>OY755038.1:94989544-95589544 GCA_963576565.1 Aspidapion aeneum
GGTCTTCTAAAGAAAAACCGATTTTTGTGAAAGTTACATTTTTGGAAAGAAAGCGTTATCTTTTATAAGTTTAATTCTTTGGCCACTTTTTCCTGGGTGGTCTTCCGCCCCTTTAGGTATAACGACGAACATAACTGGAGACAATTTGTAAAAATCGCCAAAAATCAGTATTATTTATAATACATACTGCCGTTCCTAAGAAGAAAATTTTATTTTCTAAATAGTGGCAAAAATTATTTTTGCCTAGAGAACTTCATTTTCAAAAAAAATATTCTGCCGTCGCTAAAAAGATTGTCGCATGTAGAAATTCTATGTTTTGAGAAAATCAGGTTATATATAATTTTGAAATAAAAAGCAAAAAATTAAAACCTTAACTTTTATTTTAAAATTATAAGAAAATAAAAAAGTATAAAACTAAACCCGTTTTTCTCAAGACGCAAAATTGCTACTAATTTTCTTAAAAATTAAGTACTCTTGTACTCTTTTCGAAAATAATTTTTTTTTTTAGATAATGCACAGATTAATTATGTAAAGTTAATTGATGATTCATATGTGAGTGGGTCTTGCAGCCCTTCCACTGCGACCACCAGTGCAGCTGCGGCTCGTGCCGCAGGCGAGGTGAAGCGGTACATTACAAACATATTATTATACAGGTATTATCTCTGAAGAAAATTTATTGCGTCCTCGTCCTCAGTTGAAAGAGATCAGAAACATATTTATGGGCAAAAAGTTTTATTTATATTGTCGTTTTTCTCTTTCAACTGTCGTACCATGCTCCAATAGTTCTAGGACGCAAAGAGTTTTAAAGAGAATAACGTTTGTACCGGTGTTTATAATGTGGCGCTTCACCTCGCCTGCGGCACGAGCCGCCGCTGCACCAGTGTACCTATTGCAATAAAGCCAGGCACAAATTGTGCCGGGCACTATATTGACAGTTTCGCATTAAAAACTGACAGTTGATCTTTCAAAATTGACATACCAAAGTCGAATTTAGAAATCCAGTCGTTTATTTTCCATTAATAGTGGCGTCACTAATAATTCCGGCTCTTATAATACACAATGACCTAATTTTGAAAGAAGACAGCTGTTCTTATAATGCGAACGTGTCAATATAGTGCCCGGCACAATTTGTGCCTGGCACTATTGCAATAGGTTCCTAATGTTTCATATAGATAAAGATAATTAGTTACATCGAAACTTATAATTATTTTTTACGATTTTTGTAAATAATCTTCATTTATACATGCCACTGTACCATTTATTGTAAATTAAACCCTTTAGTTTTACATCATTGAAAAGAAAATTTTATGCTATTAATAAATGCTATATTTTTTTTGCTAAAAGGCGTTTTAACGAAAGTTTAAAAAAAAATTCATAAAAAGTTTTATTTATAAGAAAATTAATCATGCCTGTAAAAATTTTAGACGCCTTGGTAATTCCTATCTGTTCCGTCTCTGCTAGCGCCACCCAGCGGCAACCGTCTAAACTAAGCGAATAAAAAATTGACCGAAGGAATTAACGCCACCCCGCGACGTGGCCTTGTACGCAGAATGAGCGAATTGAATTATATGTTATTGATATATAGAGATCTTTGCTTTGGATTACATCAGATTACATACACTATATACTTTATGTACACCTACTTTGTTAATAATATAATAATATAATATAAAAACAAACTTAAAATTAACTAATTCATCCTAAAATCTTAAGAGTTGGCTAACAACGCGTATCGATGGTGTTGTATAAGAATCATTATTCGGTAAGTTATTATCGCACAATATTTTCATTTTCGCGATTATTTACGGATCTACGATTTAAGTCAATTTTTTTGTGCACTTTGAGCAACTTAACTTTTGATTTTCATGCTTATTTTGCACTGGTGGCAGCTTATGTCTAAGTTCTAGAGATGAGCGATATCGTGATTTTCCAATCACACTAATATTTGTTACTGTGATTTTTTAATATCAGCGATTTTATCAAAATGGCGGATCCGAAATGGCGGATTTTCTTATTTATGAACCGATGTGTATCAAATATAGAAATTGGCGGTGTTTCAAAAAGCTGATTATAATTTTTGACCTAAACTTATAAAAAATTCAAAATAGCGGATTTTCTTATTTACTAACCGATTTGTCTCAAACCTCAAATATTACATTGCTTGAGGTCATTTAACAAAATTTTTTACTCAAACCTAAAAAAATCAAAATGGCCGATCCAAAATGGTGAACTTTTATTAATGAATTTATGAATCGATGTGTATCAATTATCGAAATTCGCCATTTTGAATTATTTATAAGTTTAAGTCAAAATAATAATCAGCGACTTAAAACACCAATTTCCATATTTGATACATATCGGTTCATAAGTAAGTTTAAGTAAAAAATTTTGTTAAATGACCTCAAGCAATGTAATATTTCAAATTTGAGACAAATCAAGAAAACCCATCATTTTGGATTCGGCATTTTGATTTTTGTAAGTTTGAATAAATAATTGTATTAAATGACCTTAAGCAATGTAATATTTGAAGTTTGAGACAAATTGGTTGGTAAATAAGAAAATCCGCTATTTTGGATTCGTCGTTTTGAATTTTTTTAAAGTTTAGGTCCAAAATTATAATCAGCTACTTGAAACACCGCCAATTTCTATATTTGATACACATCGGTTCATATATAAGAAAGTACGCCATTTTGGATCGGCCATTCTGATTTTTTTAAGTTTGAGTAAAAATATGTGTTAAATGACTTCAAGCAATGTAATATTTGAAGTTTCAAACAAATCGGTCAGTAAATAAGAAAATCCGCCATTTTGGATTCGCCATTTTGAATTTTTTAAATTTGAGGATAAAACTGTTTTAAGTGATCTCAGGCACTGCAAACTTTTAAGTTTGAGACAAATCGGTTTAAAAATAAAGAAATCCGCCATTTTGGATCCGCCATTGTTGTAATAAAAAACTTAAATTAAAGTGTTCCCAGCAAACATTGACCTGCTGGTACTTGACTTAAACTGCTGGCATCGGCAACGATGTGAATTATTTTTATTATTTTTGCATTGTGTAATTTGCATATTATTTAAAAGTGCAAAAAATGCAACATGTACTTTATTTTTAGTACAACGAAAAGTAATAGTTTATTTATGAAAAATACCAAGTGCAGCCAGGGTTAATGGCAAAAAAGCATTTTCAAAGTATATTTTAGCAGTTGCTTTTAGAGCACTTTATTTTAGTACAAAAAAACTAAATATTTTACGGTGAAAATAAAATACTTACAAAAAATATTTTAATAATATTTTGAAGAAGGTACTCTTAAAGTACATTTAATTTTTTAATAAAAGCTTAAAAGTTTTGCTGCAAAATTAATATAACAGTGAAAAAACATTTCAAAAGCATTTTTAAATGGTTGCTTTTAAAGCACTTTATTTTAGTACAAAAAAAATAAATATTTTACTGTGAAAATAAAGTATTTACAAAAAAACGTGTTTGCTGGCCTGGCCGCTAGATGGCAAACACTAGTCAACATTTTACAGGTACACTGAAGAATGTCAGGCTTAAGAATGCCGGCCGTTGTTCCAAATCAATACAAATTAAGTACTTCCTACTTAGTACTTTGCCGTTATGGCGTGCAGCGAAAGCCAGTACTTAAAAAGTACTTTTTTTGTAATCCATGTTTGCTAGGTTACCAAACACTACACCTACCAAATTTCAGCACTCGACTTAATGGATTTAACTTTACTTAACAAAACCAAATTTCAAGAAAATTGCGTAAAGGATTTTTTAAAGATATTTTTGTATAAATAATATATCTATTTTGTTCTTCATCTGCACATTTTATCGAAAAAAGTTTTTTTAGTCCAGCGCTGAGTTGGCCCGACGCCCAGTTGGCGCCGCCGAGTTGGCTCGACGCCCAGTTGTCCTAGACCGCTTTTCGACAATGACAATATTATTCACCCAGTCTGTAGGTTCTTCAACTTAGAAATGATACGTCTGTACTCGTGTAGGGCTTCCTTTAGCCTCGATTTTAAAGCATCTGGGCCCGGCACATTTGTCAACTGTTAGTTACAGATTCGAAGGCCAAATGCTGCCGCTGTTGCCAATTGATTGTTCCCAAGAGAAAGTAGCAGAGTTTGTTTATTAATTTTTAATTATGTTGGTAAAATTCAGTGGCGTATATAGAAAAAAGTTTCGGGGGCAGTGGCGGATCCAGGGGGGGGGCACTAGGGGCACTTTCCCCCCCCCCCCGAGAATTTTTTGAATATACAAAAAATGAGTAAAAAGTAATGTTTTTGCTAATAAAAATTCAAAATTATTACCTGCGGCGCGGCGCATGAAAGTGTCTATTGTTATTATCATCGAAATTACAACCACTGACTAATTCAATAAAATGCTGCTTAAAAAAATATATTCCGTTTTTTACCAACAGAGAATGCCACCTAAAGTGCCCCCCCGCGAGAAGCACCTCTGGATCCGCCCTTGTTCGGGGGGGGGGGGGCAGAGACAGTTTCAGGGGGGGGGGGGGGGGCCCGAGACTTCATGAGGCCGTATTTTATGCTATTTCATTATTGTATTCATAAAATATATGAAAATATCTAAAAAAATCTTAGCTTCGGGGGGGCCCGCCCCCCCCCCCCTTATATACGCCACTGGTAAAATTTGATTACGAAAAACTGTTACAACGTGACGTGCAAGGTCGTACCTAAGGGGGATCAATCTCCCCCCGAAATTTTTAGGAATAAAAAATAATCAAACATTTAGTAGTGATAAGTAGTTGAGATATGGATTATTCGCATTTCTTCCCCCGCCCCGAGGGTACTGACGCCCCATGGGTGGCCGAAGCGCCCTATGCTGTATTAAGTACCCCAGGGCTGCCAACGGCAAATTGAGAGGGCGGCAAAGGAAACGAACGACATTATGACTTTTTTTTTTGTGAGGGGCGTCCTTTTTAGCTGTCCCCCCCCCCGCCCCTTCAGGAACGCTACGCCGCTGGTCCCCTACGACATTCCAATAATGTTCTTTAAGCATGTCCAGGGGAGGTTCTCAATTGTCAATTCTCAAGACATTTCCGGACCGGATAGTAGAACCTAATAAGATATTTAAAATTATTTTTTGTATCATGAAATAATACTTAATTTCCTTGTTTTTTAGTGATTTTCTACTGGGTTTATACAGACAAAAATAAAAATTAGAATAAAAACATTTTGCTGTTTATTCAGCCAAAAAAAAAATTAAAATTATTTTTTAATACTTTTTTTTGCAAAAAACAGTGTGAAAGTATTTTTGTATTAAATCACTGGCTTTTTATAGCCCTCGTAGTTTATCATAAAAAACAAATAAAAAATCGTCTAAAGATCATAAATAAACAAAGTTATAACAGTTCTATGTTAAAAACGGAATTATTAATAACCGGACATTATCAAAAACTTCATTTTGCAAAACAAGGCAAGAGCAAAATCGAAGTTCTGTATAGTCTTTTAAATTATCAAAACCGGACAAAATTAAAAAGGACAAAAACATAAAAAGGGCTCGGGCCTAGCTTTCGACGTTCACCTAAAGAAGAGCACAGTGGCGTATATAGAAAAACGTTTCGGGGTGGGCCCGAGGCAGTTTTGGGGGGGCCCGAGGCCCCATGAGGGCGTATTTTATGCTATTTTATGTTTTTATTCATGAAATATGTCGAAAATATCTAAAAAAATCTTTGCTTCGGGGGGGGGGGGGGGCGGGCTCACCCATATATACGCTAGTGGAAGAGCGGTTCTGATATAACTATGCAATTAAAGCGTCCTTCACTGCAATTTTTTTTACTACCATGCCTAATAAAAACACCGTCTCTACATAGGGATTGCTATAGCACATAAGGCGTTTTCATTAAGCAAGGGCCATCTTTAAAAAAGGCCAGGTGTTGGACCCTAGGTTAGGATTCATTTGCAATTAATTGACCAACAGGGTCGGTTCGATTCGGTTAACACCAATTTGCCGCCAAACTTTCATGAGACCGATTTGTATGAGAAGAAGATAGACGGAACCAGTATACATGAAAAGATAGGAGACCCCTTTTTATGATTTTGTCCTTTTTGATTTTGTCCGGTTTTGATAAAAGACGATATACTAAACTTCAATTTTGCTGTTGTCTTGTTTTGATGAATGACGTTTTTGATAATGTCCGGTCTTAATACTTCCGTTTTTTTCATTGGACTGTTAGGCCATTTTTATTTGATGATCTTGGATGATTTATTTATGACGATGGATGGGGATTCGCTTTTAAAAGGTGTATTTCTTAAAATGGTACGAAAAAACAAAAAAATACTCTATCAAAACAACAACAAATGTCACGTGACGCGATGTCGCACATGCGCACATCCAGTTCCAGATAAAAATTAAATAACTTTTATTTTTATTTTTATATGTTTAAACCCAGCAATAACGTCTTTTAGACGAAAATTGGTCGTTTGATAGCAAAAGTACAAAAATAATCACCACTTACAAAATCTGACCAAGTCCCATTTCAGTCAGAATATCTGGCTAATTCTAGGGACAATATTTGACATTATTAGACTTTTCCATAAAAACCCGATAAAAATATAACGGTGGCAACCGCGTGGAGCAAATTCTGTAGCGAGCCTTTCACGCACCTTCCACGACATGAACTTAGTGCCTCTTTGTTAATTTTACCGTGAATAACAAAGAAGGAAAGTAAACTTAGCTGACCTCATAAAGAAAACGAATAGAAATTACAAATCTGAAAAAATTTGGCGATATTTGAAATGTCAATTTCTAGTGACGGTGTGAATTTATTTCCAATTTTTAAATTAAAAATTTCTAACGACTAACGTATTTTTGCTAAAAAAAAATAATTATATCGTGATGCTGCATCCAACAAAAAGTGGGAAATTGCCTTGTAGGTAAGTTTTTAAGTTTAAAAATTGCCTTTTAAACGAGAAATCTTAACCGCCAGATTATGTCACATTTTTCCAAATTTCGTCAGATTTTTTGAAATGTAAAGAATTGACCCCAATATATCGAAAATCAAAACCTTAAATAACCAACATGTCAAATAATTAAAAAATAGATAATTAAAATGTCGAAAATCAATTTTGATTTTCTATTTTTAATTTGTGCGACATATTAATTATTCGAGATTTTTATTTTCGATATAAACCATTCAAAATTTTCATTTTTGCTCAAATGTATTCCGTTCTTGTGAACGGATTTATCCCGTTCAAAAACTTGGTAGATGTTACTATAGAGACCCTGTATGTATAACATATTTAAAATATGCCATACATACAAGGTCCCATTTTTTAACGAAGAAAAAATTGACTTACCTGTCGCAAGTTTAAATCTGATGGTATCGTTTTTTTTATCAAGTTTCAATAAATAACCCTCAGATGCACGGTAAGCACTTAAGTGCGATTATAAGTTTAATCACGATTAAGTCGTTGTTGCTCACATGCATAACAACAAATGGATTACCTAAGCCTTGTCACGGTGCATCTGAGGATAAAACTTACAATTATTAAAATCCCAAAATTGCAGAATACACAAAAAAATTGATTTCTTCCTCTTCCCCTCTAAAGTAAATAAATATAGATTCACGACGGATCTGATACCTTCCTATCTAATTAGCACACTCTAATTAAAATACACGCTATATCAGCGTCCCTTATAACACGGGTACGTTTTAAAAAAGTTTTTAAAACGTCCATTTCGGACATAGGGGACGTTTTAAAAGCAAACGCCTAGGTCCCTTAGGGTCCAACAGAGGTCCCTGGAATGTCCCTGGAAAGTTTTTGTGGGTCTTTTTTACGTTTTTTAAGCGTCCCATAGAACGTTTTTAAAATGTTTTAAAAACGTTTTTCAGACGTTTGTCAAATTTAATTTTTTAAACCTTCTGCAAAATTTGGGGACGACTAGTAAACGTACCAGTGACGTTCGGAAACGTTCCAAAGCGTGTTGAGGACGTACAAAAAACGTTCCAGGCATGTTTAAAAAACGTTCAGGGGACGTTTTAAAAAATGTTCCAGAGACCCCATAAAGTCAAAGGATAATGATTATGATGCTAGTGAAACAAATGTAAGGGACCTTAAAAGTACGTTTTAAAAACGTCCTTAATTGAACTCTTTTAAAACATCATTCTTACGATGTTTTCAAAACGTAGTTTTTATGTACTCATAGGTTAGGACCTCAAGGGATCTAAAAAGTACGTTTTAGTAGGTTTTAAACATGTACTTTTTAGTTACGGGAATATTGGGAAAAACGTTTAAAATGGACGTTTTTAATCGTCCCATTTTGAACGTTTTTAAAACGTACTTTTTAGGTATTTGACGTTAGAACTTAAAGGGACCTACAAAGTACATATAACAGTTTTTTATAAAATCTCCAAAACGAAAGCTCCTACAGTGTTTTTGGTTATTATTTAAGTTATTGAGAAAAATGAGTACTACTATATTTTAAAAACCGCACACTGATGATTTACTCCGTTAAAACAAGATTTATGTAATGAACAATAAATATATTTGTAATTTTTTATATGTATATTCATTATTTTGTTTACCTAAAATTTAAAATACAAGTCAACTCATGCTCGTTTAGTATCAAAGGTAAACCGAGGACTTGGGAAGTAAACAAACGGTGGTATATTTGAGCTTAGCGGGTTACTTTCGATGCCGAAACGAACACATTATTTCCTTCGTATTTTTATTTTTGTGTAAGTCAAAATGAAGCGAACTAAGAAAAATTAACCATTCTATAAGTAGAAAATTTCCTTTTTTAAAAACTATTGGAAAACTGCCTTGGTTTTCAAAAAATTCCAAAAATATTTATTGTTCACTAGAAAGATATCCTACCTAATTTTTGTTTACGAGAATCAGCTGGACCACTAGTTTTTTAAGATCCATAGACCGGTCTATTCTAGGGACCGTGGGACAGACATACACACAGACGGACAGACGTCATGACGAAATTGCTATGCTATGATAAGTCCAACACATTTTCGGCGATATCTTATTTTTTTTTAGTCGAAAACAATATCTAACTTTTCCGGTCATTGCTGCGCGGGCAAGGAAGGTAAAAAGTTACATTTATATATCGTGATAAATTGACAATATTGATCTAATCGATTTATTTTCTAAACGTTATCGGAATAAATAACCCATAAAAGCTATTGACTGCAATCGAGCGAAATGTTTTATAGAAAAACAACTTGTCTTAGGAAAACTAAATTTCCAATGTAATGATGGTATAGACGACATATCAAGGAAATTTATTATAGCTGTCATCTATCTTCCTACTATGCAGCTCAAAGAACTGGTTATCACTTCCGTTGAATGATGACCTAACTGTTGTTAAATCGACGATAACTTTTTTACGAGATCTAAAGTCGATAGTCTTAGATAAATGAAGTTTTCTTAGAAATAAACCAATAACGATGTTTGGTAACTGTAATTATGGCGAGTTAGATGTTTAGCAATAATTTTCGCTTTATGTGTATAAAGCTAAAACAATGTTTAAGCAAATCCTTAGAAGTAAGGAAAGGTGACATATAATGCCCCCCCCCCCTAACTACTTTTCCCTGCAAATTAAAAACCGTTTAAGACATAACAAAATATATTATTAGATGATGGTTCTATATCTATTTATTCCTATTTTTTTTCTCTGCTTCAAATTTGGAATAAAAAATTTTAATATAAAAAAATCAAAAAAACCATTGATGGTCTAAGTTATATCCAATGATATAGGTATCCCTTATAAAAACTGCAAAAATCTTAATTTAACAAAAAATTTACAAAATCTTTTTAAATAAAAGAAAGTGCCGTCTCAAAATTCTGGCACTACCATCTCGTATTGAAACGAGCCGCGCCGCTGAGCTTAGGTAAATCAACATGGAAAAGTACAGATTAGAAATGAAAGAGGTATTTACATATCTATCATCAATGAGTATATGACCCATATAAAGTGGCAACTGGCAAGATTTGCAACATTGAGGGGTAGATGACGCTGAAATAAACTCGTCTATTACGCAATATTCAGGGACTACTGATACGATTTAGTTGCATGTGCGAGTTCCGAGGTTCATATCTGTTATATAAATGCCATTAGATCATAGTACTTGTCTCTGAATTTGCGTGCCAGTTGCCACTCTATATGGGTCATATACTCATTGCTATCATGCACAATATATTAGTAGTAGTAGTCATTATCATTAAATTAAAAATCCCTTGATATCAGCCAGTCGCAACCACTAAGCCAATTTCCACCAAATATGACTAAAGGAATTACCGAAACAAACGCTGGAGATTTGTCTTTTTTTAAATTTTACCCATAACCAGTGACTATAAAAACTGTTATACAGGGTGTAAATGGTATGACTTACAATATTTTAATGGGCGATGGAGGAGGCCAAAATAAAAAAAAAATTCATATAAGATGAGGGTCAAAACCCCTCCGTTTTCAAGATATAGAACTTTTAATGTTGGAGAAGTGGGGCAAAAATGATTTTACCAAAACAGAAAATCTACCACAGCTAAATAATTATCCGGCCAATAATGATTAAAAAATGTGTTATATAAATTACAAGTTGAGGCATTATAGGCTGCCAAATTTACCTCCAAAATGGCTAAAAAATTTAAAAATTATTAATCATAAAATATCAAATGATATGTTATTATTAGGTCTGCCTAAAGACTTGTTTTTAATAACATAAAATATCGACAAAAATATTGCGTTTAATATGTTACAATATTAATATTTATAAAAGTTTAGGAACAAAAAAAACTATTTTTCTTGAAAAAAATTGCTCGCATAAATTTTTTCAAAATCATTTTTATACCTAATTATTGTTTTATTGTTTTTATACCTAACTATTGTTTACACGACTTCACCAAATTTTAATTTTATCACGTGTTTTTGGAAGCCAAAAAGTTTTAAAAATCGACAAATTTTATTTTCTGTATCTGGAAAACAATATACCATTTACACTCTGTATAATCGATGGTATAAACGCCATATCATAATTTTTGAGATAACTTTTTGACAGTTATCAGCTGTTTACCATAACAAATAGCATAGGCCAACAAAAAAAAAGTTGTAAAAAGATGTCTTAAGAATAATGATATAGGGTGTAACGTAGCTTTAAAACCTTTTAGGCACAAATATTTGTGCTTGTAGGCCTTTAAATGTTTGAAAATCTGAAAAATAAATATTTAGCTAGGTATTTCATTGCATTGGATAAACACGCCATTACCATATGCATATGCTTTCTCTAATAAAGACATTTTCTTAAGAAACATCTTTGAAACTCACTTCCCTATTTGTTTAGATTTTAAAAGGCATAAAAGATTCATCAATAACTGATTTAAGAAAATAAAAATGTACTTATTAATTAATTTTTTTATTTGTTAAACACAATCACCAGTATTTACTAAGATCTTAAGACTTAGCACTTAGGCCAGGCTCTAAGTATTAAGTCTTATGCTGTCTCGACCGGTATAACTGTTTTTTTTAACACCCAAAGTAACATATCCTCCTAGGGACGTACTTTTTAGGTTCCAACGTCCCGTCCCCTTACCTAAAAAGTACGTTTTTAAAACATTCAAAATGAAACGTATAAAAACGTCCACTTTTTTAAAATATACTTTTTACGTCTCTTTAGATCCACAATATTCCCATACCATAGTACAGTGAAACCTCCCATAAGCGGACACTCACGGTTCCGTCGATTTTGTCCGCTTATTGGAGGTGTCCACTTATGAGAGGGAACTGCGAAATTGTAATATTTATTATTATTAACAATTTCTGGTGTTTGATATTTTCCGATATTAAATTTTTCAGCGATCTTTCGTGCTGATAGATGTTCCTTCTCCGAAACGTTAACAACTTCCATTTTTTCACGTAAACTAAGAAGTTTTTTACAAGGCACTATTTCAAAAAGATCTATTACTACCCAATTGAACAATAAAAATAAACCACAGCAGTCCCGCCCCCGCCGAATAAAATATGTTGTAATACGACAGAAGTATTAAGTCTCCGCATTAAAACAGAAAGAGGTAATTCCCCGGCTGCAGAGTGCGTTGTTGTCAATATACTACATAATGTTTGTGCCCATGTCATGCAGCACTCCGTCAAGTTGTTCGCGTCCGGTTAAGAGAGGTTTCAAAATACTTTAACCAAAAAAAATTGTCCGCGCCCGGTTATTAGAGTGTCCGGTTATAGGAGTGAATTTTACATGTAAAGAAATAGTGAAAAGCTTGGTTCCAAAAAATTTGTCCGCTTAAAGGGAGTGTCCGCTTAATAGAGGTGTCCGCAAGGAGAGGTTTCACTGTATACATTTTTAGAACGTTGCAAAAAGGACGTCCTAAAAACATGCTTGCTGGACGTATGTTTTTAAAACATTTCAAAAAGGAAGGGTTTAAAAACATGCTGGTCAGGACGTTTTAAATAATTTTTTAGGTCTCAGGAGCCTAACTTTTCCGTACTGAAAAAGTACGTTTTTAAAACGTTTCAAAGACGTTTTAAAAACATGCTAGTACACTGAAAAAAGAGATTTGTGAATTTACATAACATATAATGGGGCTAAGGGGACCAAGAGTATTCATGTAAGTTTACAAATGATTTGTGAATTCACAAATTTTTTGTGAAATCGCTTAATTTATGTGATTTGCTTTTTACATAAAAAATGTGAATTTACATACACCTGAAGTGTCCATATTCACATGATTTTTGTAATTTTACATATTTTATGTAATTTTACAATGTGATATTTTCTTAGAAAGCAGGTAAAATTATTAGATTTTAATGTATATTTACAATGCGATTTTACGGTTAGCGGTGTCGACCGCCAAAAAATATCCCCAAAAACCTAAACCGCGCAGTCTAACTGCGCTAAAGCCTCTGCGCGATTTCGATTTTGGCGGATATTTTTTGCAGTCCATACCGTGAACGCGATTATGCATTGTAGTTTTAAATTTCTGCAAAAAAAACAATATTTATATCAGTTACAACGCACATAAATTTATTTATGATTAAAAAGGAAACAAAGAATTTAAGATGAATTAAACCTATAACTTTTACATGTTTTCCTACATTAGTCTTACACAGTAGAAGAATATTTGGCTTGGGTATTTTTTCGTAAAATTTGTTTTTTATTTTGTCTTATATGTAATGAAATGATTTTAAACAAATAAATTAAATCTTGACTAAACTTTTACCGTCAATAAAGTATAACTCAGGTACTTGTAGGCATTTTAATTATTGCTTTGTAGTAGCATCGAGCATATATCCAGTTATATGTTCGATGGTAATAGTGACTTGCTTTTATATTGTTTGATATTATTTATATTTTTTTTAATTTTATTATTTCTTTCTGAATAATTTGCTACTATTTGCTTAATTATATTTAAAAATTTATGCAAATAAAGATATACGTTACTTTAAATTGGTCAAAGGTGGGTTAAAATGTGCCGAAATTCTGAGTCAAATAGCTTGACTTAGTTTGGTACTCGAGTTAGTTTGGTAGAAGAACCAGCCCCTGCCAAACCAATTTTTATGTATTTTTAGGTCATGTACCAATAAGTGTGGATCTGTATGTTTATATCTGTAGTTTCCAAAATGTAGGTCCAAATAGTTTCTCTAGTGCCATTTGCTGCCATGATTCCAAAATTTTTTGCACATTACGTACGTCTAAACACAAAATATACTTATGTGAAGTTTTTTACTTCAGTATATAATCTTTATTTTTTAAGTCAATACGTAAATTTGATAAAAAAACAGCATATGGAGCGCAGCATGCATGATAGTTTTAACTATTCAATACATTGTCCCCTAAACCAACTTGGTCTCATTACAAGCCAGCAGAAAAAATACGTTTTTTGACAGTGGTATTCTTAGTCAAACAAAAAGTCAGTCAGTAGGCCACACTTTGGGACACCTCTTCAAAAGGGTGAGTGTTGTTTTTCAATATTACAATGAAACTCTAACTCACAATAAGACACATTATACCCCAACAAATGCCAAAATAACAAAGTCTTAAGTTAGTGTAGTTATTGGTACCTACCTATTTGACTACCTATCTACCGAAAATATAAGAAATTTAGCTTAATAACTTAAAGCTAAACAGGTACGATTTCAAACTTTAAACTAAATATACCGCAACTAGCAAAAACTAACTAAAAATATAGCATGTCAAAAACAATTATTTTACTTTCTCTCTATTATAGTTTATACAGTTATTAGTTTCTAAGTAATAACAATATTTATAAAAATATGTTAGTAGTATTTCAGTCAAAAACTACTTTTCAATGGAAAGTATGTTTTAGTTAAAAAACTGCAAATATAAAAACCATATTTGAGTTAAAAACTACTTAGAAATAAACACTTACTACCTAACTTTTATTTCGAAAAATATATATACCTTTTAAAAAGGCAAAAAAGTAAAAACTTAGTAACAGATTGAAAACTAATGGAAATTAAAGAAAATCTATTGCAGCTAACAGGCAAAATAAATTGGACTTGATCCGAGTTATTAGGGTGATATGGAGTGGCCTTTTTTTTGTCTTTAAGACGTCTTAATTTTTTTTAATCAATATATTAATTTTTACATTTTATTTCACCCGAAAAGGGCCAAGTTGAAAGCATTTTGTTAAAAAAAAGACTAGTTGGTAGTAGTTGTAGTTTGTTTGTAGTATTTGTTAAAACCTCTTTTTTTAGATGGTGTAAAAAAATAATCAACATTACTAAGCCAAAACAACATTAATTTTTAAAATGACTAAATTTTGTTTGCTGATAAATGTTTCCATTGTTTTATTACACCATCTAAAAATAGACGTCTTAATTAATACTCTATTAATATTTTGATTAAAAAAAAATTAAGATGGTTATTTAAAGACAGAATGTAGGTGTGTTTTCACTAAAATTCATAAAAAACAAAAATAAATTGTGATAGATAAAAATAAAAAATGAAAAAAGCGTTTTTTTATCGATTTTTCTGTGATAATAGGTTGGGTAAAAAATACTTAATACAAAAGTTGTGGACCTTTTGATTACCTATAACTTTTTTACTTGACTTTTTTCAATAGGAGGTCTAGTTCTGCTAAAAATCGTCAAAAACCATTACTCACCCATGAAAGGTTACCCCATTTCACGCCAATACCTCTGATCGAGTCTAATTTATCTTTCCTGATACATGTGATACATTTTCTTTAATTTTCATTAATTTTAATTGTTTTTTTTGTTTAGCCAGTAAAAAGAATTTAATTGTTAATTCTATTTAAGAATGAAATTATTTTTTTTTTGGAAGCAGACAATTTTTGGCTTTTTGTTCCATGATCTGGATGAATTTTAAGAATATATCTTTGCAGAAATTCTAAAACGCATGACACATTCTTTGGATACTTGACGTTAAAAACAAAATATACGCTGAAGATATTTTTTAGCCCCTCCAAGAATGTTGATATCTTCATAATTCTTTCCTTCTCGAAATAAAGGAACATTTCAGTCTCTGAAAACAAAAAAAGTGATATTAGGTACCAAAAACAACCATTTTTAAAATACTGACGAGTAAACACAATTATTTTTTTTTTTTTTTTAAGTTTCGAATTTTTATTGTCAGGAAAGTTAGGAAATGTTCAGGACAACTTTGAAAAAGTTAAGGAACTCTTAAAATGTTTAAGAGACGTATTGACAACTCGGGAAATGTTCTGAAAATTCTGGCAATATTTAGGAAAACTCTGGAAATGTTCTGAAAAACTCTGGAAAAGGTCAGGAGAAGTCTGGAAAACTCGAGAAATATTTGGCATAACTGAAAAATTATAATAAACTCTGTAAGTGTTCAGGAAAAGTCTGAGATACTCGGGAAATATTGAATAAGTTTGAAAAAATGCAGAAAACTCCTGGAAATGTTCAGGAATTCTGAAAAACTCGGGAAATATTCAGGAGAACTGAAAAAGTATGGAAAAATGACATTTTTAGGAAAAGTTCAGAAAGCGTCTGGAAATTCTCAGAAAAAGTATAGAATAACTGTGAAAACCTGTTCTGGTATAAAAAAAGGTATGGATAGAAAAAAAAATCGCATAATTACTCACCATTTTCAACAATGCACGGCTCGGGTCCCAAATCCTTTGGCAACTCCTAAAATATACATAAAAGCAAAATTAAAAAAATTAAAAACTTTTAACAAGCATAAACGTCCCTGTATCAAAAAAATTAAAAGAAAATAACTTTACCTTTTTGTAGTAAATGACAATTTTAGTCATATCTTCTTTGAATTGGTTGCAGAGAATACTAATTATTCTTTTATATTTATCATCGATATTTGCCGTTTTGTTTTCTTTATCTAACTCGACAAGTTTGTTCGCCTTTGTTTCCAAGTTTTTTTCAAACGTGTCTATTTCCATTCCCGTGACTTTTTCAAAATGCCAAGCCATGACCTTTTTTGAAAAAAGAATTGGCCACTCTTTTTTAATCTCTTGTACTGTAGGTGGAGGAGCTTTATTTAAAAACTCTCTTTGAAGAGAGAAGGTCTTCTCTAAGAGATTTGTAAATTCCTCTGTTAAAGGTTGGTCATCAAGGTTAAGATTTTCATTTAGCTGTTGCCTCATATCACCTGTTTGGTCATCTTCAAGCTCGTTGTGTTCTGGATTCCAGTTGGAGCATCCTAAAATAAACATCAGTGAAAAATAGAAAAAAAAATAGCTATAAAAAGTGTCACATACAGGGTTTGACAGCTCTTTTTCCAAATTTATGTATTTTTTAAAACCGATAATTTTTTATAATCTCTGATTCTTGCTAGTTTTTTCGAAAATGGCCATATCCTGTAAATTGTATTTTTTACCTGCCGTTGAGTTTATCAATCGTTTCCTTGACTTTCCGTCCGCTGAAGATGATCTCTTATGAGGACGGTTTAAATATGCAATTCTCTCATATAATTTATTGTAGATGGTTACCACACCATCTCCGAGTACCACTCCATCGTCGTCTACATCCTGAAACATTTTCGGATATTTCGCTACCATTTTTTGTGCCACAATTTTAACAGCTTTAGATGGCGGATGGTCTTTTAGATCTCTCATCTCATTGACAACCATGTGTACAACTTGCGATATCAACTCTTTTTTTCTCGTTCCACGTTCACAGGCGAAAATCGTATCATTTGGTAATTTGTGCCAAGGTATTTTAAACAATGACCAAATGATTTCCATATTTGAGTCCACTTTCGTGACTGGAGTAGTATCTGTAGAAGAGAAAAACAATACTTTTGATTACAGTCATTTGGGATACTTTGTGCCACTTCGAATTTTTGTTTTCATAAGAAACCTAAATTATTGATTCTTTTTAAATGGGAAGATTTGTGCACTGAAATTAAATTTACTATTTCAGTGTTGGTTAAAGAGTCTCTACTGTACAGGGTGTCCCAAATTCTAGGGGGGATAGAACAAAACTGACCACACTTTGCGGCGCTCAAATTTCAAGAGAAGCTTAAATGTGAAAACTGAATTTTGATATAGTAAGCCGTTTTTAAACTACAGAGTGTTTTTAAAAAGTCTGCATTTTGAGAGGGAGTCTATAACTTTTTTATTTACTGATATTTTTTATTTCTGTAAAAACATTCTTAAGACACTTTTTTAAGAGGAATTCAACTGCCAAATTAAATTTTATCTGTCACTTTTGGTTTTTGAGATATTACTTAAAATTGTTTTTTCTTTATCAGATGATCCCTTTATTTCTTTATCTCTTTGTATTTTTGTATATTTTTTGTTTTTACCATATATTTTAGTTTACTAAATAAGTTTAGAATATTTTAAAATTATCAAAATATAAAAATAAAAAAAAGTTAAGAGGTGATTAAAAGAAAAAATATAGAAAATAAAAAAAATAAAAAAAATAAAATATTTAGTGTGATGTCATTTTAAAGGAAATTTTATGCTGATTTCAAAAATTGAATAAAGTTATTCCGTAAGAAAAATAAAAACTTTATGCAATATCTGAATAACGGAAAGAGATAAATAAAAACCGTTTACATCTGTCAATTCTTCAAGAAAAGATCTATAAGAAAGCTATTTACACAAAAACAAAATTTTCATAAACAAAAAAGTTATAGACCCCCTCCCCAAATTCAGACGTTTCAAAAACACTCCATAGCTTAAAAACGGCTTGCTATATCAAGATGAGGTTTTCACCATTAAGCTTCTCTTGAAATTTGAGCATCGCAAAGGGGGGTAAGTTTTTTTTATCTCCCCTAGAAATACCTGACACCACACAAAAACAACGAATTTGGGACACACTGTATAATGAATTACAGAAAGATAAAGAAGATATTGATCTGAATGATGTGAGTTACATAGAAGAAGCAGAAAGTAACCAAAGAGAAGACATAACTTTAGATTTAAATGACCTTGCAGGTAAAAAAGAGGAAAACATTGATGTTGTTCAGATAGATTCGGGTGATTTAAAGAGAGAAGATTTCATAATTATTAGATATTACTATGATGACAATCTTTATCCGGGTCAGGTTCTGGATATACAAGATAACAATGAAGGTGCTATCCAATTTCTAGTAAGGTGCATGGAGAAGTCAGGAAGTTATTGGAAGTGGCCCAATCAAAATGATGACCTGTGGAATGCAAAATGCGACGTCATCAAGAAAATTGCTGCTATAGAGCCCGTTATAAGTAGGGGGCTCTTTCAAATCCATGACAATCTGCTTCAAGCAATTGCGGTTACTAGAATGTAGGTAAATTTTACTTACTAACTTATTTTATAGGAGATTTTATACATATTTATGTATGTATACTGTAAATTTTGTTTGTTAAATTAAAAGATTAACAATTAAACTTATATTCTGCTGGTTTTTTTAATTTTATTTTGTATATGTGGTTAGTTTTTAAATTTGTATCCTTTCCCAAAAAGAAAAAATAAAAATAGAAAACATTAAATAAGAAAATTTTCAAAAATGCATATGCTTTTATGGAAAAAAGCCATGGCACAAAGTTACCCCAAATGGGGGGCTAACTTTGAGCCACACATTTTAAAAAGATTTATTAAACAAAAAATTAATTTATAATTTTTTTTATTGTTTTTAACTCTCTAATAGTTACAATAAATATTTTTTTTACCTTAGGTTATTTGTAAAAACCAGAACTGCTGTGGTATTTTAATTTTATTGCTAAAAGTGGTTCAAAGTTACCCCAAATGACTGTAAATTAAAACTAATGGATATAATTTACCTTTTTGAAATCTGTCAGTCACACAAGTAAAAACCAGACTTAATAAAAGCTCAAAAATTTTAGACAAAAATTTGTTTTTGATTCAACACTTTTTTTTATTTTTAGATGAAAATATCTTTATTTTGACAATACGCAAAAAAACTTTGTGGGAGGGGCAAAAAGTTTTTTTGGGGGCAGACTGCCGTTAATACCTTACCAATAATTATCGATTTACTGACAGGAGGCACAACTTCTGTAACAGTTATGTCCAACTTTTCAGATTCAAAAGTTTCAGACAGGTCTAAGCTTGACATATAGCTGCCACCACTGACACTTGTGTCTTCTGGCATATAGGCATATTCTACTGAGGATAGATCGCTAGAGGCAGTGGAGCTAGCTGCTTGATTGTTTTCAGATAATGGTACTCGAGATGGTACCCACTGTTCGTCATGGGTTAATAGAACAAGAGTCTCTTTTCTTATTAAAATAAGAACTTCATCGTCTGTTACTTCTGTTCCATCTGCCTCTAAGACTATTTGTGTTCCAGCAATTCCAAATTTTTCAGAAGCTAAAAAAACACTTTTGTTGAATGAAAGAATATCAGTTTGATTGCACAGTGTTAGGTTTTGTTATTACCTTTGGCTATAAGTGACTCCAAAGCATTCTTCTCACTTAATAACACAATCAATTGTTTTTTTTTGCGGTCTTGGCTCCAAACTTTGAAAAGAGCAGGCATCCTAAAAAGACACAAACCAGCAGTATCAGCAAAAAAAACGAGTGTTTTTTTAATGTCTGACAATTTCTAAAAAACTTAAAGCATTTCAAAAGGAGCAGATTTAAATTCATAAATTTTACTTGATAAAATGTGAATTTTCAAAGAATTCTGTAAAACTGGTTCATGACTTATAAGGTTTTCAAAATTGAAAAAAATCTTTTTGGGCGAACATTTTACCTGAGCTGGGTAAAGAAGAGAGGTCTGCGGGTCGTAATTTACAATTATTTGAGATCCATAGAAAAACATTGATCTTAAATCATGAGCAATCACTAAGTGTTCTACTTCACACAATTCATATGAAGTTAAAAATGAATCTGGATCATCAAGTTTTTGATGACATAAAACCATTCCTTGTTTGTAAAGGAAATTTTGAAAAGTTACCTCCTGAGATATATACACATTTTTCTCTCGAAACATACTAGACACAAAGTTTCTAAAATCTTCAGAAAAGGAACTTGGTTCATAAATCTCAGCATTTTCTGATTCAACCTTGTTGTCGTAAAACAACTCATTTGATAAATTAAGAGCTTGCAAAAGCTGATGTCTTTGTGAAAGGGATAATACTACATTTTTATAATTTGATGTATGTTGCACTATTTTTTTAAAATATTGGTGTTTTGATTCAAAGCGCAATGTCCACAGGTGTCGAAGAGGGCCAAATTTTTTAATAAGGTATGGATAATGACATAAAAAGTGATGTTTTGGTTTTAAAGGAGAGCCAGTCAAGACTTCCTGTCTAGTTTCAAAATATTCTCTAATTAAATATCTTATTAAAGCCACTTGGTCAATAGACAATTTGAAACCCAACACAATAATACATATTTTTCGGAGTATTATGCTTAAGTCAAATAAACGGGAATTTTTGATTTTTTCATCATTATAAAACAAAAATGGTAATATTTGAATGAGCCACATATTTTGAGAAGCTGTGCCAGGAAGACCTTTATTTTTTGCTGTGATGGAAGGATATGTAATTTTACTCTCAAGAATAAAAGAAACATTTTTTACCCTTTCATTCAGTTCACAAAAACTGATTAATTTTTTAGAAACCATCTTGTCAAAGATAAGCGCTAAGTCATATCGAATAATTCCCTCAAAAAGGTCATGAGCCACACAAGGGGGTAAACCTGGATTTGAAACATGATAAAAATTAAGAGAATTTAATGGAGAATTACCCTTTAAGCCATGGTAATGATTCGAGTCATTTAAAAATTTTAATGTATCTATATCAGTGTTATAAGTATCAACAGTTCTTAATATAAAAGACTCATTTATGTTTGTTTCATCAATATTGTTTGCATAGCAGTAACGACAACAATAATTTTTTAAGCTAAAGCTCTCCAGAAAGCCTCCTATTTGACTACTGCCTAAGTTGTCTCCTGCACATGCTAAAAGTGATCCCTTAATTACTTTAAACCTGCCATTTACACTTATTGTTATGCCCTCTAATTCTAACTTTTTTAAGTCAAATAATAACTTTTCCAAAACACTCTGAAAGCCAAACAATTTAACATATTTTTCATAACACAGGGCAATAAGCTGAATTTGTTGAACTTTGGACCTTTGCCAAGCTGGCAAATTACCCACAATATAATAAATTCCAATAATTTTATGTTTTTTTCTGAAGGAACCAATGGGGTTACAAACCTCAAAGGCGTCTTGAAAAATTATGAGTTGCAAATAATTGGAATCAATTGAAAATAAGGCATTGTCCTGGAAAACACTCCCATCACAAATGTCCTCGAAAATCCCATAATTGTTTTTCTTTTTAACAAAAAAAGTTTGCAAAAAACTCTTATTTTGAAATAATGCTTGTACAGATTCTAAAATGGGTACATAATAAAAAAATGCCTTATCATTTAAGAAGATTTGCTTAGGTTGCACGAAATTAAAATGTTCTTTATAATATTTGTATCGAGCCCACCTACTTCTCAGGTCACCATCGGAGCCAAAAATATCTTGACATAAATTACTATCCAAAGTAAAACCTTGAGGTAAAACACCATTCTGGGCCATTTTTTTTTTTAAATATTCTGTGTTCATGTCGTTAACTTGTAACATACCTTCTAAAATAGCTTGCAGAGATCTGTCTGTTAAAAAATGCTTTGCTTCCAATGATAAAAAAAGGGTGCCAACAGTTTTTAAGCACAACCCTTTGTAATCAGTGTTTTGTTCATTGGAATCTATGCCAGGATTTGATTGTGACACTTGCTCGGCATCACTCTCAAAAAAATAATTATCAGTGTTTTCGAAAAATATTGATTTTTTTTCTAATCCCTTATGGCCTCTGCGAAATAGGTGGGCTTTAAAAGTGTTTACACTTTTAAATATAGTGAATGTCTTACAAACTGATTGGTAAGGACACCCACAAAAATTTTTTTGTCGTAGGTGGGCTCGGATGTGGGTATTCATATCACGGCTATTTTTTGTTTTAAAGTTACATTGAGTATAGGTACAAGAAAATGTACTTGTAAATATCCTTGAGCTTGGTTTATGACATGAATAAACATGTCGTTTAAATTTGTTGTATATTCTGAACGAAAATGGGCATCTTTCCAACTTACATTTGAAAATGTTTGGTACATGTCTATGAGTCGAAAGATGCCTGCTATATTTGTAAAAGCTCTGCAAGCTTGCATCACAGAGATCGCATTTTAACATTTTTTTGAAACATCTTACCTTGGGTACACACAGCAAACTTTTTTTTAGCCACAGAATTTTAAAAACTAAAACAAAAAAGTTCTGTGTCAAGGACACAGCACAGGGACACAGCGAAAATGGCCGATGTGCCGCTGGGGTTTCGCAATGTTGTCAAGTTGAGAAAGTTTTCTTTAGATTTATCAGGGCTATCAAAACAGACGCGCCAGGATTATTTTACAAGGGCTATCAAAACCAACGCAGTGGCCAGAGGGGGCCGGGGCCCCCTCTGAAAATTTGCCGGCCCCTCCTCTGAAAACTTGTCCTCATGCCAAAAGTCGCATAGCAATGCCGCAATCAAGCGTTAAAATAAAAACAAGTGTCCTCCCCCAATTTTTTTTGATCCAGTCTGGCCCCCCATACCATAAAATCCTGGCGTCGCCACCTATTTTTTCGTGCTTTAGTGGGTCGATTTTTTTTTAATGGTTACGTGGCGACATTCTAACCTTTCAACAGGGACATTTTTTAATTATCGTGGGCTTTTTGTTTTTAGCGTTTAAAGCAATTTTTCCTTGATTTATTGATCAGTTGTTTTTGTAGTGTATTTTTGTTTTGTAATCTGATACTTTCATATTTAAAATTAATTTAATTTTAAAAAATCGGTAAATAGTTTGACATAAACAAATAAATAAACGTCATAATACAACTTACCGAAGTCAATAGGGCACTCTACGCTAATGTCACGATCAGCTGTTCCATGCTGCTGGAGGACAAACAAAGCGTTTTCTCATAAGCCGCCATGTTAACCAAAACGTTACATTTCCGAAAATGGCAGCGACGCAGTTTTAAAAAAAATACTAATTTTGGGATTTTTCCTTTGTGCATATGGGAAAAATATGCTTTTTCCAAATTATTCAATAATAAGATTGCAAAACGCCGTTAAACAAGGCCGTATCTGTTATGCCTATCTCTTATGCACTAACACGACGGTAGATAGCGTCATCTCTCTCAAATCAGTTAGATCACATATTAAAATTCTGGAGAGGGAAGGCGCTATCTACAATAGTGTAAGTGCATAAGAGATAGGCATAGCAGACACGGCCTTGTTTAACAGTGATTTTCAAGCTTATTATTGAATATTTTCGAAAAAGCAAATTTTTCCCATATGCTCAAAGGAAAAATGCCAAAAACAGTATCTTTTTTAAAACTGCATAACATGTTGTTTTCGGGAAACTTACATTTTGGTTAACATGGCGCCTTATGGAAAAACGCTTTGTTTGTCCTCCAGCGACCATATTTGCAGTGATAAGCTGTTTTCGTAGAGTGCGCTATTTGATGCGGCGCATGGCGGGAAATTTGAATTCAGAATAAAAAATCTAGATTCTAAAATTTGGACGTTTTAGTCACCTTTCATTCTCACCAAAGTTTGATGGAATGTCAGGAGGGTGTCGGAAAATATTTCACTGAAATCTCACGAAAATCTGTATAGTGCCTTTTTAAAAATATTGCGACTTTCTTAAAAAGTACAACAGAAAAGTAAAAACAAAAAATATTATTTACTTAAAATTGTTACCAAAAATCTGCTCTTTTTATAAAATTAATTTGTTTAACCTAAATTTGTTAAATATCACTATTTTCTGTAAATATGGAGGGTCCTTTAGATGTGTACAAAAGCCTATAGCTCAAAATTATTTTTTAAATTTATTAGCTTTAAAAAAATTACTTCTTTAAACAAATGAGTCCATGACGGATCTGTTAATATCTCAGAAACGAAAGATCCCACGAAGCTTTTTGGTTATAATACAAATTATTGAGACAAATGTGTTCTACTAAATTCCAAAATCGGCATATTATATGGCGAAAATGCATAAAAAAGTTAGCATTTTTAAAAAACTGTCAAAAAACTATCATTATAAATGTTGACCAAAATTCAATCAGCTCGTTATAGTGTCGAACATTATCTTTTATGAAAAGCCATTTTCGCCCTCGTCGCAAAGTAAACTAAGACGTAAATTTTCAACGTGACAACCCTGTGCGCGTCTTTCATTGTTTGGCTTGCAGCAACCATGGATCACACGGATCACCTTGGCTGAGAGGTGCTTGCAGATTCAAATATGGACGCATGCGTGGTTGGAATAGTTCTTACATATTTTTTGTGAAATCACAAACTAATTGTGTCTTGATGGAACTCCGTATGTAAATTTACAATGCGTTTGCCTGCCAGATATTTTTTTTGTAAAAACACTAAATCTATGTAAAATAGCTGCGAAATTACAAATGTGAAACACAAATTTTTAATAAATTCACATAAAATATGTATTTCAAAAACCGGAAATAAACATTTTTTTTGGTTATTCACAAATATTTTGTATTTTTTTAACGAAAAGGAAAATTAAAGTAATTTTATGATAAATTTACATTTAATTTACTGAAAAATAAAGCCGTAATTTTACAAAGTCAAAGTAAATTCACACACAATTTTTTCGGTGTAAGGACGTTTTTAAAATTTACTTTTTAGGTACCTTAGGGCGCTAACTTTGAGTACCAGAAAAGTACGTTTTTAAAATATACTTTTTAGATCTAACTTTAACTAATAAATATTTTCCAGTAAGTTTTATCTCACATAAATGCAAATTATCTTTAAAAATAAAAATTAAATAAAAATGTTGTAATATTATGTCATTTTTTGAAAATCTAGTCCGTGCTGTTATATAGAATTTCGTATTAAATTGTAGTGCTACCCCTGAGGGATAGTTTAAAGTTCGGAAAACTACAGAAATATTTAATGTCCAATAGAAAACTATATAGACAAACATTTTCAAAATCAAAGAAACATGCATAAATAACTTGAAATTATCTCTTTAGATGCAATACTGTATTAAATACGAGCCAATTTAAATCTTATTGGAATCCTTTCTCAGTAAAGCTGATCCGAATTATTCCCGGGTACGCCACTGATTAACGATCTAAATTTGCTGTGGGTTGTTGGTGCGTATTATTGCATATTTAAAGGCAGTATTATTGCAAATTTTTACTATAAAAGAAAGGAACAGGTACGAATAGTGTCGGTAATTTTGTCCATATATTCACTGGAGTCCCAAAAGAAAGGAGATCAGCCAGAGGGATATCCTTATTAATAAAGAAAAACCTAAAAAATTAAATTACAGACTACGATTGCATTAGTGAAAACATACTTTGCGTGAACTCTTTTGGGACTCCAGTGAACATGAAGATCTTGGTCATAATATAAGCATAATAGCAGCATACGCACCATCAGATGACAAAAGAGTAGCTACAAAACAAATGTTCTTTGATCAACTTGATGAAACTATTGTAAAGGTCGGGGTTTATTTAATAAAATATATAAAATATTTTACCAAAAATATGAGAACTTTTAAGGTTTCCGTTTAGTTGATAATAAAATTTAACAAGATGAAAAATAAATAAGTAAAAAAAAAATAAATTAGATATTATTTTTTTAAGAAAAAAAAAATAATATTCATTAAGTTTAAATTAAAAAAAAATTAAAATAAAAAAAATATATAATAATTAATTTAAAAAAAAAGAAAAATATTCATTAAAACCTAAATTGAAAATATTAAAAACATATTCTAAAACTGGCAGAAAATATACAAGTATTATCGAAGCAAGAAAGTAAAAAAATCACAACAATAAAAATATATTATTTTTAAAATAAAATAATAAAAATATTAAAATTAAAATAATAAATTAAAAAATATTCAGAGACCAGGCGATGCCAAAGTAATATTTAAACCAAATTAAAAAAAAAGAGTTAACATAAAAAATGATTAAGACTCACATAAAACAAGCTGAAGTCAAAACCCTAACACTTATTTTCACTGGAGAGCACTGTTGATTCGGTCGATCGCAAAATTACAAATGAAATTAATTAAATGAGCCACAAAAGAGGTTGACAAAAATCCCAGTTTTACCTGTTTTGTCCACGCCTTAGGAAATTGTTTATATTAGGGAGCAATGAATACACGACTCTATTGTATTCATTAATTAGGGCTATATTCAGAAACACTGGCTCGATCAAAGCACATTGACCTGTTTCGTCATAAAAATTTGTGGGGTAAACAAGAGGGGATCGCCTATAAATTCGATTTCTTGAATTATATCCGGGCATTATAAAAGTTCCAGTGTTAAAGTTGCAGCAAAAAAGTGAAAAATAGTAAACAGTTAAAATTAAAGTGAATTAGTAAAAGTTGAGTTAACCATTTTATATAAAAATGTAGTCTTCAAGAAAATCTAGAGTTTTGAACTCTAGAATAAAAAATATATTTTAGTGATTCGATGACAGAAAGTAAGTTAAATGTATTTGAACATTGATTTAAAAGGAAAATATAACGTTTTAAACTAGCTGAACATTGATTTAAAAGGAAAATATAACGTTTTAAACTAGTTGAACATTGATTTAAAAAGAAAATATTACCGTTTATTTAATTGCTGTAGACAATTAAATTATTAGACTTTTATACGTAAATAAGGATTAGTAATTATAGTAAAGATGAAAAGATGAAGAATGATTTTGAACTTTTGATAGTGCTTTTAGTATTTAACGAGATTTAGACTATTGGAATAAATTTACTGAAATGTTTACGGACTTATTATGTATGTGTTACCATTGAGTTAATTTCACAATATTATGTCCTACAACGTTTTTTTAGACTCTATCATTTTAATTTGCGAAGACAATTTTGTGTCGGAAAAATTGTAATAAAACCAATTTTGTGTTGTTCGTAGATAGACTCTAAGGTATTGGCTAATGTTAATTTTAGCGCATTTTCGTAATTAATTTGAATGTTAGGACCATGCTAGACTTTGGATCTACGATTTTGTATTAATAATTTTTGACTTTAAATATAACGTATTCTTTATAACAATTGGTGTCTAATTTAATAACAACCAAAAGTCAATAACAACAACTGGCTTTAATCATAGCTATGTGCAACTAGGACGCCTACCTCCAAATAAATTTAATGTAATCGTGGAAAGGGACAAGTTGTATAAATATACCGCTCGACTAAAGCACCCCTAACCGCGGCGTTACATTTGGCGCAGTCGGTAGGATGGATTTTCGGTATGGTGTTAGAATCAGGAATAAAATTTCCACCTTTTGAAGATTTAAATTGTGAATATTGCCGAAAAGTTCTAGGACTCCTTCAGTCAGTTACTAGCTATAGACATTACACCAAAAATTAACAAAACAAAAAGAGTTTTCACAACGATAAGAATACAGTATAAAAATAAAGTGTTTATTCACCACAAATCTATCTCCAGAGAAGATGGTAAAAGTTTTGGGAAAGAGTTTTTTATCATAATTAAGAACTTGGACAGACCACCAAAAGATTAGTGTGACACTATGGTTGAAGTTAAAATTTAAAACATTTAAAATGACGAAAGAAGACCTGTACTTACAGCTCGGATAATCAAAAATTAGAATTGGTAAAGAAAATTTGCAGTCATTTGACTTAGTTCCGACATATGACGGTTTAACCAGCATCGACAAATATTTATCTATAGACGAAGAAAGAGCCACACTTAAAAATTTGACAGAGCAACAGAAATTTGGTAATCCGTACTTAAAACTACGATTCAAAGCAAAGCTCGACAGTGAAACGGTTTTAAAGGGCCACAAGCAGTCGTTGAGATGATCTAAAGAATGTGCTACACGTACAGTTTATTCGACCATATGCTCAGCGATGTAGACAGACGTATTATACACACAATTTTCCATACACGTTTGAAGTTATTAGCTACCCTTACTTTAACTAGCATCCAGGCCAGTAAACAAAATCTCCAAAATATGTTAAAGAATTTATTGTAATATAATTTTTACTCGATTTGATGATACCCATTAAGCTTCATTTAACAAGGCACTAGAAATATACCTCGAAGGAAGTATAGAGAATTGAGAGAGAACAAATCATGTATGGAAATCTAATAAAACTATGTTTATTAAAATTAAAGTAAAAAGTCAGACGTGTATGTACAGCTTTATTCACTTCGAAAGTTGCAGCATGCAGTATCCCTGGTTATGCGTATATCCGAGAAGCCCCTATATCACAGCACGAAGTGTCCTATTACTTTGTGATCACACGCACAGAGTAGGTATCTTACCCTATGTCGCAGAAGTTCCCTATAAGATTTGGCGCCGAAGCGCGGATCTTTGTTTGGTGATCCGTGGTCAAAGTAAATGTGCAAAGAAACACCATACCACACAAGCACAGGTATTGTGTGCAATTAAGTTTGTTAAAAAAAATAAGAAGTGCTTTACCAGTTTTTTCTATAGAGGCAGAAAGTTTTGGACCTAATGTATGGTTAGGATTAGATTTTATTTATAATTATGGAGTTAAGATAAATTGAAGAAATAAAATAATGTACGATTTTCAGAGAGAATTTTGATAAGACATGAAGCTCAGATAGTGTATGTAGTCTGATGTGCATGCAAACCACCACTTAAATTAATATTTTGAAAAGATGTAATATGAGAAATCAAGAAAGAGCTGACGAAACTCACTTTGTCCGAAGAAAAAGGAGGTTCAAACTTTTACGCTTGGGTCGTCAAATCCGACCTAAAGTGGTTAACCAATATATAGATTAATTGTTTAAACCAAATGTCAAAGCAAATAAATATTGGAGGTTCCGTGAATGTTTAAACTTCTGAATATTTAATTTAAAAAAATAGTAGTACAGAGACTGTAAAAGGCCTATATGAGAAAACCCTTGAAAGTAGAGGCCCGGCAGGAGCAGAAATTAAGATATATTTAGAGGTTGCCTGTGTTGTTAAAGGAAGGCTTAAATAAGCCGCAGCATAGTCATGTAATTTGGTTAGCTGATATTTGCAACATATCCAAAGTTGATAGTTCGCAAATGATTCTGAACCCAGTGATGAATAATCCTACGGGATTGCTTGTAGCTAGAATCCTATACAAGACAGGAGATGCAGTTTCTTACTATTTAAACTAATTGGTTTTAAATAGAGGTTTTAAAACAGAGTAAAAAAGATGAAGATCACGAGAAAATTACAAGAAGTTTGGCAAGTATCTGTCAAAAATATTTCTGAAATTTTTAAACAGTTAATTTATACGAAGTACGGAACATGTTCGAAAAGAAAGTAAAATATTTAGTTTGCAGTTTAGTGATAAATTTCACACCCCATATAAAAAAAATGACACTAAAGTTATCAGGATAAAAGTAGCCTAGATGTGCAGTGATTTTACAAGCGGTTTTGATGACACTTCTCTGTCCGAAATTATTTAACACGATGTGAAAAGTTTTATTGGGCATTGCAGTTTGAGAAGATTTGGTTATTTTAACGTTAAGAATAAAAAAAAAGCATACCAAGTACATATATAAAAAAAAATTAAAGAACAAAAGGCAAAAGAAGAGAAGGTTACGCACATATAGAAGTTAGATGTAGTCTAAATGCAGGATTGGATGGAGAGTGTATTTATTATGGAGGAGTTTAAGAAGGTTAGAAAATTTTTAAAAGAAATTTAAGGAAATTTGAGTTTAGCCAAAAAAAATTTGTTTTGAGATTCCTGAGTCATAGGCCAATGATAAAGGAACTAGAGATTTGACAGTTGGCCCCTGTCTTTCTCTAGGATGCATTGAGAGTTAGATGTAAAGTAGAAATTGGTTAAACTAATAACAAAGAGATGAAAGTAAAAAATGCGGTATCATATGATACTATTTGTTGGAACAGCTGACAGAAGGTCAGATGTTAAGATGACATATAGTCATGAAGATTTGTAGACACATATGTCTAATATTTTAGACAACGTGATTGTAGAAGATGGAGCTGACAGAAGGTTAGTTGCGGTGACATAGATAGTCACGAAGAAGTTTATGAAGACCTCCAATGAAGCAGAGAAATTTAGTTGTTTGAAAGGAAAAATGTGTAATGCACAACATTTTGATTTTAAAATCATAATGCAATTTCCAGAAATTATTGTTAGATGACAAGGCGGTAAAAGGAGATTTCTGCAAAGTCAGAATGATGATGAATCATTAATAAAGCCTTTATAACCAATTGTTTTAAAAATATGTGCGTAAGAGAAATAAAGTACAGGTGAAAAAGTTCTAATAACTTGTCGGGTTATAGCGTCATAACTTTTCTTCTACTAGCCAGTGAAGTAATCCAAAAGGGTAACTCAATCACACTACAGAATATCGCGGTTCGGTCCGCGCTGCAGATAAATTATGAATCACATTGACGCAGAGTCGAGATTGAGTCACGAAAGATACTTTAATTGAGTCAATAGCTTAAAGAAAAGTCGACCTACGACAATAGTGAAATTGGCTACCACCACAATAATCAATAATAGTAGTAAATGCCTAGACGAGACAGTGCAAGAGTAAAGCACGCGGTTTGTTTATATTATACAACAGAGGGTTAACTTGGTATTAAAATCAGACGAGGTGTTAGTTGGGAAGAGCAACTTCGGGTGTTTGATAAAAGATTTTCGGATGTTTCAAGTTTTGTCTCTTGCAATTAGTACTCAAACTACCATGTAAAAACACATAGGTACAGGTTACGTTGATCATTGCTGTCATATTAATAAAATGATGAAAGTTGAAAATTTTGGAATGTAATAACTCTAAAATTAGTTAAAAAGAAAAATGTTAGATATTTAGCACACTATTAATTTTAATTTTGGAATAAGAAAGTTATAATCACGCAAGGGTTGATAACAAGCTTAAAATATGTTAAAAATAAATAAAGTGCGTTTAAAAAAATATATTAAGTGAAGTGTCTTAAGAAAATATATAAAGTGAAAAGAAGAATCTTATCTAATTAAAACTGAGATGGAATATGGTTAGCACGGGACGTCATCAGATCAAGCTGAAGTTGGACATCCACATGGAAGCTAGCAGTGCAGATTCTAACCAACCACCTTTTCACGGGAAACAACGAAATCTAAGAAGAAGCAAGTAAGGTTTTGACGCATTTTAAATATAGAAAACGGATGTAAGTAGAATTTAGTTTTTGAGGAATGAAAGTTTAGGTAAATTTTATTTTGTAAAGGGCTTACTTTCTGAGTTAATCATCAAAGAAAATAATAGAGTTCAGTTTTAAAATCATTAAAATTGAACGTCTAAAATAATCAACATTTTCGAAATTTAAAATTATATAGGCACTAGGTTAACTCTACTACTAGTAAAGAAATAAAACTCTTTTGTTTATTTTAAATAAACATGTATTAATTAACAAACTACGGGAGAACAAAGTTTAACAAAAATAAATAAATAAGAACTTAGTCAAACTTATATCTAACTTAAAATTGAGCACAAATTTTATAAATATATTAGCAGTAAACACATCTTTAGACAGTAATATCACTCTTAAATTAAAAATTTCGACCTTAAAAATAATTTTAATTTCGTAAATAACTTCTCATAACTGGATCAATGTTAAGAACATTTTTTTTGTTTATGAGGTCGGAAAAGTTATGTATGCGCGACATTTTATATTTATGCCAAAGTTATACCAAATGATAGCTATTAAAGAGCTATCATTTGAGTTAAAAGAAGGGAGGAATGTAAAGGTCGGGGTTTATTTAATAAAATATATAAAATATTTTACCAAAAATATGAGAACTTTTAAGGTTTCCGTTTAGTTGATAATAAAATTTAACAAGATGAAAAATAAATAAGTAAAAAAAAAATAAATTAGATATTATTTTTTTAAGAAAAAAAAAATAATATTCATTAAGTTTAAATTAAAAAAAAAATTAAAATAAAAAAAAATATATAATAATTAATTTAAAAAAAAAAGAAAAATATTCATTAAAACCTAAATTGAAAATATTAAAAACATATTCTAAAACTGGCAGAAAATATACAAGTATTATCGAAGCAAGAAAGTAAAAAAATCACAACAATAAAAATATATTATTTTTAAAATAAAATAATAAAAATATTAAAATTAAAATAATAAATTAAAAAATATTCAGAGACCAGGCGATGCCAAAGTAATATTTAAACCAAATTAAAAAAAAAGAGTTAACATAAAAAATGATTAAGACTCACATAAAACAAGCTGAAGTCAAAACCCTAACACTTATTTTCACTGGAGAGCACTGTTGATTCGGTCGATCGCAAAATTACCAATGAAATTAATTAAATGAGCCACAAAAGAGGTTGACAAAAATCCCAGTTTTACCTGTTTTGTCCACGCCTTAGGAAATTGTTTATATTAGGGAGCAATGAATACACGACTCTATTGTATTCATTAATTAGGGCTATATTCAGAAACACTGGCTCGATCAAAGCACATTGACCTGTTTCGTCATAAAAATTTGTGGGGTAAACAAGAGGGGATCGCCTATAAATTCGATTTCTTGAATTATATCCGGGCATTATAAAAGTTCCAGTGTTAAAGTTGCAGCAAAAAAGTGAAAAATAGTAAACAGTTAAAATTAAAGTGAATTAGTAAAAGTTGAGTTAACCATTTTATATAAAAATGTAGTCTTCAAGAAAATCTAGAGTTTTGAACTCTAGAATAAAAAATATATTTTAGTGATTCGATGACAGAAAGTAAGTTAAATGTATTTGAACATTGATTTAAAAGGAAAATATAACGTTTTAAACTAGCTGAACATTGATTTAAAAGGAAAATATAACGTTTTAAACTAGTTGAACATTGATTTAAAAAGAAAATATTACCGTTTATTTAATTGCTGTAGACAATTAAATTATTAGACTTTTATACGTAAATAAGGATTAGTAATTATAGTAAAGATGAAAAGATGAAGAATGATTTTGAACTTTTGATAGTGCTTTTAGTATTTAACGAGATTTAGACTATTGGAATAAATTTACTGAAATGTTTACGGACTTATTATGTATGTGTTACCATTGAGTTAATTTCACAATATTATGTCCTACAACGTTTTTTTAGACTCTATCATTTTAATTTGCGAAGACAATTTTGTGTCGGAAAAATTGTAATAAAACCAATTTTGTGTTGTTCGTAGATAGACTCTAAGGTATTGGCTAATGTTAATTTTAGCGCATTTTCGTAATTAATTTGAATGTTAGGACCATGCTAGACTTTGGATCTACGATTTTGTATTAATAATTTTTGACTTTAAATATAACGTATTCTTTATAACAATTGGTGTCTAATTTAATAACAACCAAAAGTCAATAACAACAACTGGCTTTAATCATAGCTATGTGCAACTAGGACGCCTACCTCCAAATAAATTTAATGTAATCGTGGAAAGGGACAAGTTGTATAAATATACCGCTCGACTAAAGCACCCCTAACCGCGGCGTTACACTATCACGAAATCGGTAATACCAGAGAAATAATTATGCTTGGCGATTTTAATAGCCGAACTGGTAGACAAGCCCAGAGCAAATGGTAGGACCATTGGGAGAGGAAGTAACAAATGATAATGGCTTAAGACTGATGCAATTGTGTGAAACTCACAACTTCAAAATAATTAATGGTTTTTTTAAACATAAGGATATTCATCGATATACCTGGTTTCAACCAACAAGAAATCTTAAATCAATCATTGATTATGCTATAGGTGGACAACACTCGCAATTAAAGTGGTATGATGTGCGAGCACTTCGTGGTGTTAACTGTGGATCTGACCACCATCTGGTAAAAGCAAAAATATTATTCCCTTTAATAAAAACAAATAAGGACGAAAGTATTAGAGAAAATGAAAACCTAGAATGCATCGAAGACAATCAAAAATACAATCTTAGAAGTCTAGAAATCGAAAGTTCCCAAACATTGTATCAGAACCGATTAGATGAAAAATTAATAAACACAAATCACTCATTTGAAGAGATATATGCAAACATAATAAAAAGCTTGAAGGAAGCAAGCAACGAAGCTGTTGGTTACCAAAATAATAGAAATAACAGGAAGATGTGGTGGACGGAGAAAATACAGGAAATGGTCAAAGAGAAAAAACGCACAGACTTGAAATGGCTCAGTACTAAAGAGCAAAGAGACCTAGAAATCTACAGGGAAACCAGAAGACAGCTAAGAAATTTGATACGTACAGAAAAGAGTGAAATGTTCGAGCGCAAATGCCACGATATAAATACACACGTAGGAGGTAAGCAGTGTTCTGAAGTATGGAAATTCATTTCTACAGTAAAAAACCGAACAAAAGAAAATGTAAACATCCAGATCATCAAACCAGAAAAATGGACAGAACACTACAAGGGACTGCTGCAGGAGACGAGACCCGAATATCTGGCAGCCTCTCCGAGGAGAGACATAGAAGTACATGGAGAGGAAGTAATCATCGAAAAAGAAATGATAAAGAATAGTATTAAAAAGCTTAAATCCGGAAAAGCTGGCCGGGGGGAATATATGCTGAAATGCTCAAATATGGATCAGAGAAACTACTCGAAAATCTCACATATATTATCAATAAATGCATAAACAGACATCCAGTACCTAATGATTGGAAAATTGCATTCATATCCTCAATACATAAAAACGGAAACAAGCTGGATTGTAACAATTACAGAGGAATTTCAGTAACCAGTACTCTAAGTAGATTGTACGGTAGGATTCTTAGAGATCTAATAGATAATGATTTTCATGAACAAGAAGAAGAAGAGCAAAGTGGGTTTCGTGCAGGCAGATCTTGTAGTGATAATGTTTTTTGTCTCAAGCAAGTAATTGAGAAAAGGAGCGCCAGAAATATAGAGACTCATGTTACCTTTGTGGACCTACAAAAAGCATATGATACCGTTCCACTAGAAAAATTATGGACAGTGTTAGAGCAAACTAATATCAATCATACATACATAAAAGCGATAAAAGAACTATACAAAGGGTCAAAATATAAAGTTAACATTGGAAATAGACTTTCAAAAGAATTCCTGGTAACCAAAGGCTTAAGACAGGGATGTTGTATCTCTTCAACTCTTTTAAAAATATATATCGCAGTAGCTCCAAAAAACTGGAAACGTAAAGTGCACGGCATGGGAATACAACTTAACGACCGATTTACCATATACACACTACAGTTTGCTGACGACCAAGTAATTGTAGCTAAAAAGACTTGGACATGAGAAAGTTAATGGAAGAATACCAAAAGTGGGGATTAACAGTGAACGTGGACAAGACACAGTTCTTATGTATTGGAAACGAATCCAGTGAACTAGACAATGGACAAACAATATCTCCATGCAATGAGTACGTATACTTAGGTGTCACATTTGATAAGACAGGAGCAGATTGTAAAGAACTGGAAAAAAGAATAGTAAAAGCAAAAAAGGTTATTGTATGTCTTAACAGTATTTTATGGAGCAGAGAAATAAAAAGGAATGTAAAATTTAACATATATGAAACAATGGTGAAAAGCACGCTGTTGTTTGGAATAGAGACTTGTCGCGTAACAGAAAAATACAAAACAAAAATGGAAAGTGTCGAAATGGATACAATAAGAAAATCAATGAGAATATCTAGAATGGATCACATAAGAAATGACATCATAAAAGAAAGAATGGGAATCAAGGGTAGCATAACGGATGACATCACTAAAAGGCAACTGATATGGTACGGCCATGTACAACGGATGAATGACGAAAGATTACCAAAGCAAGTCCTAGAATGGCAACCTATAGGGTGCAGAAAAAGAGGGCGTCCCAAACTAGAATGGCAACAGTCAATCCAAAGATCAATAAGTCAAAAAAATCTAACGGAAGTTGATTGTCAGGATCGAAGGAGGTGGAGAATAGGCGTCGGACAACGTAGAAAAACGTTTTAAACCGACATAGTAGTAGTACTAAAAAAGTAAAAAATAAATTTAATTCTTTAACTCTGTGCAGTAGCGTAGCGCTAGCGATCCAATTGTTTATACAGTTAGAAAGAGCCGGTTGGAATAAATTCGCTAGTGGTATAAGTTCTTTGGAAAAATCCAAAAAAACGTGTGTTGAGATTTTGAATTTTTTTTTTGACGGACCCCGAAAAGAGGTCCACTACAACTTCTTTTTTCAGATGGAATGACCCCACTTGTGCTACCTCGTTTGAAAGCTTGATAAAAAAGAAAAACGACAAAATAATTTTTTTTGGCCAAATGTCAAAAACTTATTTTTAAAATTTTTCACTTGTAGTACCTTATTCGAAAACTTATGGAAAAACAAAAACAATTGTATATTTTTAAAAAAAATATATCAATATATCAATGAAAATGTCAAAAAATATTATTTTGAAAATTTTTTGATTCTTGGCTTTTTCAAAAAAACAAAAGCACATCTTTATTTTTTGACACTTTAATTGACGTTTGTCAAAAGAAAATACACTGTTGATTTTCTTTTTCCATAATGCGCCATAAGTGAAAAATTCCAAAAAACATTTTTTGACATTTAGTTTTGAAAATTATTTTGTTGTTTTTATTTTTTCACAAGCATCTAAAAAAAAAGTTGTATGTGAGTGGATCCCGTTTTGGGCATCCGACCAAAAAATAATTGCGAGAAAAATTATGTCCTTTAAAAATCTCATTTGTTATATATTTTTGGTTTTTTCCAAAAAGTTTTTATTTAACCCACTAGCGAATTTATTCCAACCGGCTCGTTCTCACTGTATAAAGTTTATTAAAAATGCACACAATTATTTGAGTCAAGGAGGCGGTTTAAACCACGGATCACCTTTTGTTAGGTGATCCGTGTTTAAACCACGGATCACCCTCAAGCGCTACGCGCCTTACTTTTATTATTAGATCTGAATGTGATTGCCCATAAAATAACTTTGAAACTATGTAAAATAGACCTGAAAATCTTTAGGATTTCCTTTATTTTAAACGACCACGCACTACTTTTATTTTGTAAACCAGAAATATTATTTTATCGAGAGAATGTACATTTAGTAGAGATATTTGATTTATATTACTGATATTTTTTTTGTTGTACAGAAACATAAGCTTACCCAACCGTGGAAAATTACTTTCGCTGTATGGTTAATTACCTACTCTAGTAATTTAAGTATATAGGTGTGGAAACGTTGTCTTGAAAAAGTTGGCCTTAAAATAAAAATTTATGTACTAGACTAAACACACAAAAAAATGTCTCAAATCAAGACATTTGGCATCGCTTCAAGACAAAAACCTGCTTTTTGATGCACCAAAGCAATATCGGCTTTAAAATTAGAGACATTTTCTCTTGGAATATTATAACCCAACAAACATTTAAAGTTGTAACGACGAAACCCCAACTAGAAAGAATTTCTTAAAAGTAACCGCAATGTACTCCCGCTACGTCTCAGTATACCACACAGCGACGTTATAATTCCCTAAGTGGGGAACCAATTTCTGGTTATAACTACTTGGCCAAGTGTTTAAAGTCACTGTAGTAACAACTACACTAGTACGTCGTAGCCAGGTATTTACTACGTCGTAGAGGCTGTTTTTTTTTCCGTAATGGCATAAAAGTTGCAATGTAGTTGCAAATAATATAATCGTTTTATTTTGGTAGAATTGTTACACAATATGGTGGACACAACAGTAAACAGACTCGCTTAGTTTTTTTGTTTGGTTATGGTTATAATATGTACTATGTTATTCAAAAGTGTGAGAATTTACGAGCAGAGCATCAAAATTCGAGTGCGACGCAAAGTTTTTTGTATAACATGCATTATATATATTGCAAAAAACCGGTGCGCCCGTAAAATTGAGCCGTTTTCGGGTAGCTGATGGAATTTTTGTGTTGTGATTTTGGAGGTTATGTTTTCATAATCGACAGTTAACTCCAACAAATGGTGCTTAAGAAGAGCATTTTTGGTAAGCTTCAACTAATTTGTTTATAAAATAGTATAGCTCTTTAATATGAGCTTATAAAACAACAAAAAAAAAATTAAATTTTCTTTCTTACATAACAACATGGCGTCCCAAACTATATTCCCTGATAGTCGAAAGGGTTACTTGAAAGTGAGCCTAAGTTAGGGCAACGTGTCACTTTCGACTTTTATGTCGGCATTCCTTTTTAGTTCTAGATAACACACTCGAATTTCTACTCCTTCGTTGCAGAAACGTATTATTAACTAGCTTTCGCCACTAGAAAACGTCTACAGAGTGATAGAAACCACGCGATAAGTATAACTACTACCCTCAAGTTATTGGGGTGTCGCCACTTGTCATTTGCCGTTTCTGTCAACAACAGCACCACTGCCTATAGGTTATGTACGAGCGTGAATTTGTGGTAGGTTTTAAAACAAAAACAAGATAAATTAAATTCCATTAGAACAATAAATGAAGTGCCAATAAAAAGTGTTTGTCAAGGAACTAAAAGAACGTAGTCACATCAATGAAATCAACTTATTGTTACTTTTTCTATTTACACATTGCTCTCACAATTCGTATGTAGAATTTTTTATTGTTTTTAGATATTTTGGCATTGTCAATATTCAATAATTTTTATTATTATAAGCCCTATAAGTAAAAAAACAATCTCTAAGACTTGTTAGATCGCTTAGAAATCCGCATGTAACCACGATATATTTAACTTGTTTTTTTATTAGCCGCAAATAGCGCAAAAGTTCCTAGATGAAGTCTAGCCAAAGAAGATATATCAACAAGAAGCGATAAATGACAGTAATTCAGTTATATTCCACTGAGAGAAAATTTTTTGCAATTTACAATTATTAGTATTTAAAAATGGATGATTTTCTATGCCCACAGTATAGCTATATACGTGTATAGTGCCCCCCTTAATTTATAGTACATTATTGTTTTCTGTTTAAAACAATTACACCATCAAGCAAAGTTACACAATATTTTTCTCAGTGTAATACAACTGCATTAATGTCATTTGGTCCAAGTGTGACGGCACATTTTGTTTCCCATATAAACAATGCTTTGAGTGACAGTTTTTCGCTTCTTGTTGATATATCTTCTTTGGTCTAGCATATCCCAGAGGTTATTTTAGGGGCCGTGCATAAATTAGATATTAGGGACCTATTGTAATAAAGCCTGGCACAAAACACAGCAGAAATTTAAGTTTATTCACTTTAAACCAAGCTTTAACAACAGCACAAATTTGAAGAAAATCAAAAAGACAATGACCCAAGCTAAACACATAAAATGAATCACAGTGAGACACGACACGTCAGCACAAGAGGGTTACGATGGCGATAGGGTGGTGCCACAGCACAAACCACGAACGACCGTAAAGACAGTACAAGAATAGAACAGCAACAAGTAGCGTAAAAGATTAAGGATGGAGATTAAGCACGGACCAGGGAATTCTTAAAATCCGTGTGCGGTACTCGATACTTTGGATCAATATTTTGCATTTTGATTGTTTTTCAAAATGGTCAAGCAGTGAGCTCGAAAAAATGGACTGCTCAAGGTAGTTAAAAAAATATTTGCAAAAATATTCCTAATATTCCCATATTATAAAAGGAGCCACAAAAAGTAGGGTTAAGAATGTGTGCGACCAAGATGCGACTTCAAAAAATCTACGTTTTCAAAGTAGAAACAGGAAGGAGAGATTACTTTAAAAGATCGACACATTTTGTGGTAAAAATTAAAGTTATAATGTAGTTGTCGGATACACTTGTCTGGGACTCCAATGAAGCTTAACTTTCTAGTGGTAATTAAGTAGGATATAAAAGTAATAACGACTAAAAAGAAAGTAAAACTTTAGCAACGTCCTATTGTGGTAGAGAAGACTATCAGAATGGACTATCAAGAAACAATCCTAAGAAGTAGTTTAGAGGGTCGTTTTTACGAAACATCTACTATTTCCTGATACTAAATAGTAGTTCGAACTAAAAAGTAACAAATTTTGGTTGGGATCACCACATTTCTACTATAAGAAAGTAGCAAAGCTTTTAGAACATGTAGCCGCTACTATAAATGTTAGTTGGGAAGTATTAACGTAAAGTTTAGTAACCGTGAATAAAAACAAACATTTTTTCGTGGCCAAGCGGGTATAGAAAGATTTTGTTTTTCTTATAGTTTTCCGTGAGCAGCTCGAAAGCTGTACACCCACGGGGTTCCAAGATCTAATGGACACCTATTCAGTGTTGAAAGTTAACTGTTTCGTCCTTAATGGACACTACAGAACACTGCATGGTCAATGTGACACCTTTGTAAAGCTAGAGAGATGTGATATGCATCTGATCTTACGATATTGATAAGAGAAATGCTAAATATTGCCTGCGATACCGTGTGATTTTACAAAAGAATACAAAAGAAACTATCAGAGTAAAAACAAAAGGCAGGCAGATGAAACGAAAAACAGTACCCATAACTATGACATAATTATTTGTCCCTCAGGTTGGGTCAATGCATATTGCATTTTTACCGCCTTCGCGACGTTTTAAGTCGAGTCAGTGGAGTATAAGCCAAAAATAATACAAACGTAAAGTTTAGTACCCGTGAATAAAATCAAACATTTTTTCGTGGCTAATCGGGTATAAAAAGATTTTGTTTCTCTTCTATTTTTTCGTGGGCAGCTCGAAAGCTGTAAACCCACGGGGCTCCAAGATCTAATGGACACCTATTAAGTGTTGAAAGTTAACTGTTTCGTCCTTAAGGGAGTCTACAGAACACTGCATGGTCAATGTGACACCTTTGTAAAGCTAGAGAGATCCTATATATATCTGATCTTACGATATTGGTAAGAGAAATGCTAACTATTGCCTGCGATACCGTGTGATTTTCAAAGAAGTGGCGACATCTACCGAATACAAAAGAAACTATCAGAGTAAAAACAAAAGGCAGGCAGATGAACGAAAAACAGTACCCATGACTGTGACATAATTATTTGTCCCTCAGGTTGGGTCGTTCGCGACGTTTTATCAGCAAGTATAAGCCAAAAATTTTACAAACATAAAGCTTTGTTTTACTCCAGGAAAATCATATTGGCTTATTTCCTGAAAAATACTTGCTTGCATGAAAAGAACTTTTCATTATTTTTTCAAGAATGTTTTGTTTAAGAAAAATTTGTTCAGAAAAACAGAGTTTTGAATTTCTCTTGATTTAGTTAACTGAGTTAACCCAACTACATTAAACTTATAACCAGCGGCGCACCCGGAAATATATCTTTGGGGGGTCCCCATGATGCCGTATTTTATACTATTTTATTTTTTCATTTATGAAATATGGGGAAAATATCTAAAAAATTCTTAGGATTGGGGTGCGGAAGGAGGGTCGCGAGGAGCCCCCCCCTGGGTGCTCCCATGTTATAACTGAATAAACTTTAAGTCATTGCAAAACTACCTACTTAATATACCTATTGCAGCTAAACATACCAAGAGCGGCACGTGTGAGATAAATGTGATCCAAGACTTATTAATTATTATTATGAGCATGAAGTTAGGGAAGCACCCATCGCAGATCGAATCGTGACTAGGTGGATAATTTGCCGTTAACTAGTCGTGAATTAGTTGTGGAAAAATTAATTTTGTCGCTCTTATTTTTGACCGTTTTTGAGGGTGCTTCGCTAACTTCATATGAATTTAGCGAAGCACCCTCGTAAAAATGGCTTTTATCAAAATCGAATATGGTGGATAATTTGCCGCTAATTAGTCGTGAATTAGTTGTGGAAAAATTAATTTCGTCGCTCTCATTTTTTACCCTTTTTTTGGGTGCTTCGCTAACTTCATATTTTGGCACCCATCGCAAATCGAACCGCTACTAGGTGGATAATTTGCCGTTAATTAGTCGTGAATTAGTTGTGGAAAAATTAATTTTGTCGCTCTTATTTTTGACCGTTTTTGAGGGTGCTTCGCTAACTTCATATGAAGTTAGCGAAGTACCCTCGTAAAAATGGCTTATATCAAAATCGAATATGGTGGATAATTTGCCGATAATTAGTCGTGAATTAGTTGTGGAAAAATTAATTTTGTCGCTCTTATTTTTGACCGTTTTTGAGGGTGCTTCGCTAACTTCATAAAAAGTTAGCGAAGCACCTTCGTAAAAATGGCTTTAGACATGACGTATCGAAATCGAATATGGTGGATAATTTGCCGCTAATTAGTCGGTAATTAGTTGTGGAAAAATTAAGTTTGTCACCTTTAGTTTTGAGTGTTTTTTGGGTGCCTCTCTAACTTTATATAAATTAAGCGAAGCACTCAAAAAACAGTTAAAAAAAAGAGCGACAAAATTAATTTTTCCACAATTAATTCACGACTAATTAGCGGCAAATTATCCACCATATTCGATTTTGATAAAAGCCATTTTTACGAGGGTGCTTCGCTAACTTCATATGAAGTTAGCGAAGCACTCAAAAAAAGGGTAAAAAATAAGAGCGACAAAATTAATTTTTTCACAACTAATTCACGACTAATTAGCGGCAAATTATCCATCATATTCAATTTTGATAAAAGCTATTTTTACGAGGGTGCTTCGCTAACTTCATATGAAGTTAGCGAAGCACCCTCAAAAACGGTCAAAAATAAGAGCGACAAAATTAATTTTTCCACAACTAATTCACGACTAATTAGCGGCAAATTATCCACCTAGTAGTGATTCGATTTGCGATGGGTGCCAAAATATGAAGTTAGCGAAGCACCCAAAAAAAGGATAAAAAATAAAAGCGACAAAATTAATTTTTCCACAACTAATTCACGACTAATTAGCGGCAAATTATCCATCATATTCGATTTTAATAAAAGCCATTTGTACGAGGGTGCTTCGCTAACTTCATATGAAGTTAGCGAAGCACCCTCAAAAACGGTCAAGAATAAGAGCGACAAAATTAATTTTTCCACAACTAATTCACGACTAATTAACGGCAAATTTTCCACCTAGTCCCGATTCGATCTGCGATGGGTGCTTCGCTAACTTCATGCTCATATTATTATTAATAATACAATTAGGATTTTAAAAAATTAAAATTTCTAAAACAAGCGTTATCTTGATTTAAAACTTTTATATTGTCCATATATAGGATCAAGAAAATTAGTATTTTTTCAAAATAGGCTATCATAACAAAAACATTTCATGTAAAAAAAGCCAAGTATGCGAAAATGGCATTCCGTAAAAAGAATTGAGATAAAAGTAAAGCCAAGTTCTCCAATACAAATTTCAAAATGAAAGGTTCTTACTAGTTTGGAGATGTTTTTTAAAACTACTACAGCCAAACTTTTTTATGTTCAATTTAGCACTGTGCCTAAGATTCATTTACAGCCGTAATAGCCAAGTTTAGAAAAACATTTCAAAACTAGTAAGAATCTTTCATTTTGAAATTTGTATTGGAGAACTTGGCTTTACTTTTTTCTCAATTCTTTTTACGGAATGCCATTTTCGCGTACTTGGCTTTTTTTACATGAAATTTTTTTGTTATGATTTCACTTCTTTTTTAAAGGAATTGGATAATATTTAATTTTTAAAGTAGTAAAATATGTGGATATTGTTCAAAACTTTTGCAATGCCTTACTTAAAATTTTAAGGTTTTTTAATTTTTTTTTTCATGGTTTTATCATAGTTCCTATCAGCCTTCCAAAGCTCAGCTGTCTAGCGTTTCTGAAAGTGCACAATGTTACTTTTAATTAATTTTACATGTATGATGATGATGATTCATATATGAGTGGGCCTTGCAGCCCTTCCACTGCGACCACTAGTGGGTCTATTGTGGCTCACTTTTGAGTCATACTTTTAATTAATTTTACATGTATAGGAGAGGGAAGTAAATTAAAATTGTCGGGTTTTTTAATTTTTTCCTATAGTTTTATCATATTGTTTTCCAGTTTTAAAAAGCTCAGCTCTCTAGCGTTTCTGTAAGTGGGCAATGTTACTTTTACTTAACTTAACATTTATAGGGGAAGGAAGTAAAATAGAATTTTGGGGTGTTTTAATTTTTTCCTATAATTTTATCATAGTTCCTATCAGTCTGCCAAAGCTCAGCTCTCTAGCATTTCTGGAAGTGGGCAATGTTACTTTTACATAACTTTACATGTATAGGGGAGGGGAGTAAATTAGAATTTTGGGGTGTTTTGATTTTTTCCAGGGTTTTGATCACAATTTCTATCAGTATGAAAAATTTCAGCTTTGTCGCATCCCTGGAAGTACAGTAGAATTTTGATGATCTATACATGAGTGAGTCAGTGAGTGAGTGGCAATTTCGACGTTTTTGAAATTTCGAAACTACTTTACTACTTTTTGAAAGTCCATGAAACTTGGAGGGGTTGTTAACTTTATGAAGATCTACGACTGTGCAAAGTTTAAGATTCGTAGCTCATTCCGAAGTACATTTTTAGATAGTTCAAATATCGGCTGAAATGTTTTAAGAAAAGATTGTAAGGCAGGCAACCGAACTTGGCGAGGCACTGCCGTGCCCTCAGATTATTTATTTTAGTTTAAGTAGATAATAGCTTTAGACAAGTGCAATTAACTTTTATAAAGGCAAGAAAGGGAAAAAATTAGTAACGGTATGCAAACTAATGAAAATGAAACAAAAGATATTGCAGCCAACAGGAAAAATACATTAGATTCGATCCCAGTTATTAGGTGGAAATAGGGTGAATTTTAAAGGGTGGTTACAGATTTTCGCGGGTTTTACCGAAACCAGACCTCCTATCGAAAACAGTTAAATAAAAAAGTGATAGGTAATAAAAAGGTCTAAAAATTTTTTTTACCATTTCTTTACTTGACCTAAAATTTTTCGATAAAAATCGAAAAATCCGATTTTTCTATTTTTGATTTTTATCTTTAACACTTTTTTTTGTTTTTGAGAAAATTTGGTGACAACAAACCTTTTTTTTATTTAGTCGGTTAATAACGTTTTTCTACGTTGTCCGACGCCTATTCTCCACCTCCTTCGATCCTGACAATCATCTTCTGTCAGATTTTTTTGACCCATTGATCTTTGGATTGACTGTTGATATTCTAGTTTAGGACGCCCTCTTTTTCTGCGCCCTATTGGTTGCCATTCTAGGACCTGCTTTGGTAGTCTTTCGTCGTTCATCCGTTGTACATGGCCGTACCATATCAGTTGCCTTTTAGTGATGTCATCCGTTATGCTTCCCTCGATTCCCATTCTGTATTTTACACTTTCCATTTTTGTTTTGTATTTTTCTGTTACACGACAAGTCTATTCCATACAACAGCGTGCTTTTCACCATTTTTTCATATATGTTAAATTTTACATCCTTTTTTATCTCTCTGCACCATAAAATACTGTTAAGACATCCAATAACCTTTTTTGCTTTTACTATTCGTTTTTCCAGTTCTTTGCAGTCTGTTCCTGTCTTATCAAATGTGTCTAGTTCTAACTTACTGGTTTCGTTTCCAATACATAAGTACTGTGTGTTGTCCAAGTTAACAGTTAATCCCGACTTTTGGTATTCTTCCATTAACTTTCTCATCATTTACTCCATGCCTTCTTGATCATTAGGTACAATTACTTGGTCGTCAGCAAACTGTAGTGTATATATTGTAAATCGGTCGTTAAGTTGTATTCCCATGCCGTGCACTTTACGTTTCCAGTTTTTTAGAGCTACTGCGATATATCCCAACAAACATTTAAAGTTGTCACGACGAAACCCCAACTAGAAAGAATTCCTTAAAGGTAACCGCAACGTATTCCCGCTACGTCTCAGTATACCATACAGCGACGTGTTAATTCCCTAAGTGGGGAACCAATTTCTGGTTATGACTACTAGGCCAAGTGTTTAAAGTCACTGTAGTAACAACTACACTACTACGTCGCAGCCAGGTATCTACTACGTCGTAGAGGCTGTTTTTTTTTCCGTAATGGCATAAAGTAGCGATGTAGTTGCAAATAATATAATCGTTTCTATTTGGTAGAATTATTATAATGCAATATGGAACACAACAGTAAACAAACACGCTAAGTTTTTTAGTTTGGTTTTGTCTGTAATATGTACTATGATATCTAAAATTACGAGATTTAACGAGCAGAGGTCAAAATTCAACTGCGATGCAAATTTTTATGTGCAACATGCATTATGTTTACTGCAAAAAATAACCGCGCCTGCAAAATTTAGCCGTTTTCTGGTAGCTGATGGAATATTTTCGTTGTGGTTTTTGAGGCTATGTTTTTATAATTGGCAGATAATCCGACCAAATGGTTTTTAATATGGATATTTGGTAAAGCTTTTATTAATTTGTGTACGAAAAGCTATATCTCTGTAAAATGGGCTTCAAAACTAAAATAAGAAAAACAATTTTTCTGTCCTTCAAAAAAAAAACATGGCGTACAAAAATTATTCCTTCATAGAGGGGAGAGCTACTTGAAAGTGAGCCTAAGTTACGGCTACGTACCACTTACTACTTTTGTGTCTCCATTCCCCTATAGTTCTAGATAGCACATTGAAATTTCTACCTCATCCGTTACGGGAACGTGTTACCGACTTTTCTCCGCAACTAAAAGAGTACTAGAGGGTGTCAGCAACCGCGCGGGTAAGCAAATCACGACGTTCAAGTTATATGGCCGATCGGACCGTCAGCAACAGACGTCACTTGTCATTGACATTTAAGGAGGATCAACAATAAAAGTTTTAAACAAATTATTTTGTTTTACAATATTATCAACAAACTCAGGTAAAAAAACTTTTCAAATGATAGTGATAGATTAGTACTTATTAATAAAGATATAAGAAAACACATAGCTAATTTTTAAGCTTTTACAATAAGGCCTAGTTTATGTTCTGATCAAGGATGTATTCATGGACTTATGGCCTCGTCTAACCTAGTTGAAAAGTTATTAATTGGAAGCAAAACAAATAATTTTAACTATAAAATCTGAGTTATTTATCACATTGTTTTTTTTTAATTTTAGATCACTGCTTGTAGTAACCAGAAATGCTAAAGAAGTATTGCAATTGAACTAACTCTATGAGTTATGACTAGCTGCTAAAGGCCAATGAGGTCTCCTTATCACCATTGGGGTACATGATAGGGACTGCAACGAATGCCGAACCACCATGTATTGTGTATTCATTGCCCTACTGAACCAAGGATTTGCTGAGATGATCCAGACAAATTTTAAGTTGACTTCTTTCCTGGTTGATTTCAGGTTAGCCTTTGTCATTCTCAATATATTTAGTATGGCTTTTAATGCTTTAATCAATTATTGTAATAAGTTATTTTAAATGAAATAAATAAAAGTTGTTTATGTAGTTTTTTATTTAAAAAATTATCTAGAGGGGGCAGTGAGGCCCGGTTTCCACCTATGTGTGCCCACCCTGATTCAAAAAATGTATCACACAACGGGACATAAATTGACTTATTTAAATGCAAGGTCACCTAATGAGATTTTTTAAGCAATGTGGGCACACATAGGTGGAAACTGAGTTTTAAACATGGGGGGGGGGTTGTTTTTGAACCTATCTATCTAGTTATAAAACCTTATTTTTTCGCTCAGGTGTGTAATACCACATGCCTTGTATTTTTTATGTAATTCTCTGGAAGAAGGGAGGAACATGCCACCTCCCCCCCTCTGGGACCTCCACGGACATGACCATTAAATAAAACAAAAGACATCATTTTTTTGGATGTACAGGGGTATTGTATTCTAAAGTGGTGGCAGGCCCTAATGGACCTCGATGCATCACGACCACATGTGGGTCTCTACTGACTACAACAAAAAATGATTTAGGATTAACACATTGCCACATGTACAGGGGTATTCATTATGAATGTAACCCCCTCACTATCTTGTGGGGATAGTGGATCTTATGGGGATCGTGGGGGGTTACATTTATAATGGATGCCTGACACAGCTCAATGTGTAAGGAAAAAAACTTATGTTCTTTATTTTAATTTCAGAGTAGGTAGGTAGTACTAATCATAACATTTTGTCAAATTAAATTCAAACACTTTTTTGTTCTTTAGTTCAAACTAGGCCAGAGGTTTCTGTAAAAGTTCTCGGATTATCCTGTATACCTATCTTCCCAAAATCTGCTGTATTCACATTTGTAGAGGTTTCCTCGTATTTGAAAATGTGAATGCTGTAACAAAAAAAGAAAATTTTTATACATGGGGCTTCTGTGATGTGTTTGAAGATATAGTATTTAAAATATTTGCCTACAGATATCATTATTCTGAATAATGAAAGCCAATAAAAAGGGCGTATTCCCCATGGTTCATAGCTCTCTCCCTTACCTATTTTCCTTTGGTTTACGTGCCTTCATCATTTCTCTATGTAGATTGTACTTGATTGCAGATTATTTGCACTGTAATAAACTTAAAGGCTTCGTTGTTTTGTGGCATCATTAATAATATGTATTATAATCTATAATCTTTGGCATCATTCATCAAAAAGCCATTTTAACAGAAGCACAGATTAGGTTGAATAAGATTAGTAAAAAACAGAAGACCAAAGCCATTTTTTATTTGTTTATAAATCAAAACACTTTTTGAGGTCTGCCTATTACACTGACCCGAATTTTACTGACTTGGATATTACTGACCAACGATTTTTTATACTATTTCACGTCAGACTAAATTGTATAGGGTCGAAACAAATCATAACTAATAAATAAAAGCTTCTACCAATGCCATACAGCTACCTATTTATCTATTATTTAGTTACAGCTCAGGTTTATAGCAAAAATGCCTTTAATTATTAGATTCTACACCAACTACTACCACCTTCGCTTAGCTTCTATTACAAAAAACCAACTACTACCACCTTCGCTTAGATTCTACCCCTAAAAACCAACTACTACCACCTTTGCTTAGCTTCTAACACCAACTTCTCCTAGCTTTCACCACAAAAAAATCAAGTGCTTCCACCTTCCCTTAGGTTCTACTAAGGTAGGTGGTTGTTGATTTTTTGATGGTAGAAGCTAAGCCTAAGCGAGGGTGGTAGAAGCTAAGTCAAGGTGGTTTTTGGGATAAAACTGAGTTGTAGTTAAGTGATAGGTCAGTAGAGCTGTTTAGAAGTGGTACTTCACTAACACCTGTTAACTTAAAAATTAATATTTGTTTTTACCACAAACTAGGCGGTTTTTTATCGAAAATACGTTGGTCGTTAAAATGATGGTCAGTAAAATATAAATTCCCTTTTGCTATGGCATTGTCTCTTTTCTTCTCAGTAAATTTACTCTGTGTCTCGCGCTCTCTCTTACACACACACATAAATCCGTATTGTCGTCTTGCCGTCGGTTGCTGCGTTTCCATGGCGTTTCAACCAGGTTTCAACTCAGTTTGTTTTATTATTTATGATTTAATTAATTTGGCAATAACGATTCATTACGCATTATGTAATATTTCATCTTTTTTTCTTTTGTAGGTAGGCAGTAGGTTAAGTTATAAATATTTACTTTTTTTCATCCAATTTTTCTCCATATGTTATTACCATAATTATTGAGTTTGTAAAGTATCAAATAAATAAATAAATAAATAAAAGTAAATTTTAAACAGTTTTTATAATATACCAAAATATATGGGTAAAAATCATGTAGGTGGAGAATTTCAATTGGAGAAGATTTTTTTAGTTAAAGCTGTAGTAAATTACAGTTTTCAAATTATTGTCAGATTGTTATACTTCAAACTCATCTGCACATTTCAGAAACATTTTTAATAAAAACGTCCCTAATTTAATTTTGTTCTCTTTATACTCGAAAAATTACTTAGGGAACGCGTCCATAACTCAATAAGGATAGTTCAAATGGGCACAAAACATATTAAAATCAATTAAATTTTCCAAACTTTATTTCAAACTCTAATTAGAATCAGTAAGGTTTATGAGTTCCTACATGGTTTACAATAAGTTTTAAGTAAACGTTAATTTTACTTATTAAGAAAGTTGTCCGACTAGAAAGTCATCATTTGGGGAACAGATACATAAAATATTAAAATGTTTCTTATTGAAGGTGTCAGAAGGTGTGGTACCAGGTCTTTCTATTGCATCGCAACTTCGAACAGTTTGTCAACGCTGAATTGATTGTTGGTATTAAATATTACATTAAAGCAGTAAACAAATTTTAATTGAATATAAAAGTACCGTACATCAATTCAGCATAATTTGGGGAATGCTGTTGTACAATGTGCTTAGGTTAAAACGTTATATTTTTGTCATTGTTACAATAAAAAATCAAGGCGGACAAGGTCCTTTGTCCTATTTTTCAAACTTGGCACAAAATTTTAAACTTTTACCAATTTATCTCACATAAATTGTTTTATTTTAAGAAGTCAACTGCAACACAAAAATGATAAAACTATTTTTTAACATATGCTTGCGTACACGTGCATATTACGGACATCATTATTAATGAGTGGCTCACAAACGTTCTTAAACTTTCCATATGTATTTTTATGTTTTTTTTTTCTGTTTTGTCCCATATTTTTGCTTCTTTTTTAATTTTAGTATCGTTTTGACCTAAAACAGATCTGGCAACCCTACCTTAAAGCCTACCAATAAAAACTAAAAATTGACCTAGCATCTAACTTAACTAGGGTTGCCAAATTTAGATATTTGTTTTTCACGACAACAGAACCAAATTTCTGGGACATCTCTCTCTCTGGGTCTCTAGTACACGTATTGGTTCGGTTCGGTATTTGACTTTGGTATGTCAATTTTGAAAGATCAACTATTAGCCTGCAATGTGAATCTGTCAAAATACTGCAATAATAGAGACCTATTGCAATTGTGGCAGGCACAAATTGTGCCGGGCACTATATTGACAGTTTCGCATTACAAACTGATAGTTGATCTTTCAAAATTGATATACCAAAGTCGAATTTATAAATACCGTCGTTTATTTTCCATTAATAGTGGCGTCACTATTAAATCCGACTCGTATAATACACAAAGGCCTAACTTTGAAAGGACACAGCTGTTCTTATAATGATAAACTGTCAATATAGTGCCCGGCACAATTTGTGCCTGGCACTATTGCAATAGGTCCCTAATAGTGTTATTATGGCTTTATTCCAATAAGATTAAACCGAACTCAATTCGCATGAAAACGTAGCAATGACAACCAGGGAGCATTTTCGATCTATTTAGTTGCACTTAAGTCACAACTTAAAATTCTGCTTACAAGTCGTACTTTGCTAAGAATTTATTATAAACGATACTTGCTTTAATTGATTATAAATTATAACAAATTCGCAATAATTTAAGGAGCCACAAAAAGTAAGGTTAACATTAGTCGCGACCAACAGGCGACTTTAAGATGTTTTCGTTTTTAAAGTAGAAATAGGAAGTAGTCTCCACTTTGAAGGATTGATATAAAACCAAAATCAAAGTTTTTGTGACTTTTAGGTTGTCCTCAAAAGTAATTTTCCCTACATTATTACATCAGATATTACTATGATGACCCAAACCTATGTAGTAAAATATAAAGTTATAAGGTAGTTGTCGGATACACCCGTTTGCGACTTCAATTAAGCCCAACTTTGTAGTGGTAATTAAGTAACATATAAATGTCGGGGTGACGAATTAACGACTAAAAAGAGAGTAAAACTTTGGCAACGTGCTATTGTGGTAGATCAGACTATCAGATTAGACTATCAAGAAACAATCCTATCAGGTAGTTTAAAGGGTCGTTTTTACGAAACTTCTACTTTTTCGTGATACTAAACAGTAGGCAGAACTAAAAAGTAACGAATTTTGGTTGAGATCACTACATTTCTACCATAAGAAAGTAGGAAAGCCTTTGGAGCATGTAGCCGCTACTATAATTGTTAGTTGGGTAAATTTTAAAAAGAGTTGGAGAGATACAACATCCCTGTCCTGACCCTTTTGTTACCAGGAATTCTTTTGAAAGTCGATTTCCAATTTTAGTTTTAGATTTTGACCCGTTGTATACTCCTTTTATCGCTTTTATGTATGTTTGATTGATATTAGTCTGCTCTAACACTGTCCATAGTTTTTCTACTGGAACGGTATCAGATGCTTTTTGTAGGTCCACAAAGGTGTTACCTTGAGTCTCTATGTTTCTGGCGCGCCTTTTCTCAATTACTCGTTTAAGACAAAAAACCTATTTATGTTCATAATACCTTGTCATTTTTCGCTTTTTTCCTGTGCGTTTATTTACTGTTTCACCATTACGCCCCTCCCCAAGACTTTTGTTACAGGACCGCCCTTGGCGCTAATTATGTTACACCCTGTACATCCCGTTGTAACTTATACATACAAACAATGCATCATTACTTAGAAATTTTGCAAACTACGACTTTATAGTAAACCAATTGAGATCTTCTAGTTTAAAATCATCTCTAGGTTTTTACTTAATATTCCTAAGTACCTATTAACCCAGTTATTATATAATTTTTTTAAATCTTATAACTGTTTTTAAAATTAACGAATTATTGTTGGTTGTATTATTAGTTATGCAAAAACAAGCATAAATTTAAATAGGATTTAAAATTCAAAGGAAACCGTTAACTTCTAAATAAACCGAATTTAATATAAATTTCAGGGTAGGTAATTTGATCTATATCGATATTATGGAATTTAAAAGTAATGTTAGGTACGTCAAAATGACCTCTTTACGGATTTTTAGGAGAGTAAATTATTCACTTTTACCTTCCTAACCGGCGTAGCAATGGCTAGAGCTAACGCCAAAAATGTGTTTTCTGGGTGTATTTTGACCATATAGGTACGTAATATTCCAATACTCCCGGTTACCTATTTACGTAATGAGTGGCTTTTGATTGTCACAATAAGAAAATTACATAAGTCTGTCCATTACACGGACCTGAAAATAGCCTTCCAAAGTCAATCAACACGCCTCTGCGTGAGTTAAAATCAGAGCCGTAACTAGGCTATGAGGTACGAGGCGCTTATCTCGATCCAGGCCCTCAAGGGGCGCAAAAATTGGAGAATAGTTTTTTAATTATAATGTTTTTAAAATTCCATAAAGAATTTAAAAAAGTTTATAGAATTAAATTTATTGTAATTATTAGATTCTAAATTTTATATTACGCTACAGATACACTCTTGTTTACATGAGAAGTGCGAAAACTCAAACAATTAATTTTATTATTTCCTATTTGGACGGTGTTATGCAACAACCGTTTAAGCCAGAATTGAAAGGTTTCGAGATAGATCACTGTTGAAAATTTTTAATAGCGGCAATAACGAATTGTGGCTTAGTAATACTAATCATAGATGGCGCAATTCTTTGCTGTTGTGGGTTAAATCATTTTTGCGTATCGTTCTATAACTAATTTTGAACGTTTTTCAACAAAGAATATAATTTTTCAGGTTGTGGCTTAAACGGTTGTTGCATAAAACCGTCCATATAACCTAATAACAGTGTAAAAAATTCTACCTTTCGCACCAAACTAATCTAAAAACAGTTCCCAAAGTAGGTATTTTTTGCATGCGAGCAGAAAATTATTTGTTTGTTTGTTATCCTATTTTTCTATTTTTCTTATTTATGACTTGTCCTTATGCCACTAAATACTTCCCGTTATATAATTTATACCTAGGGCGCTAAAACTAACCTTTGTTAAAATTTATGTTTTTATGTAGCAAATAATATTGAAATATGTAACATTCCGTTAATGAGTGAGGGTATTTAAAGTACTGGTGATGTAACACTGATGTATATGTTACTAAGTTCGTTACGTAAGAAAGTACCAAAATAATTTTTTTGTTAAGATTTTTTCTATTTAGACCCAATCTTTAATTATTTTATTTTTTTGTGCTAAATAATACGTTTATACATAGATACATAATATATTTTTAAAGATTTTGATTTGATTTAAAAAAATCACGTTACTTATACTGTGCGTCCGTAAAGTCTGGAATCACCAAGTTTTTGAGAAAATTACACGTTCTTAAGAAAAAAGTTCGAAAACTTCGATTCTTATTCTATAACATGATATGATATTAAAAAGAATATGACCATTTATACAAGGTGTACTGGTGTGCTAAAAAACTCGGTGATTCCAGACTTTACGGACGCATAGTATATGTGGGATAATAGTGTCTTGAAATTTTAAACTGTTGTAATTGGGGCTACCGGGATTTCGAAGTGTCAGGATTTTGATAGTAGGGATGGTTGGGTTGGTGGGTAAAAAATGTATTTGTACCTTTTTATAAAAAATTATTTGTTCAAAACCCGATACAAATTTCAAATTTGTTTTAATTTTTTTTTTTCTATTCTAGCTTTAGAAATAACTTGTGGCTATTCCTGTTTTAACATAATGTTTATTTCATGCATCTTTGTTTCTTTGTATAATATTATAATGATGCTGCCTTTATAGGTACTATTCAATGGTAAATATACACAGGGAACCGTTTGTATGGGTACACCATTATGTATTTAAACACACTCTAGTCCGCTGACTTTATTTTGCATGCATGCTCTTCGATGTAAAGGTTTCTTTTAGAAGTATTTCTTAAAGTCATTTTTTAAGTTATTTGTTATTCTTTTAGAAATCGCATCGATATTTATGCCTCAAATGAAACCCACAAAATTGCGGATTGAATAAATAAAAAAAATATGCAATTAGTTTATCTTTTTACCCAAATGCAGCACGGCGAAGGGAAGGGTAATTTTTCGATTGGGATATCCATTTCATAATTTTTGAGATACCTTTTTGGCAGTTATCAGCTGTTTACCATAACAAATAGCATAGGCCAACGAAAAAAAGGTATCGTTGAATTGCTACTGATCCCGAAGGTGTTATAGGCTATAGGCATTTTGCCACATGGTGTAGGCTTTAAGGCGTACAAATTATCCAAATTTCAGGCGATTTTAATGAAATTGCTTTGTCACCCATTGCAAATGTCCTCTAATTTGCTGTAGTTACTTTGTAGTCCTCCCTCCTCCCACCCATCTCCCCTCTTGTCATTTCCCCCACCCTATTCAAAAACCATATTCGCATAATTTTATCAAATATATGGACAAGGAGGGGCGATTTTGCAAATTCCAACTCCAAAATCTGTGTCAGAAATCCGAAGATTGGTCGGTGTTGCTTCTTGGTATCGTCGTTTTATTCCGGATTTCAGTTCTATTGTTTCTCCGTTGACCGCTTTGACACGCAAAAATGTAAAATTCGCCTGGTCTCCTGATGGCGAACGTGCTTTTCGTACCATCAAGGAACATTTTGTGCAAGCTCCGGTTCTGTCCTATCCGAATTTTGACCTTCCTTTTATTGTTCAAACTGATGCTTCGGATTATATACATCACATTAAAGAAAAATGTTCACTCAATAACTTTTTTAATTTTTTTTTTTTAATTTTGCTTTAAATGGTTGTCTTAAAGATGTAGGTTAAACATAACTTAATACAATAAAAAACTAAAAATTCAGTTATTCTAATTTTTTTGAAAAAACGAAGCAAAATTTTATAAAATATAATGGAACGTTATTTTATTGCGGGGGCTTAGTGATTCATTTGCCATTTTTTGTAACTCTCTGCGACAATTTTTAAGCAACTTACATCGTTTTAAAGAGTTTCGTGCAAAAAAGGTGGTGGGAGCTATATCACGAATCAGCGCTTTAACATGGGCGCACCCAAGGTGGGCCGCGGTGCCTGCCCACCCAAGCCTTAGATTTTTTTTACATATTTTCCACATATTTCAAGAAAAAACACAAAAAATAGCCTAAAATTCGACATCATGAGGCTTCGGGCCCGCCCAAGAGGCCTCAACCTCCCCCCCCCCCAAAAAGACATATTCCTGGGTGCGCCACTGGCTTTACAACCTCTTTTTTAATGCCGATATTGTAACCACTGTTTAAGTCCTAAAATCACACAAGTGATCATACTGCCCATACCATACCTAATTAGTAAAAAGTTCTAATCAGTATTAACGGTATATTTCTCACATCATACAGAAAGTTGTGATTAATAATAACCTGATTCATATTTAACTATGCAAGTATAAACAGTATTAAGGAAGGAATTGCCTTTCTACGTAAGTTTTAATGCCAAATTGGCTCATCCAGTTACTAGTTTTTTATTCTTTGATTTAATTAGTTCATTACCGACCTACAAAACCTTAAGGACACTAATTAATTTGTTTCAGTTTTTTTCAAATCTAGTTAGTCTTAGCACGGATCACCAACATATACAAAACCAATTAACCTCACCAAGTCGAATTGCGGTGTCCAGCCGAGGTGGACCAGAGGCCGAGTATAGTTGAGCTGGTTACGTTAGTGTCCTAACCTGACCCGGTTAGGTTATTATACAAAAAATATATCCTGGTCTGGTCTAGTAGATTTTTATTGATAGAAGAACCTAACTAAGTCACGTTAGGATACTGACCTAACCAAGTCAACTATCAACTATCCTTGGCTCCTGGTCCACCTCGGCTGCGCAACTTGACTTATTAGGTTATTTCGATAAGTTTTTGTTTCGATTTTTTCGCCTTTCGACCTTTTGTATTTTCGATAATTTGTAATGTCGATATTTTGTACTTTCGATCTTTTGTAATTTCGACGTTTTTACATTCGACCATATGTAATATTGATCTTTTGTACTTTCGACCTTATGTGATTTCGAGTTTTTGTACTTTCGACCTTTTGTCCGCCGCCCATTAATTAGGTACCTAGATGTGTATTTTTATATGTTAAAATAAAAATACGACGAAAAGGGGCATGAGTTGACGGCAAATGGGACAGTACCATGACAAACTTAGGGATAAATACTTCTTTTTGTTATAAAATAATGATAATCCAAAAAAGTTTACATCGAAACAAATTAGAAGTGACGAAGTAAAAATTTAAATAAAGAAACTATTTAAAAGACAAACAAAGAGTATCAGGCAAAATTTAATTTTTCTTGAGAAAAGAAAATTGCCTACCATGAAGGTGCTTAGCGGGCCAACCCGTTGGGGGCCAACATATACAAAACCAATTAACCTAAGAAAGTCGAATTGCTGTGTCCAGCCGAGGTGGACCAGGGGCCGAGTACAGTTGATAGTTGAGATGGTTACGTTAGTGTCCTAACCTGACCGGTTACACGGTAAAAAAAATTGTCTTAGTTCAAAGCAAATTGCTTTGAAGTAAAATAATTTGTGCTTTCCTATTCACCAAGAAAATATTTTCTTGTCATAGCACAAAAACCGTTTTCTCTAGAAGCAAAATATTACTTATATGAAGACAATTTGCTTTGTAACAAAATGGAATATACTGAAACAAAACAACTAAAGAAGAAAAATAAAGTCTCATTTCAAGATTAAATGTTGCGTTGAACTAAAAAGAAATATTTTAATTTAAAACAAATTGTTTTAAGGTAAAACAATTCATTCAAGAAAAGAATGTGTTTTAATTCTAGACAACATTTTTTACCGTGTAGGTTATTATACATAAAATATATCCTGCTCTGGTCCAGTAGGTTTTTATTGATAGAAGAACCTAACTAAGTCAGGTTAGGATACTGACTAACGAAGTCAACTATCAACTATCCTTGGCCCCTGGTCCACCTCGGTGTGGAACTCGACTTGACTAGGTTTTTTCGATAAGTTTTTGTTTCGATCTTTTCGCCTTTCGACCTTTTGTATTTTCGATCATTTAAAATTTTGACATTTTGTACTTTCGATCTTTTGTAATTTTGTCCGTCGCCCATTAATTAGGTACCTAGTATGTGTATTTTTATATTTCAAAATAAAGATATGACGAGAAGGGACATGGGTTGACAAGAAATGGGACAGTTGACAAACTTAGAGATACATACTTTTTTTATAAAATAATTATAATTAAAAAAAAATACATCGAAACAAAACTATTTAAATAGGGACTTTTAAAATATCGAATTATTCTCTATTTAATTTTAAAATAATAAAATAATTAGTTGCGATTGTGCGGTCTTCAGCGAGAAGCTACAAAAACGCGAATCATTTTGGCAAATTATAATTCTTGGTTTTTGTTTGAATTTATTTTAATTTTATTTAACTTTTTAGTGCCCTTAACACAGAAATATTTTCTCAAGAAATAAATAGTTCCGTGTAGCGTTTTTGTAATTACGTTGCACATCTTGATTCTTCCTCATTAATCTTGAACTACTGACGGTCAATGAAGATTATTTCCGGTAAATATTTTGCGGTGCAATCAATTGGATCAGAATTTTATAACATTAATGGGAACTGAACTTGATGGTTCAGCGGGCGCGAGTCCACTTTACGGTGGGTTCAATTCCCATGCTTACCAGTACAAACTCGAATCTACTGTCCGTTTGTGAATACAGATTCACCGGACGTAGGGGTAAGTCCTGTCTTGGGCGGAGTTTGGGCGTCAACAAAGTGGATGATCAATACAAGGCCGAGGTTCGCAAGTCACGTAAGGCGGAGCGGTCCAACCCTTTGGGGGCCACCATATACAAAACTAATTAACCTAACCAAGTCGAATTGCTGTGTCCAGCCGAAGTGGACCAGGGGCCGAGTACAGTTGATAGTTGAGCTGGTTACGTTAGTGTCCTAAGCTGACCGGTTAGGTGATTATACATAAAATATATCCTGGTCTGGTCCAGGAGGTTTTTATTGATAGAAGAACCTAACTAAGTCAGGTTAGGATACTGATCGAAGTCAACTATCAACTATCCTTGGCCCCTGGTCCACTCGGCTGTGCAGCTCGACTTGATTAGGTTTTTTCGATAAGTTTTTGTTTCGATCTTTTCGCCTTTCGACTTTTTGTATTTTCAATCATTTAAAATTTCGACATTTTGTACTTTCGATCTTTTGTAATTTCGACCTTTTTACATTCGACCTTATATAATACTGAACTTTCGACCTTTTGTCCGCCGCCCATTAATTAGGTACCTAGTATGTATATTTTTATATTTCAAAATAAAGATATGACGAAAAGGGACATGGGTTGACGAGAAATGGGACCGGGCTCGCCCCCCCCCCCCCCCCGAAGCTAAGATTTTTTTGGATATTTTCCACATATTTCATGAATACAAACATAAAATAGTATAAAATACAGCCTCATGAGGTCTCGGGCCCCCCCAAAACTGTCTCGGGCCCATCCCGAAACTATATACGCCACTGTAATGGGGTAATAAGAAATATAATCTTTTTTGTTGCACTTTCATTTGAGTAGTGTTATCTTAAAATTTTACTAAAGTGCCTTATGTAAAGCAGTAAAAATGGCAAGTTGCAGAAATATTAAATGGCATCTAACGCAAATAGTCCACAGTACATCGGTGTATTTTTTAATTGATTACTAACAGTATGAACCGAACCGAACACATAGGTTTATTAGGCCAAGACGCACGCTTATTCTAACAGAATGCGCAGGTGCAGAAATTTTGGAGCTTCGGACTAATTAAACCAAGTATATGATTTTGGGGCACAATGTTGCCATTTACTTTAAAACACATACATTTTATAGACAAGAGAAAAAAACAAACAGCTATTAACTCTCAAATTATCTCAAAATTATAAATTACTGAGGATATTTTTTAATAGGTAGCTTAATTTACCGAGTGCTGCCTAGGCCAATCTTGCTGTCTCTTAATTTCAGTTGTTTTGGTTTTCTTTTTTTTGGTTTTTTTAATTTTTCCCAGTTGTCTCCCGTTATTCCAGCATTTTTATCAGTTCTTCTTTCTTACCTGTTATTAAGGCTTTATATTAGATGGTTCAAGTATTGTCCGTTTACTTTGATGCCTATTTCTTCCCAATCTAATTTTTTGAAAATATCTTGTAGGGCCTGGTTAAATAGTTTAGGGGATATTTTGTCACCCTGGCTGACACCCCTTCTTATGCGGATTGGCTTGGTTCCTTCGTGGATTTTGATTGATGTTACTGCTTTGCTATATTGACTATTAAATCTGTGTATTCGGCTATTAATTAAAGATGCTTTTACTGCCCAGTGCCCAATGCTATCGAAAGCTTTTTCAAAGTTTATAAACGCAATATAAAGTGAAATGTATTCGTTGGCGCGTTCTATGGAAGAATTAGTATCCAATTTTTTTTTTAATGTGTAAAAGTTAATGGCAATATTGTTCTACAAACCATATGCTTGGTTCAGTCAGTCCGATGCACGAAGCATGTCTACGCCTGCACACTCTGCTAGGAATAAATTTCAAGTATTTTTGCGGGGAAAAAGTTAGGCGTCTCGGCCAAATAATACATGTACGAAAATTTAGCCTGTTAGTAAACATTTAAAAAATAGATCGGTGTGCTGTGGACTATTTGAGTTAGATACCATTTAATATTTTTGCAACTTGCCATTTCTAAAGCTTGACATAGGTCACTTTTGCCAAATTTGAAGGCAACTCAGTACTCAAATCAATATACAATAAAAAATTATATATTTTTTATTGCCCCATTGCGATGTTTTTCATTATCCCACGATAATCAAAACGAAAGGGTAATAAGAAACATTTCCATTCTGAACTACTTGCTAATGACAGGCAAAATTTAAAACAATACATAAAAAGTCTTACATTTAACAGCAAACTTAAGTATTAAAACTGAAAATAAAGTGTTTCCTTCGGACAAATTTTTTTTTATTGAAATGGTTTGCTTTTAAAAAACAAAAGTGCTAAAATTTTATTAATATTATAGTAGAAAATTAGAAAGGTTTTTTCAGATATCTTAAATGAGAAAAGACAAACTGCAAGAGTAGCAAAAAAATATTTCCTATTACTTATTACCCCATTATCCCCTATGTGAAAGAAATGGGTTACGCCAGAGATTGCTTAATGTTCTTCCATTTGTCCCTGGTGCCACTCAACACACAGTATATAGGGACCGTGCGCTCAACACTGTTGTGACCTGTGCAGCCGGCGCCACCAAATGGCGCGGAATTTAATAGAAGCTCGCTAAAACACAACTGCGCACGTTCTACGTATGTCAAAAATCCTATGTTAACCGTCCGTGAGTTTGCGGCGTTCCACGGAAGCCGCTAACTACATGTGACGTTCAAATGTCAACAGTGTCAAGTTGCGTTAGTCGTCGGCCGTTTTTGGCATAACCAAAAACTATCTAATAGCGTAGCGTTAGCACGATAAAGACGCCTGTAGGCAAAATTAAATTCTCCTTGAGAAAAGAAAATTGCCTATCATGAAGGTGCCTGGCGGGCCGAGCCGTTGGGTCTCTATGTACTATGAATATGAGAGTGAATCAGTTGTGATGGCCCAGGACACCAAGTGACATTAAGTCATATTAGAGTCCCTGTATGTTGACATATTTGGATTTATTAGTATATCCAAATATGTCAACATACAGGGACTCTAAGTCAGATTATCCCGTCCACCGAATGTAGCTGACAAATGGGCAATATTGATTAATATGGTGTCATACAGGATGACACAATATCCCCTTTACTATTTAATCAGGCCCTAAAAAAAGATTTGAACCACCTTCATGATAGGCAATTTTATTTTCTTCGGGAGAATTTAATTTTGCCTGATACTCTTTGTTTGTATTTTGATGATATCGTCTGAATAACCGATAAGAAAGTAGAACTAATAATAATGCTGGAAGAACTGGAGCTAAAAATATAGGCTTGAGTATGAACTGCACTAAAACTAAAATCATAACAAACACAGATGAAGATATCACAATCAGAATAAACCAAGAGAAAATAAAACAAGTAGATGAATATTATACCTGGGACAAATTATTAGACTAAAAAAAGAAAACCAAATGGCTGAAATGAAGAGACGAGTAAGAGTGGCCTGACCAGAATTTGATAAATTAAGCAACATATTAAAAAATAAAAAATATCCTCAGTACCTTAAAACGAAAGTGTATAACCAGTGTATCCTTCTTGTACTTACATATGTATCCCAGACCTGGACACTTACAAAATCAAACATGGATAAAGTAATAAAAGCCCAAAAATCAATGGAAAGACAAATGTTACATGTAAAGCTAACAGATAGAAAAAGGAATGAATGGATAAGAAATAAAACAAAAGTAAGGGATGTCAGAAGAGAATAATATAATAAATAAAATAGTATATTTCAGAGTCAAAAGTAATAAAATAATTTCTACAGACTAGCTTATTAACTATTAAAAAATTAACAAACAAAAAACATTGAAGATAATGAGTCTTGTTAGTGCTAAAAGTAAAATTATTTTTTTCTTATAATAATTATATCTAATTAGGTAATGGATTTACAATTTGGATTTGAGTGTCATAATCGGTATATATATATATATATGTGAAGATCGGGTGACAGGTGAATTTTATTCAAAATATTATATAATAAAGTTTGATATGTTTATTTAATTCTTCAGGTATTGTGTTAAAAATTTTCAAGTTTTTTATTAAAATACTTCATAAAACAATAGCCTTTAAGTCATTTGGCAGAGGGTTAAAGAATTTTGGAGCAAAATACACAAATAATCTGTGTCCAATTTCTTTTCGACTTAATGGGGCCACTGTGTACTGGTTTCTAGATCTAGTGTTGTGGTGGTGCGTTAGGGTATTTAATTGAATTTTTTTGCGATTGATACATAATAGTACTTGGAAGAAATAAACTTGTCGCACGCATGGGCGCAACCACGACATCATGAGGCTTTGGGCCCCCCCCCAAGACATATTCCTGGGTGCGCCGCTGGCACGTCAAACATTTTTGCTTCTTCGTACAGTTTGTCGCTGGAATAGTTCCGGGTTTTTCTAAAAACAATTTTAAGCAATCACTTTTGTATAACCTCAATATTATTTAGGTAATTATCTCGTACTCCTCCCCATCCTGGAATGCCATATTGAATTTGAGATTGGAAAAGTGCGTAATAAATATGTTTAAGATGTTCTACATTAAGAAATGACTTCAAATAGTTAAATCGAGTTACTAAATATCTTGTTTTGTTTACCAATCCTTCAATATGTTTGTTCCATCTAAGATGACGGTCTATCACACCGCCCAAATATTTAGTGTTCTCAGGTCCTGAGACGACTGTATTTTGGTCTATGCTTATTCTGTCAAAGTTTGGAAGTTTATTTGAATAAGAAGTAAATGGTAGATATTTTGTTTTGTTTTTATTTAGTGTTAATTTATTAATTTGAAACCATTTATTTATATAATTAAGATCTGCCTACATTTTTAAAGCGATCCAATTTTCAGCAGTATAAAATACAGCCGTGTCATCCGCAAAAGAGATTATTAATCCAGTACTTTCCACTTTTAAAAGATTGTTAATATAAAGTGTAAATAAAAGAGTCCCAGAACTGTTCCATTGGATACATCGTTAAAAAGCTCTGAAAAGTAGCAATATATCAGACAGAAAGGCGATCGATGGAACAAATGTATTGGAAACTAGAGACCTCTGGAAAATAAAAGAAGTAAGAGAAGACCCCAAATGAGATGCGCGGACGATTTGAAGAAACATGCGGGAGCTAGATGGATGAACACGGCGAGAGAGAAGAGTGGAAGACATTTGGGGAGGCCTTTATCCAAAGAGGGATCGAAGAAAGCTAAATAGAAAGATAGATAGACAGATTAATTAATATTGGTATAGGGATCACCAAGCAACGCCAGGCCTGTAGATTTTTAATAAGTCCCTGAAATTATATTAACCATATTTCATTCTCGGTTCCAGTTCAAAATTTTGCAACGTGCGTCTTTACACACTAAAACACAAGAAAGTACTAAGACACTCGATTCGAGTTACTTCACCCGCACTGATTACGTCATCATTTTGGAAAGGTATATATTAGGAAAAATGAAAATATTAACATTACGAATGGCTCGATTGGGTGTTCTAATACATCCTTGAAAATGTCCCAAAAAATATCCTATTAACTTTTTTCCTGGACAAGTTCCACCCCATTGTGACGTCATCAGTTTACAAACGGTATGTATAGTTGAAATTATACCCATTTGAAATGACGTCATTTTTGTTTATCTTTGTTTAGTATATTATAAACAGCGGTGACAATAAACTTTAAAAAAAAGTGTTGTCTATGATTTAAATAGGTAGGTAATTGGTTATGTGAAGTATCCGTCACTGTCAATCAAAAAACATTGATTGGCAAAAATATCTACGCCATACGTTTTTTTCTTACTTGGTGACGTCATTACAAATGCGTATAATTTAGACTATATTTAGAAGAAGAGAAATATCTCCATTACGGGTCGCCATATTGGACACTGTGATACATCGTTGGAAAGCTCTGAGAAGTGTTATGGTAGAAAATTTCAAACAAAAAACAAAAGGTAGAATATTTTGGTGGCATATGTCGATAAATTCACAGATTAAGGACTCTTTCAGACGAGGATACTGTATGCGGGATTCTGTATGCGAGATACCGAATCACAGCCGCATACTACCCCGATACTTAATTGGGATACTTTTTTATTACACATTTCTTAACAAGCTTCAGTGCGGTGCAGTCGTTATCATGAATATTCAAGAGTGCGTTATGTTATGGTATATTTCTAATAAAAAGAAAAAACTTAAAAGGAGACGCCTCTGAAATCGAACTTTTTCCCTCCTTCGCCGCTGGGAGGCTGATTTGTCAAGATTAAAAATTCTGTCGCGCGATACTGTATGCGGGGTCGAATGCCGTGTGTAAGCTACAATTTAACTACATGCTTTTTCTGTATCTGAGATACATGCGTCTGGGATACAGCGTCCTCGTCTGACAGAGGCCTAAAATAAAGAATTAGTCGATTCAATAAAACTTTTTACTTTGCGATTAGCGGACCTCCAAAATTTAGCAGTGCAGACTAAAGACTTGTAGCGGGTTACTATTATTAAAATAGCGCCGCCGACTTACATTTTCGATTAGTTTTTCCTTTACTAGCCTTTTATCTATAAATAGTAATTTTTAGAGAAAATATTAACATATTTAAAAAATTCGAATCTAACGAGATATCTGCGAGCTAGTTAAGTAAGTACAATCGTCCACTTTTTTATTGGCGCCTTATTTTTCACACATGAAGAATACAAAGAAAGAGTACGTTGTTTGGCACCCATCAGGGCCCAGGTGCATTGCGGTCCAGTAGCACAGCTTTTAAAGCCCGCTGAAATTCCGCGCTTTTCAGAGGAGTTTAAACAAGTTTAAGAATCAAATCATATTAAAAAAAGTCGGCGAGTGTACTATTCTTGCAAAGATACTTAAGTAATCTCTAACATGCTGATTTCTTGCACATTTTCTATCTATCACTCTTCCCTGCCTGTCACCGTGTTCAGCCATCTAGTTCCCGCATGTTTCTTCAAATCGTCCGCCCATCTCATTTTGGGTCTTCCCTTACTTCTTTTATTTTCCCAAGGTTTTTGTTTCATCGATCGTCTTTCTGTCTGATATTATGACCGGCAAATTTTCATTTTTACCTCTCCTCTAACATCCCTTACTTTTGTTTTATTTCTTATCCATTCATTCCTTTTTTTTATCTGTTCGCTTTACATGTAAGATTGGTCTTTCCATTGATCTTTAAGCTTTTGTTTTCTTATTCATGTTTGATTCCAGTGTCCAGGTATGGGATCCATTGGCTATACACTTTTGTTTTGAGGTTTTTATTTTTTAATATGCAGCTTAATTTAGCGAATGCTGCCCAGGTCAATCTTACTCGTCTCTTGATTTCAGCTGGTTTTTTTTTCTGGTTTAATAATTTGTCCCAGGTATATATATTTTTCTACTTGTTCTATTTTCTTTTGGTTTATTCTGATCGTAATATCTTCATCTGTGTTCGTTATGATTTTAATTTTAGTGTAGTTCATATTTAAGCCTATATTTTTAGCTGCTGTATCCAGTTCTTTCAGCATTTTTATCAATTTTTCGTTTTTGTCTTTTATTAAGGCGATATCATCAGCAAATCTTAGGTGGTTCAAGTATTGTCCGTTTCTTCCCAATCTAAGCTTTTAAAAACATCTTCTAGGGCCTGGTTAAATAGTTTAGGGGATATTGTGTCACCCAGGCTAACACCTCCTCTTATGAGGATTGGCTTGGTTCCTTCGTGGATTTCGATTCATGTTATTGCTTCGCTATATATATTGGCGATTAAGTCAGTATAATAATCTATTCGGCTATTAATTATAGATGCTTTTACTGCCTAGTTCTCAATGCTATCAAAAGCTTTTTCGAAGGCTATAAACGCAATATACAGTGCTCGACATCAAACGTTTAGACTTTATGAAAGGCGTATAAAAAAGGATGAACTTATGGAAAACAAGAAGTCAGTGAGGGACCAAAGACGCGCATATTAAGGAGCGTTTGCCGCTGTGACTCACAATTCATTAATAGTTTTTTATTACTAAACAGGAGCAAGCACAGTAAGATTTCCACTTTTAAAAGACCAAGAAATAGTCATTATTATTTGTTTCGTTAGTTTAGCTTTAATCAGGAAACATTAAGTAAAGAAAAATTCAATTTTTTAATAATTTTTTTTTAAGACAATCACTTTGCTCTTTTATTAAATTCGCGCTTCGCGCCGTTCGATCTGCTCGCGGCGGCAAACGAAGTCAAGTTAGTCAAAATAGTTCAGGTTCTACGGGGTCCGATACTGCGTTTAATGATAGAAGCAACACACTTGGTATGAATAGGCATAACACTCGCCCGAACATTTTACGAAAGGTAACCACCCCCCACTCCTGGCAGGGGGGTGGTTTCTCCCCCCCTTAAACGTGTTTTTTGATAGTTTTTTGCTAATAACTCGAAAACAAGCAACTTTTTCAAAAATCTTCTGAAGATCACTTTTCAAGCGGATACAATTTCCTTTCCAACGATGTACCTTAGTATCCTCTGACGGCAGTGGTACACATTCCATTAGCGTACGAAAAAAAGGGAAAATTTTGAAAATATTTTTTTTTCTCTTTTTTTTGTGGTACTTTTTATCCTTAACACTATTTCTTTTTCAAAAAAATATTTCTGTTTAAAAGCCCATTGTAAATAGTTAAATACTTATTAAGGTAGGCATGTTTTTTTAAATAGCCGCCTTGAAATAAAAATAAATGTGTTTGTAGAAATCCTTAAATCAAACAAAAATTTTAATCATTCATTTTTGTAACTGAGTAAATAAAAATAGAGAGTAAATAGGTATTTACGTTACTAGACCGGAAATAAGGACTTTACAGGTCGACACAGGAAATTTACAGGGCGAGCCGCAGGCGAGACCTGTAAACCTGCGGAGACCTGTAAAGTCAGTTTCCGGTCGTGTATCGTACGTATATTCTTTTTTAACCGACATAATGAAGCACAGCTGTCTGTCTTGATCAAAAGCTAGAGTAAGTATATGTTTGACTACTTATATTTAAACAATATTTATGCTACAATTAGGAACAATTCTTATACGCAACTACCTATATAACTATAGTAACCATTTTATATGTAAGTTACCTATATGTACCTAATATAAAATTCAAACAATTTTAATGCATCATTACTTTTTCTCTTGAGTATAAATATTAAACATGCAGTTATGCACATTTTGGATATTTATATTTGCAGCCGAAGTATTTTCAATTTTTGGTGAATTTCTCTGCTGTATATTTATTGTTTCTGAAATGTTTGACAACATATTATTTTGAGCATCAGACACATTAGATGTAGTAAAATCTCTGGTTGAACTTCCATTGCTGGCTGCTACTGGGAAGCTTCCGCCTGCACCTGCTCCAATTTTTTTAGCATTATCAACTTTTTGTCTCAGTGAGTGCTCAATATATCCTTCAGCAACAGAGTTTGAATGCCAGCCGCCCAAATTTTTAAGGTTTAATATGTCTCCACCGCCTTCTATTAGGAGTGTGGCAGCGGTGCGCCTGAATGTGTGTCCGGTGAATTCTTGTGGATTTTTAAGCTGTAGAAATTTGGCGATTTTGGCAGGTGCCCCTCCTACGCCATGAAGACCTACTGGCTGCTTTCTACATTTTCCTTGAGAGTAAAATAAAAAGAATCTTTCATGCGGAACATTTGGGGGCCTTAGATTTTTGTATTTTTTAAATAACTTCAAATTTCTTTCACCAAGAATTACGAAAGTTCTTGAAACATTTGTTTTAGTGTTTGGTATATTGACTATTATCATGTCTTCTTTCTCAGTGACGTCTTTTAGGGTTAATTTAGTAATTTCTTCCCTCCTCATTGCTCCCGAAATGGCCATGATCGTTACAACCTAAAATCAAAAAGTAAATTTAAAATTTTTGCTAACTTTACAATTTGTGAACAGTCCCATATGCAACCGATCCGTAATAAAAACTGGTATTTTTCCTCGTCTTGTTCTTTTCACTAGCCGCAGTCGAGCGTTGCCGGATTTTATTATTTTTATCATTAAGAATGCTAAGTTATTAAACAATCGGATACCTAGTACCACAGCCTACCTAGGTAGGCTGTGCTAGTACTAACCTAGATAGTTTTAAAAATACTTTTTCCACTATTATTTAAGTAATTAGTTAAAGTATACATTTTTTATATTATTTTTTGATAAAAATAAAGATGGTAAAACAAAAAAATCTGTGTTGTATGTTTTTTTTTGTAATTTAAATGGCAAAATTTGTATGAATCTTTTGTTTGTAATAAATAATAGTTGTAATTGAATTCCAATTTGAGTTTTTTATTTGGTTCCAAAGAATCTATATAAAACAAATTGGCATCATTGCTTAGCTTGGTAGTCCTTGTGTTATGTTATGATTATTTTAGTTAGGTTATTGAATGAAAATTAATAAATAGAATTGTTTTTTGTTTTTACAGAAAAAATTGTTAATTGAAGCTAATAAAATTTTAAAATTTGGTTAAAAGTTACAGTGCAGTTGTTGGGATTGAAACACACGTTTTTATAACAAAAATAGCAAGGAGAATAATTAGGTTTGTTTGTATTTTACTTACTTTGAGCATTAAAAATTCCTCATCCCTTGCTTCTTCCAAAAATTTATTAATTTCTTCTCCACTGAAAACTCTGGCCTTTTTAGGCTTATATCCTGCAGACTTTTTCTTTAAAAATGCAATTAGCTTGTAGTAGCGACTAATATCAATATTTCTCCTTAATGATAAGCAAGTTTTTATTGTTGAAAATAAACTCCATAAACTATTGGACTTCAATGTGGCTGATTTTTCGGCAAAATATGCCACTAGGACATTTTCATCAATTGATTTAACTTTGTTTGTGTGACACCAATTAAGGAATACATCATAATTTCTAGTATATCTCTCTTTGGATTTTTCTGGTAGCAAGTCGAAAGTTACCTTTGATGCTGCTTCAATTATTTCTTCCGGATTTAATTCTTCATTCATGTCCAAGTCCATAATTTACTTATTATTTTTTTAAATATCTCTTTTTAAACACAAGTTTTTTATTTAAAAGGCAGCCATATTGATTTATTTTAAATGTCAAAGCTGTCAAAACAAAACAATTTTTATAAGCTGTCATCACAAAGTCATGGCTAATTTGACTGAAATAGGGACCGGAAAGAGAACAAGAGACCGGAAAATTAAAAATAAAGATCACTTTGGAGACCGGAAAGAATCTGAACTAAACCCGCACTGTAAAATGAAACTTTCTGTACAAAAAAATGTACAGAAAGTGTATGTTTTCTGGTCGGTTGAAAAAAAAATTATTTTTGGTTAGTATTATCTTAAAACTGACTTTTTCTAGTTAACCTTTTTCAAAGTGGGGATCCCTTCTCTCACCCCCCTCAAAAGTGCTCTCTTACAGTATTTTTCCAATTATTTGCAAACTTTTAACTTAGAAAAAAATAACTAAGTAATAACTGTTAAGGCTGATGAAAAGTCCTCTCTAACGATGTATAACACGCACACCTTACATCAGTGGCGCACCTTTTATAGGCATTTAAATAAATTAGAGGTGTGGTTTTTTTTAATTTTCTTAAATTTTACTGTCACATATATCTGGTTTTAAAACTTATTTTTAAAGCTGAAGAAATTTCCTTTCCAACCATGTATATCACTCTCTCTTCAAGGCTGCGGTAAATCTAGCATAGTCGCACCAAAAATGGTCAAATTTGGTATACACTTGAATCTTCATTTAAGACAATTTTTTTGGAACAGTATTAATACACAGACTACGTTCAATAAGAGAAGCAACACAATTGGTATGGACATACAGTATACTCCCCCCAATAAAATAACGAAGGGGATCCACCCGCCTACTCTTGGCGGGGGGGTGGTCCCTCCTTTAAATATTTTTTCACCATTTTTCTAATAAACCGAAAATTGTTAAAAAAACATTTAGGGTAGGGATAGCCCCCCCCACCAAGGGTGGGCGGATGGTTCCCCATCGTTATATTTTCGGGGCAGTATACTGTATATTCATACCAAGTGTGTTGCTTCGCTCATTTAACGGAGTGTCTGTATTAAATGAAGATTCAAGTGTATACCAAATTTGACCATTTTTGGTGCGTCTATGCCAGATCTACCGCTGCCTTGAGGGGGGAGCGATATAAATCGTTGAAAAGGAAATTTCTTTAGCTTTAAAAATAAGTTTTAAAACCAGACATGTGGGACAGCAAAATTTAAGAAAATTAAAAAAAAAACTCTTATTTACTTAAATGCCTATAAAAGGTGCGCCACTGATGTAAGGAGGGCGTGTTATACATTGTTAGAGAGGACTTTTCATCTGCCTCAATAATTGCTACTTAGTTATTTTTGCCAAGTTAAAAGTTTGCAAATAATACCACATAATAATAATAATACCACAAAAAATAGATAAAAAAAATATTTTAAAAATTTTCCCTTTTTTCGTACGCTGGTGGGGTGGTTCCCTTTCGTAATGTTCGGGCGAGTCTTATGTCTATCCATACCAAGTGTGTTGCTTCTATCATTAAACGCAGCTCATGGCTGTAATCTCGGATGTAGGGCCTGAACTAAAAGCAGAATTACGGATTCGCAGTATTGATTATTAGTCCTACAGATCAATAGCAATTAAACAAGGTGTTTTTTGGATTTTATTAATGGCCGTCTTTGGCCTACTCAGCCGGTAAACGTAACGTCATTAAATCGCGAAAAGAAAACCATTGTTTTGAATTGCTAACTTGACAACAGCGCTAAACCACTTATCTCTCTTAGTGCCATTTATTTAAATAACGATCTTACTTCAATTCACATATTTTCAATTGCCTAACGATCGTTGACGAACCCTGAAAATGTTGGATTCGTTGGCTTGTTCTATTACATACAGTGTTTATAAGGCAAAATTTCTTATTTTAATGCGCTCGACTACCCCTCATCACTTTGGATCAATAATTGTGAAGCACCCTGTAGAGCCAATTTAAAATGTGTTTGTAGTCAAAGGTTAGGTACGCAAATTTACCATTAATCTCCTTTAGGCACTGCTTTGGCAGTTCCTCGCAATTTACACTGTATGTTTGTTCTTCCTTCATTATCCGCAGTAGCCCAAGGATGCCTTAATAAAGTATCTCGCATATCTTTATCTTCCGTTTCGCGATGAATGCGTGTTTATTTTACAGAATTATCAATTCGTTCTGCATTGACGGCTTAGGTGTATGTGATGTCCGGTGATTTATTTGAACGCTTTTAATGGAGATTTCTTCTGCTTTCTCTTACTGCAAAACTGGTGATAAATTTTAATTTTTGGGTATCATGATTCAAATAATAATGACGTTTAGGAATCTAGAATGATCATTAGATTTTCTTTTTTTACAGATGAATTTTTTTCGGTTAAAATTAAATTTTAAACTGAAATAAGTCTATTGAACAGAGCCGCAAGTAGGGAGTTGGACTAGGGGGGCACTTAGCCCCCAAGTTCAAAATTATCTCCCCAAACTGAGCATAATTTATTGGGGCGAACTGTCCGTCAGTCCGTAAATATTTCCAACTATCAGTAGGGTCACGCTAGCGATCCAATGTGGGGGTTGAACGTATAAATGTATATATTAAAAATTATATACAAAGATTTTCATACCAGTGTTTTATTAACAATGCACACAATTATTTGCCTCCTGCGGGTCATTAAAAACACCCCTTTCCCAACGCTACGCGCCTGTTAACTGTGGTGCTTATACATTCAAAACAAACCAAAATTTCGTAGCTAAAAACGTTGGGCCTACCTGCAGCGCTATTTATTTTTTAAATTACGTATTTAATTTTTAAATATTTTCTGCGGCGCCATTCGTTGCGAGGGAATGGGACAATTCCGCCATTTTCATATTTTTAAATTTAAGTCAAAAATTATATTGAGTTACTTTAAGCGCAGCGACATTTCAAGTTTGAGTCAAATCGGTTTAAAAATAAGAAGGTTCGGTTCGGTTCGGTTCGGTTCGATTCGGTTTCGTTCGGCGCCATTGTGGATCCGCCCTTTTGATTTTTTAAGGTTTAAGGTAGAAATCATAATCAGCGACTTGAAACACGCTAATGTTCAGAATTTAATGCATATTGGTTCATAAATGGAAAAGTCTGCCATTTTTGATCCGCCATTTTAATTTTTTTTAGTTTAAGTTAATTATAACATTTTACTTATTTTTCTAATAAAAAAAAATGTTAAATTGTATACTAACCACCAAAAACCTAGTTGAAAAAATTTGAAAAAAGTTATGATCAAACAAAAGGTTTTAAGGGATCGACTTACAACTTATCTATTTACAATATATATAAACGGTTTACAATATATATGAACGGTCTATTTACAATATATATAAACGGTCTATTTCCAATATATATAAACGGTCTACTTAAACTGGAGACTGAAGGACTACTTGCATCTTTTGCAGATGATACCATTGCAGAATATATTGGTGATTCATTGAATGAAGTTAAACAAGTGGCACAAAGAGACATGGTCAAAATAACGAAATGGTTTGATCATATGAGCATGACTATTAACTTTAATAAAACTAAATATATATAGTCAGACTGACATCAAAACTTTATTACATATTTTTTCAAATTTTTACAAGTTTATAAACATAATTAAATTATCAAAACACGCTAGCGGTCTGCCCCAATGTACGTAGTATCGAAAATTCATCGAGTACAGAAAATTTAGACCAAGTTTAAAGAAGAAAATCATTTCAAAATAAGTTCTGCTAATTTGACATTTAGATGATAAAAAATTTGTCAAATTTTAAATGCCCCGAATGTGAAAAATGTTTTTCCACTCAAAATGGTTTTGAAAAATCATCATGGAAGAATACACACAAAGGCAAGCAACCACTTTCCATCAACACTTCCCTCAACTTCTAATGGATCTCCAGGTATAAATTCAAGATTAGGCCGTTACTTCAGACCAAAATATAATTATTCTCAAGATTCATCAAGTTCAATTGAAAATTCACAAGTATCCCTCAACCAAGAAGATGCTGAACAACTCTCTTTAACAAACAATTCGCCAAAACAACTAACCAAAAATAAACAATGCCCTCAATGTAAAAAGTTCTTTTGTGGTGATATTGGTTCAAAACGTCATATAAAAATCAAACATCATGAAGAAACTCAAGAAATTATTTCGGAAGACAATGATTTTGAGGTGAGTGCAAGTTCAATTTCTAATTTTTTGTCTTCGCTTCGTAGAGAAAAACCAATCTTGTCGAGAATTCCTAAAAGCGCTAGAAACTGTTTTGCTTGTGAATACACAGATTTATTAAGAAAATGTGTTCAGGAAAATTCTGTTTTATCGTGGTTTAGACTCTTAATTTTTCCATATGCCACTCTTTGCGTACCCGAGAAATCAAATAACGATAAATCACTCACCTCTTTTGTTAAGCAAAACTTGTCTACTTGGCAAAACAATAATAAATTATCAATATCATCTTTGTACGAGACATATAAACCAAGGAAGTATGCCCAAAAACTATCAAACGGTGACATTCAAGGTGCAATAAGACTTTTGTGCAGCGAAGATACATTAGCTTCAAATGATGACTCTACATTTACAGAACTTCAAGAAAAACATCCAGCTCCCTTACCGGATGAAAATAAAACAGAATATTTAGGCAACACAACTAGTATTGAAATTTTTGATCAAGAAATTAAACAAGCAATTTATTCATTTAAACCCGGTTCTGCTGGGGGCCTGGACTCTTTTAAACCCCAGCATTTAAAGGATATGATCAATGGTCATTTGGGCATGTCATCAAGCAATCTTATAACAACATTAGGGGTATTTGTTAAAAAAAAATTATTGAAGATAAACTTCCCAATGAAATCCGACCGGTTTTTTTTGGAGCAACACTTTGCGCGTTAAGAAAAAAAGATGGGGGAATTCGTCCAATTGCTGTAGGCTGCACCCTTAGGAGACTGGTAGGTAAGATAATCTGCTTAAAAATAGGTGATCTTATGGGTAACTATCTAAGGCCAATACAATTGGGTTTTGGCACCAAATCTGGCATCGAGGGAGCAGTTCATGCCACCCGTTGCTTTATTTCTTTTGATCATCAGACTCCAAAATTTATGTTAAAAATAGATTTTTTAAATGCATTTAATATGCTTTCAAGATCGTCTCTATTAGCCGAGGTTTCAAATTTGATCCCTGATTATTATAACTTTATAAGACAGTCTTACTATGAGCCATCACTTCTTTCCTTTAATGACAGGACAATTCTTTCTCAAAGAGGCGTTCAGCAAGGGGATCCTTTAGGTCCCGCTTTGTTTTCTTTAACTTTACATCCCATAATTAAATCCTTAAAAGTGACCTAAACATTTGGTATTTAGACGACGGTTCTCTTGGGGGCGACCTACCTACCGTTTTAAATGATTTTAAATACATAATCGAGAATTCCTTAAAAGTTGGCTTGGAGGTAAACTTTAAAAAGTACGAGATTTCAATGATTTCATCTCATAATAATTTTAGTCTTGATCTTTCGCACTTTGACGAATTTATATCCATTGCCCCAGAAATTAAAATAGTTTCAAAAGAAGAACTTATACTTTTAGGAAGCCCTTTAGGAGAAAATAGTTTAAAAATTGAATTACAAAACAAAATTTTAACCTTAAAAAGATTTTCTTCAAATTTACAAAATTTAAGTTATCACTCACTCACTTTTTTTTGCTTAAAAATTATTTCGCCAAGGGTTACTTACCTTATTAGATGCACCCCTTGCTGGAAAGAGCCAAATCTTTTAAATAATTATGATTTAACTCTAAGAGAATATAACAAGTTGTAAATTTGGTTCAGATTAATGGTCCATTTGTAAACTACCAGTAAAATATGGAGGTTTAGGCATTCGAGATATAACTTCATTATGTTTCTCGGCATTTATAGCTTTATGCAAAAATGTATCTAATCTTCTTAAGACGATTCTTCCACCCATTATTCAAAATTCCTCCGACAATGTTTTAACTTAAGCCTCCGAATCTTGGTCATCTTTATGTGAATACAAATTTTCGTCAGAGAGTTTTTCAAAACAAAAGCATCTAGATGATAAATTATATAGTTTTTTTATAGATAAAATTTTAACCGAATCTAGTGACCCACTGAAAAAGGCTCGTCTTATTGTAATTCAAGAAAAGGAAAGTGGGGCATGGCTCAATAATCTTCCTTCTTCCGCTCTGGGAACACATTTAGATGACACAACTTTTAGAATATCCATAGCTCTTCGCACTGGTCAACCTGTATGCGACACCCATACCTGCTCTTGTGGTGAATCTGTTCTTTCAAATGGGCATCACGGCCTTTCTTGCCGCAAGAGCGCTGGTAGGTGCATGCCTAGGAAACTCAATGCAATTTGACAGGTCGTTAGGTTAAAGTTTTCACTAAGCTCAAAAGAGGCGCTGCGGTCGCGCGGTTGTTCCTTATTTTATTTTTTTTGAGAATTATCTGTGGTTTGGATTTTCCGTCCCCCTTTTGCTCAGGTAGAAAAACCTCTTCCACCGCATTTTATTTCGGGTTCATTTTAAATCTATCTTTTTGGCTTATGTAGGTAATCTTTGCTGCTGTGATGCATTAAAATTAAATTTTGTTAAATTTGTAACTTTTGCAATTTTTAAATATAAAAGAATAAGAATTTCTAGTTGCTTTTCTGGGTGAAGTGTCTAAAGTTCAGACGAGTATAAAATGCATAGTTTTCCGAGAAATTTTAAGGTAAGTTCTCTTATTTTCTCATTTGAGGTTAGATTGGTATTTGATAAAATTTGTATTGGTAGTGTCTTTTTAACTTCTTATCGCTTACTTTACGGAACTCTGAATACAGGTTTCCAATGCCTGGTAGATGTCTTATTTGCCCATCAATTAAGCACAAATTTAGTGTTAATTTTATGTCTATCCCTTTCTTTTGATATTAGGTAAAAGGGAAACACATACAAAATTAACACTAAATTTGTGCTTAATTGATGGGTAAAAGAGGGATTACCCAGCAGTGTAAGGTACTTTGAATAAATTTATTCCTTAATTTTAAATCTTTATCTTACCATAATCTAGTACCTATAATTAATGTAGTTATAAGTTGATTTTTTTTATTGTTTTCAGCTTTTGGATGATATGTGCGACCACTGATAAGCTGTGTATATACTGCTTTGAAACATACCCTACACAACTTACAACCAAGGTGAGGAGGTACTTTTAAATCATGTCAGATTTTCGTCAAGCTGTTAAAAAGTAGACATTTAAGAATGATTCTCTTCACGAATAACTGTTTCATTATTTATTCACACATCACTGACCAGAAATGTTAAAAGCAAATTTAAATATACTAGATAGTGTTTGGTTTTTCATTATATTTTATTTTACCAATCAATTAGACTATGTATTATTTCATCAATAGTTATAGTCGTTAATTTGTAGCTTTTTTTATAGTAATAAAAACTCATTTAAAAAATGTTTTATTTATTGCACTTTATATATCATTTTCAATCTGTTTATATCTTATAAAGACAGTGTATGTCTTTATAAAATATTGACTGATTAAAAACTTCAAAAAAAAACTTTAAAATTAAAGAAAATTTATTATAAAAGGCGATTCAAATTTCCCGCCTCAACTTTTAGTTCGTCACTAAGCTCAGTAGTGGGCGCCACAGAGTTAACGATCTGTCAAACAGCCGGAGTTGCCTATCTAATAAAAGCTGACTGAACCGCAGCAAAAATCCTTTATCTATGGGTAGGTGGTCTCGTCACAGCAGCCTAAATGACATTATTAAAAGGGCACTTGTTTCCGCGGGCGTTCCAGCTATCCTGGAGCCTTCAGGAATTTGCAGGAATGATGGAAAAAGAGCTGATGGTCTAACCTTAGTTCCTTGGAATAGGGGTAGGCCATTAGTATGGGACGCCACTTGCTCCGATACTATGGCTAATTCATACATAATTTTAACATCAAAAAAAGCGGGAGAAGCGGCAAAAATAAGGGAACAAATTAAAATAAACAAATATTCAGAATTATCTCAAAATTATATTTTTGTTCCTTTTTCTGTAGAGACTTTTGGACCTTGGGGGGAAAAAGCTAAAAATTTTGTCAAATAATTTGGTGCCAAAATCGAATGTAAGTCCCACGAACCTAGATCAACCTCATTTTTGATTCAGAGGTTAAGCCTTGCCATTCAAAGGGGGAAATGCAGCTTCAGTCATAGGAACCATTCAGCAGCAGTTGGACGAAATTTTTAATCTTTAAATGTGTGCTTGGGGATGTATGTTTGCGTGTGTGAGTTTAGAGTTTAACTGTTATTATATTTTTATTGTTTATTTCTTGTTTTATACCTATTTATTGTAAAAAAATAAATTATTATTATTTGTTTTGAATTAAAATATAAATAACAACAACCGTGAAGTAAATAGAATAGACAGGTTTTTAAAAAAACTAACAAACAAACTTAGAATTATTTTGTATAAATTTAAACAGCTAATAAAGATACTTACTACAGAACAATGAAAAGTTATCTACTTTGCATTGGCCTATTCATTGCTTCAGTATGGAATCTTAAGTTGGGGGGCAGCATTTAATAATACAATAAAAAAAGTACAAATTATTCAAAACACATTTTTACGTATTTTGTTAAATAAACCTCGATTGTGCGGAACAGATTCTTTGTATAGTGAGAGCGGCCTTATGGATTTAAATGAAATATATATTTTACAATTGCTTAATTATCAACACAAAAACAAAAATAATTTGATAGAAATAGAACACACATACAATACAAGATATAGAATGCAAATAAATGTGAAAACTATAAAAACTAAAACAGTAAGGGGTCAAAGAACTATTGCTTTTCTTGGGCCACATGTATATCGTCTGATACCGGAAGAGGGTAGATCAATTAATAATAAAATAAAATTTAAAAAAAGAGTTCAAATCTGGATACAATCCAAACCTCGATCATTTTTTAAAAAGATTATTAATGAAGGGATGCTTTAGGATTTAAAATTTTTAATTGAAAAAGTGGGTGATATAAAAAGTGTATAATTTGCAACGAAGGTACATATTGAATTTGATGGTTTTATTCTGCAAAATATTACCAAACTAATCTTATTCTTTATTAATATTGTTGTTATTGTATTTTAGGATTAATTTCTTAGTGTTGCTATTGTAATTCTAAAATTTGAAATTTATAAAAGAAAAATGCCACGCACAAGCTTCTTGAAGGCTTCAGTGGCTTCTCTTTATTTATTTCTTATTTTAATATATTTGCTATGTAAAACTTTTCTTTATTGGAAATAAATATATACCATAACATAACATAACAAATAAACAAATGTATTCTATGAAGTCAAGCTAAATAAAACTGTTTAAAAAATTGCCAATAGTAATATCATAAAACAAAAAATCTTACGGCGAATTGTCCCCGCGGCGAATCTGCCGGCGGCGATTTGTCCTCGCAGCAAATCGGACAGCGGCAAATTGGCCGCGTCGTATCGGGCGCGGCAAATTGTGCCCGACCCCTGTGCAAAAACTAAACGCAAAATAACTTTTCCAAAATTTACACTGTGCCTGTGGCGCAATTTTTATACGTTTTCTGGTATTTATATACCCTATTGGGTAATATTTTGACGCATGTCAAATTTCATAATAATAAAATAAAAATTTTTTTAATAAAATTGTTCTTGTAAGTGCTACGTTTCAACAAGTTGACTTTTAATAAAGTTATTTTCCGTAATGAGGGGCTTCTTTTAACAAAATTTCTATCACTCCATCAACCAAATTGGAGCAAAAGTTAGACACGTTTCTTTTTACTTCATAAAAAAAATTGTTTACATGCAACCTTGCGTTGCCCCAGACAACGTTGTGTCCTAAAAAAATTGTTACTGGGGCAGGGCAAACAGTGATGCGGAATTCAAGCAAAATTGCATGCCTACTTCGAGTTTCCCTAGATTTTGAGGGACTAATCGCTTTTACTCATTTAAACAATATATACACACGTATCAACGGACTAGGTATACAACTATTCAATAAATTAAAGGTATTTTTTTCTAATAAGTGGCGCACCCAGGATTATCTTTTGGGGAGGCCGAGGGTATTTTATGCTATTTTATTTTTTATTCATGAAATATGTCAAAAATAATTACAAAAGTTTAGGCTTGTAGAGGAGGGCGGACCCTAAGCCCCTAACCTCCCTCCCCCTGGTTGCGCTCATGTCTAATCTTCCGAATAATAGTGTGGCTGCATAAGATTGCAAAAAACGTGAAAAATACAGTGGTACCAATGAGTTGGCAGTTTGGAATGCCACCGTCTTCAGGTACTTACATACATTAAATTCCAACTTCCACCATTAGTTCATCTAATATAATAGATTGTCTACGTCTAACAATGTAAGAAAGTTTATCAAGCAGTAGAAAAAGCTCATTGAACCGGTTGACTTCCTGCATTCGGCTGAGGACTTGCGTCATTACTTACAAGTGCAAAATTATTTTATATCTATCAAAAACTGTAAACAAAAATCAACTAATAAAACATAAAATCTAATTTGAGATGTTTCAGAAATTTTAAAACTAATGCAAGTCGGTTTTTTGCATATTAAATTTATCTTGGTGAGGCTGAATCTGACTGTATATTAAAACAATGAATCGCATTTGCCTTCTTTTATTTTATCCACCAAATCCCGTGTGATTCCTGCCAACTTACGAGCAAGGAAGTTAACGCATATAGCAGCTGGGATCATGTTATTTAAGAATTGCATTATATCTTTATCTTTGATTATTGTAACCATTGATTATATTTAGACTAATCTTTGTTTCATTTACAGAAACCTGTGTTTTTGTTGTTGTCTTTAATCTTTTATTATACAGAGGTGTCTTGTAACCATTGCTTTACTTTTAAAACTATAGTATTTACTATAACATGGCATCATGTAATATCTTAAGGTTAATATCATAACTATCATAATTAATAACCGTTTATTAATTGTAAATTATTTTAAAGTAATGCAGATAATTTCGATCAAAACATGCAATTTTCCGCAAGTAATTTTTCTTAATTATTACCTATACCTACTCCAGCACTGCAAAACTTGCACAAACTAAGAATGTTCTTCACATTAAAGTGATCAATGAATTCTCGACGTTTCCATAAAATAAATGCGCTACTTAAAAAGAAAATACTCTGCCAATATATGGGCCCCTAAGCTCACACTAGGTACTATAGTTATAGTTTACGTGTGAGCTAATATAACTAAAAACTGAAATATATTTTATTCAACTCCAGACTAAATTACCTTTTGTTTGATACCACACAAGCCATGTTTTGACTTAAACTCAAATTTTTAAAATCTACCCCCACCCTTAAAAAAAGCAAAAACTAAAATGTATTTTGTTAAACTCCGGACTCAATTACCTTTCGTTTGATATCACACACGCCATATTTTCACTTAAACTCGAATTTTTGAAGTATACCCCCACCCTTTTTTTAAAATAAATTAAAATGTATTTTGTTTAACTTCAGACTCAATTACCTTTCGTTTGATATCTCACACGCCATATTTTCACATAAACTCTAATTTTTGAAATCTATCCCCACCCTTTTATTTGGTTTGTGTTCGGTGGATTTTGTTCATTTTTAAATGGGACCATCTTGACACAAGACCCAGCCTAGGTACCAAATTTCATTAAAATCGGCCGAGCGGTTTTTGAGTTATGCGCGTTGGTCGTTAGAGACATACAGACAGACAGACAGACATACAGACAGACAGACAGACAGACAGACGGCGCAACAAAAAAGTTTCAAAATCATCTGAAACGCAAAGATATATAAAAAATTTTGAAATCGGAGCAACTTTTCTTTTCTCGAAAAAATTAGGATCACCAAAGCTCACACTACTGGAGTATAGTATATGTTTGAGCTAAAAAAACTATTTAAAAATAGACCAAAACGATTGCCAGTTTTTTTATTGATCATTAAACAATAAAATCCTCGCAGCGAATTGTCACTACGGCGAATCAGACTGCTGCGAATTTACTTGATATAATTTATTTTTAGCTAAGGGCCGCTTTCGCCAACCTTTAAGTGACACACTTGTTTATCATTACTTCTGTTACTTACCCTCTATGTCAAAGGTCTTCAAACCGCGCCTGCAGCCGAGCCCTCGCCGGTTTCTTTGCTGTAGTAGCTTAGAGTAATAAAAATTACTCTAAGAGTAGTAGCCTAGCGAAATTTAATATAAATGATCTCGGGCCGCTAATTTTGCGTGCATATTACAGCAGGAGCAAGTAATTTCTGCTTTGCTTTTAAATTGGTCGGCTCGGGTGGTAATTTTTTGCTTCATAAAAATGATCTGACAAGTCAACGGTCGTGGTTGTGGGGGTGTGTTTGAAGACACCAATGGTTTGAGTTTTATCATTTTAAAACGTTTAAAAGCTGGACTTATGACTACGCATTTTTCTCCTTTGTCGTCTTGTCAAATTTCAAACATGGACAAGTATATTTCTGCGCTTTAAGATCTGAAAACCGAAATCGACTCAAGTTTAAACGATTTTATTTATTCGGATGACGAGTCAGTGTTTCTGTGGAAGATGTATTTAAATATATCTATAAAAATTAATATTATTTATTAATAGTATGTTTTTATTATATTGCGGCCCGAACAACGCTATAATTAAGACATTTTTAGTAGTTTACCTATTAAAAGGCAAAAACTAAATTTAAAAGAATAGTGTTTTGTAAAAGTGGGAATCAACCTTAATATTATAAACGATAAACCACTTAAAACAAGTGACCTATAGGGTGGTAACAAATAAAAAATAAAAAATAATAAACTTTTTAGATTATAATAATGTGTATGTATGCAATCGCATCATTAGCTAAAAAAGAATTAAATAATTTTTTTGGCACACTCTTTATAAATATTTGGAAAATATATATATTGCCAAAATACGCACAGTATACAGAGTGTTCCAATTTTCACACTTTTAGGTAGTCTCGGTTAAGGAATATAAAAAAAATTGGACTTCACTTTAGTGCTCATATTTTAAGAGAAGAATAATGATAAAAACCGCTTTTTACTATAATGACCCGTCTCGTCTCCAAGTTACAGGGGCCTATTAAAAAGTCTACGTGTCAGGAAAGAGACGATAACTTTTTTATTTAGGATTATTATTATTTACTTTGGTATATATCGATTTTTTATTTAAAAAAATTAAATAAGAAATTCGTCTGTAAAAATGAACTTCATCAGTCATCCTTAGTTTTTTAGATCTTACACAAATTTTTAAAATGTAATTCTTTTTATTTGGACGCGGTTTTAGATCACTTTTAAAATTATTGTAATAGTTTTTAAGCACAAAAATATTTTAACAAATTTGAGTTTTTTAAATATTATGATGTCTAAATGGTGCATAATATACAGGGCTTAAAGAAGAGATACTTTTGCAGAGCATTAATTTTTTTTACCATCAAATATTTTTTTGAAGCATAATTAATCCAATGCTGTAAATAATTTTACGGAACAAATTGTACCATGTGGGTTGCTTGACCGCTGAGTTTCTTTATTGGAAATGCAAGTGGTTGACCACAAATATTTTTAACACCATTCTTGTATAAAATTAATAGGATGTAATACTATGGCGCAACTAGTTACAGTAAAGTTTGTCTTACATTGAAATTATCTTGGTTTCAAATAAATTGGAATTTAATCCTCACCCTAAGTCTTAATTAAATTTGGGATTAAGACAACTTTTTTTAGATATGTACAGAGCGTTTTTTTTGTAATCTTTAAAAATAAACTCAACATTGGGACGCCAATGGAGTGCTACCCAAGTAACATTTTAGGGCATATTGGCAAGCTGAAGGGTCAAAATTTCCAATCACTTGTCAAAACTTCTACTTTTTTCCTTAAAAAATTACTTTGCAGTTAAAGGTTTGTAAGATAGGTCATAAACTGGAACAAATAACCCAAGAAATCGTTATTTATAGAAAAGAAATTTTGAAGAATTCTTTTAGGCAAAACTTTCTAACTTTTTCCTTCTTTATAAGTCTTTAAACTCGTTTTAGCTATAAAGGCAAAGTAACGACACGGTTTGTGCTAAACCTGACTTTGAGGTTCTCGATTTCCCAAGGCATTTTTAAGACATCATAGCTTGTAAAATAGTGTATATTTTGACCTTAAAGACTTCTTGAAAGTTAGGAACATTTTTGGTTGGCTCTGTAAGTTAGAGTTACTTATTTTTGACCTAAATGAATTCCTTCAAGGCAGGGCCCATTTTGGTTAAGTTACAGGTTGAAAATTATTATTTTTATTAAATAAGTACAACCTAAAACGCATCGTTGAACTATATAGGAAAATCTGCCATGTTATTTAACCATATGGAAAGTTCGGCGTTGGCTAGGTTAAAAGGCACTTTTTTTTGTCCTGATAAAAATTACGTATAAGTAGTTGAAAACAAGAAAGATCATTTTCAGATGACGTCACAACACAAACAAACCAATTTGAGGTTAACTGTAGTGTTTTTTTTTCACTAAATTCTAAAATAAAGACAATAGGGCTGTCTAACAAAACATATGATCCAATCCAAGATGTCTTCCGGAGGACACACAAACCGATTTCCCATAAGCTGCAAATGTTAACAAAAACGTAAATTTTACAAAAACGACAAGAGATTTAGTCTTAAAAATGATTCAGTTTTAAGAACGGATCCTTTGTGCATATGGGAAAAATGCGTTTTTCTTAAAAATATTAAACTAAAGCGAGTAAATCTGAAATAAAAGGGATCATGTTTTCTTCAAAAAAGTAGGTTATGTTTTTGTTTATTTTTATTTTTTTCTACTTTTCTTCTAGTTTTTTTTACTTATTTTGAATTTTTACATCGGCGCATCAAGGGGGCGGGGGGCTCGGGGCCCGGACCCCCCCAAACCAGATAGATAGATTTTTAGATATTTTCCATATATTTCATGAATAAACAAAAAAAATAGCATAAAATACGATATCATGAGACCTCTGGGCCCCCCCCCAAAGGTTTCGGGTCCCCCAATACATACTTCTGGGTGCGCCACTGATTATTATGCCAAGTTTTTGGCTGTTGTGAATTCTGGCAGCCGAGGAGGTTATGATAATGTTAGTTTTTATTGAATATGAATTTTTTGACCAATGAATCATTCTGATTTAATTGAACTATCAGCCCAATGAAGGGGAAAGTGGATAAGTAGTTTGTTCGAAGAGCTCACTTCAAGGCTCACTTAACAGAGAAGAAAGTGAAAAAGACTAAACTCTTCTATGAACATTTCTCGTCAGATTCAGCTTTTCTATATCTTTTGTTGTACTTGACTTAACCTTTTGCTAAGTAATAGGTCTTCTACAGTGTTAAACTGTAAAAAATATTTTACTATGATTTTTAGGTTTAGACAAAGTCTAATTGTGTTAACCCTCGAGTGGTGACATGAAAAAGAGGCACAACTTATAGGTAGGTCGGTCCAACAGATCAATATGCACATATGGGTTCCAACCGAGTTTGGTCAAGCAAACTTTAATAAGTACTTTACAAAATATGTTTATTTAAAAAAAATATAAGTAAACATTATATAAAAAAAAACTTGCAAAATCAAAATACAGTTTTTCCTTGTTATTGGCCTCACACACCTTTACTTTTATTTACTGGTTTTTTTACAATTCGCTCAATTATGTATCGAAAAGTTCATGCAAATAAATATGTACTCTACTATACAATTTGGGCATAACAGAATATGACAGGACCCATCAAGACTTAAGTAAGAGAAATTGAAAAAAAAATCTGAGATTACTTTTTTGTTTTTTTTTTGTGGTCATCAAAGCCAACAAAGTTGACTTTTTTTTGTCATCTATTTTTGATGTCATATAAAAATTTTTTGGTAATAAGCTCAGAACAGTAATGTGGAAATTTCATAACAGGATTTGTAATAGGTCCGGTCAGATGCTGTACAAATTTTACGGTGTACAAGTTATAAAAAAATTCCAGTTTCAGATGATAAAAAGCAAGGAAATAAAGGAAAATTTGCACCAAAATAGTTTAAGATAAAAAGAGGTATAAGTTAGGGAGATTGTCAAACCCACTAGTTTATTCTAAACTGTTTTGAGGACTGTAAAATAAATATTTATTAAAGAAAAAGAAACTTTGACGATACAGGACTCCACTATACAGGATGCTACACCACCATGAATTTATTAGAGTTCTGTAGGATGGTGTACAAATTTGGTTTAGCTTGTTACCCACACTTTAACCTCATATCGTTTTCCTCTTCTTTCTTCTCTGGACCCTTCTTTTAACCATCATTTTTAAAATTTTTCAACTGTTTTAAAACAATCCATTTAGGAGGGACCCACTCAGGATAATTGCTGTATTCTAATTTTGAAAGTTGCTTGCCTAAAATAGAAAAAAAAATCATAGTGAAATATTTCTTATAGTTTAACACAATAGGGAACTTGCCCATTTTTTTATATTTTACTAAAATATGTGTTTCTGTATGAAAACGCATTATACCAAATATCAGCCCTTAAATCGCAATACTTATTTTACAATAAATAATAAAATTGGAATCGCTGACTGGTATATTCAAACACAGCAAAATGCGCGGCAGCCGCTGTGACGTCACTCCTTAGAAAAATCCCGGGCCCCTTATGAGTATAACGGCCATTCGGTTCATAACTTTTTTATTTATGAATATTTTTTATTTCTGTAAAAACATTCTTTAGGCACTTTTTTAAGAGCAATTCAACTGTCAAATTAAAGTTTGTCACTTTTAGTTTTTGAGATATTACATAAAGTTTATATTTTACTTATGGATTGATCCTTATTTTATTCGATTTTTAAAATTAGCGTAAAATTTCCTTTAAAATAATGTTTCACACTTATTATTTAATTTTCTTATATTTTTTATATTTTAATTTTTTTATTAGTTCTTATTTTTTTATTTTTTTAAAAATAATTTAAAAATAATTTAAACCAATTCTTATTCAGCAAACTAAAAAAAAAAGTTAAGAGGTAATTAAAAACTAAAAATATAAAAAACAATAAAAAAAAGAAAAAATTAAATGTTAAGTGTGACATGTCATTTTAAAAAAAAATTACGCTGATTTCATAAATCGAATAAAAAAAGGTCATTCCATAAGAAAAATACAAACCTTATGTAATATCTCAAAAACTAAAAGTGACAGATAAAATTTAATTTGAGAGTTGAATTGCTCTTAAATAAGTGCCTCAGGAATCTTTTTACAGTAATAAAAAATATTCATAAATAAAAAAGTTACGAGGGTGGGTCGAAAATGCACCAAATTGAAAATATATATATATTGAAAGTAGTTTAAGATATCGATGTGCGGTTTTCGGCATTAATGTTTTAACAAAAATCGAGCTCGTAAAATAGGTTAGTTTTTTCTATCTCCTCTAGAAATGGGCATTTCCTATCAAAAGTGTCCAATTTGGACCACTCTGTACCTATAAATGAAAATAAATCAGCACTAGTGTTTATAGAGCTCATTCTAAACAGTGTTTTAAATAGGTTCACTTAATTAATATACAGTGAAACCTCCTATAAGCGGACACTCACGGTTCCGTCGATTTTGCCGCTTATTGGAGGTGTCCGCTTATGAGAGGGAACTGCGAAATTTTAATATATATTTATTAACAATTTCCGCTGCTTGCATTTTTGTGATATTAAATTTTTTAGCGATCTTTCTCCGATACGTTAACAACTTCCATTTTTTTACGTAAACTAAGAAGTTTTTTACTAGGCGCCCATTCACAGAGATCTATTACTACCCAACTGAACAATAAAAATCAAACATAGAGTCCCGCCGAATAAAATATGTTATAAATACGAGAGAAGTACTTAGTCTCCGCATTAAAACGAAAAGAGGTAATTTCCTGGCTGCAGAGTGCGTTGTTGCCAACATACTACATAATATTTATGCCCATGAGATGCAGCGCTCCGTCCCGTTGTCAGAGGTTCACGTCCGGTTAAGGGAGGTTTCAGAATTTTTTCACCAAAAACAATTGTCTGCGTTCGGTTATTAGAGTGTCCGGTTATAGGAGTGAACTTTACAGGTAATGAAATAGGGAAAAGCTTGGTTCCAACAAATTTGTCCGCTTAAAGGGAGTGTCCGCTTATTTCAGTTTACTTATTTTTAATAAGACTTATTAGTATGGTTATATATATATATATATATATATATATATATATATATATATATTATTATATTGTAGTACTTACAGTACTTAGGTATTTACTTACTTACTTGCGAGCTTTTACACCAGGAACTTCAGTCATAAACATATCAACTCTAGGTAAATTGTCTGATTATCCTTTTATAAACCCCGCATCAACCATTTCCAGTCTTTAACAGAATCACAAAACACTAAATTAAGAAAATTTAGACAAAACTATGTCCGGGAATAACTGAACACCACGTTCAAAGCTCCAATAAGTACAATATCAATTATTTACATATCGAGATCCAAAGGCGTGACGTCACAACCAATGGCAGCGCGTTTTAAGAACAGGTCAAGTTATTCAAATTTCAAACCTTTATTTCTCAGTTAATTTAATTGTTATTGGAATTTTTCTTTTTCTAGGAAGTTTCTTATGATAATACCTTACGATTTTAATTGTTTTTAAAGGATTCGATTTTTTGGGCAAGTTCCCTATTCTATGTTACACTTCTGCAAAGGTCCACTCGAGTACAAAAAAAGATCCCAAGAGAAAATGTTGGTAGACATTTACCTAAAAATAGTGTTTAATTAAACATAAAAGTTAAAACAAGACATGTAAACGTGACAAACTATAAAATTCGCGAAAATGCAACATGGACATTTTTTGGATCCCGCAATGACTCGGCAAGAGAAGGGAGCAGAGAGTTGATCAGAGAGCTCACGAAGAGACACATGTGTGAATCGAGTATCACAGTAGAGCGCTCGATAACAGGTAACATTAATACAGTCCATTCAGTCTAGTGTCGCGATATCACTGAAATCGTGACCAAATGTTGCAAAAATGGCAGATACATATTTATCCAAAACAAACCTGACAAAAAACTTTCGACACTTATCCACTTTCTTTTCCCTTCTTTGAGCTGATACCTAGTTCATTTAAATCAGGATGATTTTTTTAAGGCCAAAATACTTGGCATTCCATCAAAACTAACATTATCAAGAACTCCCCAGCTGCCACAGTTCATAACAGCAGAAAAACTAATAATAATTCAAACTGAGTAAAAAACTGGAAAAAAAGTTTAAAAAACAAAAGTAAATAAAAACATAACCTGACTTTTTGAATAAAACATGGTCCCTTATATTTGAGATTTACTGGCTTTAATTGATTTTTTTTTAAGAAAAAGGCATTTTTCCCATGTGCACAAAGGATCAATACTTAGAACAGCATCTTTGTTAAAAATTAGATCGTTTCACTTTTTTAAAAATTTACGTTTATGTTAGCATTGCCGCTTATGGGAAAACGCTTTGCTTGTCGTCCCACAACTATCGAACAGCTGATCATAGATAAAGGATTTTTGCTGCTGTTTTGCTCAGTGAGCTTTTATCAGCTGATCGTGACAGTTCGTTAGACAAGCTTATGTTTCTTCGGATTCCTGCTGCATTGAAAAATGCAGGTGACAGTCAAAATGCCTTATCAAAACAGAGGCAGGAGATGTGGATTAAAGCCCGTAGAAAAGGAGAATTTAGTGAATCTCAAGTAAAGCATGCTCCACACACTTCAAAACAGGTAATAAATTCTAAAAAATAGCCCTTTGTTTATATTGTTGAAAATTGTTTTGTTTTCAGGAAGATCTGCTGATTTTCTAAATAAAGATCACCCTAGCTGATTGGATTCCCCAACTAGAATCCTCTGACTGCCACACAAATTGATAGAGACATCAAAAAAGAGGAAGCAGCTTGAACTTGATGAGGTAAGTCTGTGTACAAATAGTTAACACTGCCATTCTTAATGAAAATATCATATCTACATAGGAATCCCTATGTAGTTATGGGTTTTCCATTAAGCATGACAGTACAAGGGTTTATATTTAGAGAGAGCCGAGGGGATAACAACCCAAAATTGGGACATGTATGTCAATATTTTGTAGATGTATTTTCATGAGAGCAACCATGAGGGGGCTCGAGGCCCTGTCCCCCTATTGCCGAAGTTTTGAGATATTTTATAAATTAAAAAGGAAAATCGTGGTATGTGACTCAGTTTCAGTCATTACACTTGGTTCAAGTCAAGGTAGCCTCATTCATCATGTTAAGGACTGAAAGCTAGGCAAGGGCGGATCCAGAGGTGCTTCTCGGGGGGGGGGCACTTTAGGTGACATTCTCTGTTGGTAAAAAACGGTATATATTTTTTTAAGCAGCGAATTAGTCAGTGGTTGTAATTTCGATGATAATAACACTTTCATGCGCCGCAGGCAAAAATTTTGAATTTTTATTAGCAAAAACATTACTTTTTACTCATTTTTTGTATATTCAAAAAATTCTCGGGGGGGGGGGGGCAAGTGTCCCTAGTGCCCCCCCCTGGATCCGCCACTGAAGCTAGGACTAAATAAGGATTTTGAAGTCGATAAGTGAAAAATTACATTTAACTGAGAAGTGCTCGGCTGCTCTTAGTCGGTGTATAATTTTGTTCTCAGGAGTATATAGCACAGGACACTATAGAGTACTGTAAAACACATTACAGGACCAAGAATTTATTTTTAATATTTTTTTAAGTTGGTTCAGGTGGTCACCTCTCGGCTGTAACTAGATTTGTTTTGATTAATAAGTATTATTTTTTTTTAGCAAGAACTGCAGACTCCACCGACATGAAATTATGGAAAATGTAGTGAATAAGTGATTTAGACAAAATGTGATATAATATATATGATATAATGTAATTTCTACACATTATTGTGTTTTTTTCTTAAATTATATTATGATTGACTTTTATTGAAACAGTACTTATTTTTTTTAAACAAAAGCTTTAATTTATTTTTTTTAAATCCTATAATGGCTGGTTCAGCCTTAACATTTTCCTTACATAATTAAGTTTCCTAAGCAAACTGGGACTAACTTATAAAATTCTCCATTTTTAGTTTTTTACCCAGACTTTATATACGGGCAAAAAGTACATGTACAAAAAGTTATCTTACATTAGTCTGAGTTGCCTTCTCGTAAGTTAAAGGCAAGGCTTTGATTTTTTTACATATTTCATGAAGAAACACAAAAAATAGCTTAAAATTCGACATCATGAGGCTTTGCCCCCCCCCCCCCCCAAATTTTCAACTCTCCAAGACTCACCTGAACTCACTCTCTCTCACTGTACAGCTAAGACAGAAAGAGACAACATATTTCCGGGGGACTCTGGGTGCCTATGAGTCTGCGGTGATTGTCGTCGTCTAGTTTATTTGGTTAAAAAAGGAATATTTGTCGTTCTTGTTAAAATTAGAAGAAATTTGGGCTACTAAATTAGACATTGCGCCTTTGAGGATGAAAATAAAGGTAAAATCAACCTCTAAGACGATCTTCGGGGGAAAATATATATACGCCATGTTTTTTTTTTGTGAAAAATGTTTATTGTGTTTTTGTTAATTTTACTTAAACAATCCCAATAATCTTCAGTCAAACGATGTAACTGAATTGCTTTTATGACCAAACATCAAAATTTGGTCATAAATTTAAAAAACTACAGTTTTTGTATTTTTAAAAACATAAAAACACAATTTTTTTTTGTTAAAATTACATGTTTTGAAGGGCGCGTGAGTTTTTTGGACGTAAAAGTCATGGATTCTACGAAAATATTTCCGCCGCAAGTTTTTTTCATCTCAATATGTTTTAAAATTATATTTAAAACCCCCATATAATTTCAATAGTTGATAAAAAACATCACCATTTTTTTTCACAACTGGTTAAACACCTATCAACCATTATTATTGTGATCCTCTTTGTTTATTTTTATTTAAAAATGTTTTCATTTCTTTCTATTCTGACAGATATAGGGGGCGCCACATTACAGGGCCAACAGAAGGCATTTTTACTTCTTTTGAACCATATAGGCTAAACTGAAGTTGAAAACTAGTCTAAACAGAGACTTAATGTGTGAACCTTGGTCAAAGTCTCATCTAGGTTAGTTAGACATGGAACACAAACTGTGCTAATTACCTATTTTCTCCTTCCAAATTACCTTTGTTTTTGTCCCCACTTTGGGAAAATGTCGGGAAATTTCCCTCTTTTTTAACCTTCTAATTTGTTATGGGGAAAAATTACTCTCTTATTTTAAGTAAACTTTACCTAATTTTAACCAAAAATGTTACTTGGGTAACCATTCGCTTGACCTATACATATAAGTGATACATCGTTTAAAAGGCAATGTAAATTGAGGGATCTCTACACTTTAGGGTTTGTATCTCAGCAAGGATCCTAACCAGGCAACTCATTAATATTACAATTTGTAAGCTATTTATCAATCTTAAAGTTAGTCTAGCAAAAAAAGCACATTTCAGCATTTTTGCCAAAAAATTTATTGGCCTTATTTTTTTATAAAAAAAATTTCTACAACCTGCAGAAAATAAGTTCTTTTTGAAAAACTGAATTTGGGCGCCATTTTTCCAAGGTTGCGGCGCAAGCGGACATCGCTTGAGGTGGCAAACCTACTGGAATATTAGGGACAATCAACCCAATAACCGTACTAACTTACAAAACTTTCGGACCGTTTGCAACCTCAAATGTATATAATGACTAGTCTATTTAGTATTTAGGTACTTTTTTATATCTCTTAAAATAAGCGTAGTAGACCTTAGATAATAATATATTTTGCTTAATTTTTTTAAAGCTAGCAGGAAATGTTTGTTTTTTGCCCTTGCCGTTTTGGTCGGACTCCGCTTTCTGTCATTTGTGCAACTGGTGCTGGAGGTGAAAAAGAAGTACTTTTCGCACTTGTTAGATAGGTATCTACTTAAATACCTATTATGATAACAAAAACATTTCATGTAAAAAAAGTCAAGTACGCTAAAATGGTAATCCGTAAAAAGAATTGAGATAAAAGTAAAGCCAAGTTCTATAATTCAAATTTCAAAATGAAAGGTTCTTACTAGTTTGGAAATGTTTTTTTTAAACTTTGCTATTACAGCCAAATTTCTTTATGTTTAATTTAGCACTGTGCCTAATAGTCATTTGCCGCCGTAATAGCGAAGTTTAGAAAAACCATTCCAAACTAGTAAGAACCACAGTATTTTGCAATTTGTATTGGAGAACTTGGCTTTGCTTTTGTCTCAATTCTTTTTACCATTTTCGCGTACTTGGCTTTTTTTACAAAAAATGTTTTTTTTTATGATTTGACTCCTTTTTGAAAGGATTTGGATAATATTTAAGTTTTAAAATGGTAAAATATGCCGAATATTGTTCAAAACTTTTGCAGTGCCTTAAAAAATACTCTGCCAATATATGGGCCCCTAAGCTCACACTAGGTACTATAGTTATAGTTTACGTGTGAGCTAATATAACTAAAAACTGAAACATATTTTATTCAACTCCAGACTAAATTACCTTTTGTTTGATACCACACAAGCCATGTTTTGACTTAAACTCAAATTTTTAAAATCTACCCCCACCCTTCAAAAAAGCAAAAACTAAAATGTATTTTGTTAAACTCCGGACTCAATTACCTTTCGTTTGATATCACACACGCCATATTTTCACTTAAACTCGAATTTTTGAAATATACCCCCACCCTTTTTTTAAAATAAATTAAAATGTATTTTGTTTAACTCCAGACTCAATTACCTTTCGTTTGATATCACACACGCCATATTTTCACATAAACTCTAATTTTTGAAATCTATCCCCACCCTTTTATTTGGTTTGTGTTTGGTGGATTTTGTTCATTTTTAAATGAGACCATCTTGATCCAAGACCCAGCCTAGGTACCAAATTTCATTAAAATCGGCCGAGCGGTTTTTGAGTTATGCGCGTTGGTCGTTACAGACATACAGACAGACAGACAGACATACAGACAGACAGACAGACAGACGGCGCAACAAAAAAGTATCAAAATCATCTGAAACGCAAAGATATATAAAAATTTTTGAAATCGGAGCAACTTTTTTTTTCTCGAAAAAATTAGGATCACCAAAGCTCACACTACTATAGTATAGTATATGTGTGAGCTAAAATAAACTATAATAAAACTATGGGAAAAAATTTAAAAACACCAAAATTTTACTTTATTTTCCTCCCCTATAAATGTATAGTTATGTAAAAGTGACATTGATAGGATTCATGACAAAACCATAGGAAAAAATGCCTATGGTTTTATTATGATGCCTATCAGCCTTCTAAAGCTCAGATCTCTAGCGTTCCTGGAAGTAGACAATGCTACTTTTACATAACTATACATTTATAGGAAAGGAAAGTAAATTAAAATGTTGGTGTCCTATCAGTCTTACTTTTACATAATTTTACATTTTTAGGGGAGAGAAGTTAATTAAAATTTTGGTGTTTAAATTTTTTTCCTATAGTTTTATTATAGTTCCTATCGGCCTTCCAAAGCTCAGCCCTCTAGCATTTCTGGAAGTGGTCAATGCTAATTTTACATAACTTTACATTTATAGGGGAAAAAACAAAATAAAATTTTGGAGTTTTAATTTTTTTTCCTATAGTTTTATTATAATTCCTATCAGTTTCTGGAAGTGGGCAATGTTACTTTTACATAACTTTACATTTACAGGGGAGGGAAGTTAATAAAAATATTTGGGTTTTTTTAATATTTTTTAATAGTTTTATCACAATCAGTCTGCCAAAGTTCAGCTTTCTAGCGTTTCTGGAAGTGGGCGATGTTACTTTTAGACAAATTTACATGTATAGGGGAGGGAAGTAAATTAGAATTTTGGGTTTTTTTGATTTTTTTTTCACGGGTTTGGTCATAATTTCTTTCAATCTGCCAGATTTCAGCTTTGGAACGTGTCTGGAAGTACAGTAGAATTTTGATAACCTATACATGAGTGAGTTAGTGAGTGAGTGGCAATTCTGACATTTTTTGAAATGGTCTTTATGGAAGTTCATGAAACTTGAAGAAGTTGGTAACTCTATGAAGATCTACGACAACTGTGCAAAGTTTGAGTCTCGTAGCTCATTCCGAAGTAGAGTTTTAGATCTAGGTCAAATATGGGCTGCAATGTTTCAAGAAAAGATGGTATAGCAGGTTACGCCAACTTGGCGAGGCACTGCCGTGCCCCCAGATACCGCACTAAATTAACAACTGTTATTTTTTTCACTTGCAAATAATTCCAGGAAGATAAAAAATAAAAAAAAATCATAAAATATTTTCTTTAAAAGTAAAAACCTTATGCGCCAAAAAAAACATGTTTTTGTAAGAACAGTCAATTATTGTCGAAAATGGTAATTTTGTGCCCCGCATAACCGGACCGTGCCGAGCGAGGCGCTTTATTTTATATCAAACACCTCAAGTAGGGTACAATGCACGTAGATTTTGTAACCGTTAATAATTATATACGTTTCTTGTCGGAGAAATATTTTTATTTTATTGTTTAATATAATAAAATATTAAATTTATTACAATATATTTAGTTACTTATTTTGATGCAAATATTTAAAACAATTGAATTTTATATTATTTCCAAGCACACAAAACTCAGATTGATAATATATTTGATCGATTTTTCTTAGTGTAACAATACAGTCGAACCTCTATAACTCGAACCTGAAGGGACAACCAAAACAGTTCGAGTTATTTAGAGTTCGAGTTATAGAAACTCGAGTTACATAGGTTAAAATGCATGTAAAAAGTGCAGGGGCCGCTTAAAAGGATCGAGTTATAGAGGGGTTCGAGTTATAGAGGTTCGAGTTAGAGAGGTTCGACTGTAATTGTAAATTTTTGTAAATCAGTGATTCTTTTTAGATTTTGATACCTACCTAAGTAAGTATTTGGTCGCAGGAAATGACTTTTCTTTAGAGATGGTAGGCTTAGATTGTGGGTTCAAAGATAACCATCAAAACGCTTACCTTATTTTCTACCGTTTACAACAGAGCAAAATTTACAAAATAACAATGAAGATCTCAATGGAATTCAACCGTGAAGTTCACACAAGTACTATAACAAAGAAACAACTGGTTCTATTGTTCTTGCAGACGAAGACAAAGGGACAATTTAAGGTTTTAAGAACAAATGTTTGATTAAAATGATGATTCTGTTCTAGCGGAAATGCCTAAAAACGGGACCAAACGATTAGGTACCGTCAAACGGGGTGGATCAGGACAGCGGGGTCAAACGGGACAAAACCTGTTTTTTACTATTTAAATGGCCCCTGTATCTCAACGTCAATGTTTTTAGGTTCAATAATATTCAAAACTAATAGGCGATATCCTATTGAAAGCGTTTCTGCAAGTCGCCGGCCAGTTCGTTTTAGTTTTAGTTTATGGAGCAGCACGCAAAAAACCAACACAATTTTCGCGGTTTTTTTAAAAAGTTTTATGAATAAACCTCGTTTTTTTGCTTATTTTGAAAGTTTTATTTTCGGTTTTTTTGCAAAATAATTTTTTTGGGACCCCATATGCGGGGTCAATCGGGACACCCACTAAAAAAATATATATAATCACCTGTCAAAGTGACAGATATGTGTGACAGGTCATTTTAAAGCTCCAACGGTAAACTATCATTTGGCGGTGGTTTGAAGTCTATAGCTTTTTTAGATAAAAAGTTATTTTGAAAAATATCTGAAAATCGTCCCGATCCACCCCGTTTGACGGTATAGCTTTTGTAAGTGTAATAAAAAGGCGAGCCCACGTATAAAGTTTACAGCTAAAAATTTATTAGGAATTATTTTCGATATTTTGGAATGCTTATTTTATAGTTTGTTATCGTTATGGTTATTACTGAGACTGCGCAGTTGCTACATGGCATTTCCATTGGCGGCGCGTGGTGAAAAAGTTTTGGGGAGCACAATTTTAGCTCACACTACTACTATACTATAGTAGTGTGAGCTATGGTGATCCTACTTTTTTCGAGAAAAAGTTGCTCCGATTTCAAAAAATTTTATTTATCTTTGCGTTTCAGATGATTTTGAAACTTTTTTGTCTTGCTGTCTGTCTGTCTGTCTGTCTGTATGTCTGTCTGTCTATATGTCTGTATGTCTGTCTGTAACGACCAACCCGCATAACTCAAAAACCGCTTGTCCAGTTTAAATGAAATTTGGTACCTAGGCTGAGTCTTGGGCCGTGGTGGTCCCATTAAAAAATGAACGAAATCCACCTAACGCAAGTCACATAAAAGGTTGGGGGTAGATTTCAAAAATGAGAATTTATGTGAAAATATGGCGTGTGTGATATCAAACGAAAGGTAATTAAGTCTGGAGTTAAACAAAATGAATTTTAAGTTATTTAAAAAAAAAGGTGAGGGTAGATGTCAAAAATTAGAGTTTAAGTGAAAATATGGCGTGTATGATATCAAAAAAAAGGTAAATGAGTCTGTAGTTAAACAAAATACATTTTAGTTTTAAAAAAAAGGGTGGGGGTAGATTTTAAAAATTAGAGTTTAAAGCAAAACATGGCTTGTGTGGTATCAAACGAAAGGTAATTGAGTCTGGAGTTGAATAAAATATATTTCAGTTTTTAGTTATATTAGCTCACACGTACACTATAACTACAGTACTTAGTGTGAGCTTAGGTGCCCATAGATTGGCAAAGTATTTTTTTGAGTGCCACGTCCAACTATTTGGGCCTTCGAGTAAGCCATTATATTTTTTCAAAAATTGATAACCCTGGCTGGTTTTACTTTGGTATTTTTAATCCATTATTTCTCAGCATTTTCGAACATACTTTAACCGCTACCTTCCATCGGGGGGGGTCAGCAACCCACAAATTAGGTGCAAAAAACACCCTTGAGAAATAAATGCTAATAAAACATAGTAGGCGCGTTCAAAAGTACAGGATAAGAGCTTTAATTTGATGTATCGCTGATTTATATCATCTCAAAAATAACACCTCTACAGGGTGTTGTATTAGGGGTAGTTTTTTAAAAGTAAAGTGATTTTTTAAATTAAACATTTTTTCCTCAAAAACCATAAGTTTTTTCAAAAAACTTATCGTGACTAATCTTATAGAGATTAAAACTGCCTACAAAAAAATATAAAACTCAGCTGCCTAGTTTGAATTTGCAGCTGTCCAGGACAGCTTCAATTTGCGACTTTGAGAAAAATGCATGTTTTGTAATATCATGTCCCATAACTTAGGGGCCATAGTGCAGCAGGTAATAGAGGAGGTTATTTCGGACAAAAAAGTTTAATAACATCAACTGTTTTTAAGATGTAAGATTTTTAAAGTTAGAGGAGTGGGGGAAAAAGGGTTTTAGAAAAAAAGAAAATCTGTCACAGTATGCCGAATACTCAGCTAATTGTGATTTAAAAAGGTTGTATTCTTTTTTTTGATAAAATTACAAGTTAAGTATAAAAAATAATAATTAAAAAAATATTTTTTTTTGCTTACATATTCTTTTAAAAAATATCAATAATATTTTAGTACTATGTTTTGCTAGAGACTTAATTTTAATAACAAAAAATATAAAAAAAAACATTGCGTTTAATATCGCATTCAAAAAAATATATACCAAAGAAAGTTTTTTCTAAAAAAAATTGACCGACTAATTTTTAAAAAAATTATTTTTATTTCAAATTATTTCTCTTGTTCTAATACAAGACTTCACCCAATTTCAAATTTTTATTGCGTTTAGTTTATAAAAGTTATTAGCAAAAAAGTTTAAAAAATCGCCAAGTTTGATGCTCTGTATCTCGACAAAGAAAGAGTTTTAACCCATGCATTTTATCAGACATGACTTACTCTATCACCTGTTGGCCTATGACCCCCAAGTTATAGGACACCCTGTATATAAAACACAGATTTCTGGAAAAGCAGTGTGAGATGCGTCAAAATTGGTTAATAGCCCGTAAAATTTCCAATGCACTGATGTATAGCTATATTCAAACAACAAAGAGCAGCACTTATACTTTTTGTTTAAATCAATGAATTTTTTTTTGTTTGCAGCCGATTTTTGGCATGACGGAAGCATTTGGATCCAAAATGAATCGATGCATCTTATTGCCAGTTCAATTATCTTTCGAACGATGTGCTTACAAGCTATGTAGCTTATATATGCATAGCTTGCTTTAAAATTTTCATGCGCGGTGACAACCACGAGTACTGCATCATATGCCAAGTGCTGTGTAGGAATACTTTTGAAGGCGACTACGGCCGATCGGTTGAAGACCTACTAGTTAGACACAAACTGTTTTGTTTACGGTTAATATTGCCCAAACATTCAGCGCCCAAATAGTTATAGGCCGAATGGTCATCGCCCGAATGGTCCGCGCCGAAACAGCAGGCGTTCAAACTCTCGTCACAAAAAAGGGGGTGTCAAGGCATTTTAATTTTTTTGTTTTTTACAGCTATAGCCCAAACGCTCAGCGCCCAAATGATTGTCGTTCACCCAAAAAAAATTTCACGAGCTATAAAAATGTCATAAATGCACAAATTGAAGGTGTCCTGAACAGCTACCAATTTCAACTAGGAAGCTATGTTATATTATGTTTTTGTAGGCAGTTTTAATCTCTACAAAATTGGTCTTTACAAGTTTTTTAAAAAAACCTAAGGTTTTTGACGCGGCGTAAAGATTGAGGTTAGAGCGTTTGTTTACGAGCTAAACTTTTATATAAAAAATTTGGTATTATCCGCGCCCAATTTGAAAAATTTTGAGTTTTTTTCTCGTGATTGGACCACTCAGAATATAAGAAAACAAATGTTTACTAGTTTTCTGGACAATTAAAATCAAAATATAAACAAAACAGAAGTGAGGTTAATATGTCGCAGGATTGCAGTAAATGCAAGAAACCTTGTGTTTTTAAAGATCAAAAGGGCAAACTCTTTCGATACCCATGTGATTTTTGCAAAAAAATCATATGCAGCGAGTGCACTGGCAGGGGAGATAAGAATTACACCTAGCCCCTCCAGGACAACAATTTTTGTTTGCCCATCTTGTAAGGATGCAATCAAAAAGTTGCAAGTCATACAAAATGCAGTACAAAAACACAAAGAGGACTTAAAAAAGACCCAACAGCAAGGGGAAGAGACAGCCAAATGCTTGGAAAACTCAGACTTGAGGTGGACTCTTTAAAAAGCTCCATGGACAGAAGAGGAAAGGAAAATGAGACCACAAAAGGAGAGCTAACGCAAGTCAAACAGGAAATAAAGCAAGTAGACTGCTGAAGTCAATATGGCCATCGAACCTGGGGTAGAGCTTACTCTATTTGAGATGAAAGAGAGGGAGCGAAGATTAAATAACATCCTAGTATTTGACGTAGATGAATCAGAAAAAGAAGACCTACAAGATAAAATGAAAGATGACAAGGAGACCATTAGTGGACTTTATTTGCATATGAAGTTGACCCTACCAGAGACTGCCAAGATATTTAGACTTGGGAGTAAGGCACCTAACAAAAAAAGACCCTTAAAAGTTATTCTTCCAACCCGATATGAAGCCGTTAAAGCCCTAAAGAATAGAAAACATTTAGAAGAAAAAGTGCCAGGTGTCTACATTAAAGCAGACCAAACAGAAGCCCAAAGAAAATATTTAAAGCAAGTCCCGGTAGATTTAGAAAAGCAGAAAGGTGAAGGAAAGGAAACCCTTACTATAAGGTAGCAATCTGTCATCAGTAGTAAACAAAGTTGATTAGTGGAAGATACGAGTGGAAACATCGGACCCCACAATAGTTATGTTAACTGAAACATTTACGTTATTTATGTTACGAAATGACATAGATGACAGTTTAATAAGTTTAGATGGCTATAGCATATTTCGTAATGATCGTACTCAGCAGAAAGGAGGAGGTGCATGCATTCTTGTTAAAAACAAAGTTAATGGATATGATCTAAAGTGCATCCTTTCCCAAAACCATCAAGTTGAAGAACCAGCAGATGCAGTGTAGTTAGACCTTCAAATTGAAAAAATCAAAAATAGGCCATGGACCACTACCACTACTTAAATATGAGCCACCAGTTGGCCGTAGTGACCATGTGATCATTACTGCAAGAGCACATTTAAAGCTTCCAAAAAAATTAACAAAGAAAGTATTAAGAAAAAACTTTTATACTGCCAAGTTTGAAGACATAAATAACTTTATTCAGCAACAATCTATCCATGAATATAGAAAAATACATTCCATTGAAGCCCATAAAAACAAACCAGCAAAAGCCATGGATCAGTGAACTCCATTTTAAAGAAATCAACAAGAAACGCAAGCTTTGGCACAAATTTAAACTAAACAAATCTCAGGTAAACTATCAAGCTTATATGGCTCAAAACAATAAACTTAAACAAACCTTGGAAGATGCTAGAAAAGCATATGAGCACAACTTGTTATCTCAGAGTCACCTAAAAGGATCCACAAGTATATAAGTAGAAATTTGAATTCAAAGGTATCTGTAATTACCCTTAAAGATCCTACAACACATGAAGTTTTAGACAATAAAACCATGGCTGAAGCGTTTGCAGGTGAGTTTAATAAATCCTTCACTCAACAAAACTTTTCACTCCCCTCACGTCCAGCAAATACCAAAGTCCAGCGATCGATTAAGTCAGTACTTTTGACAGAAGGAAAGGTCAAAGATGCTCTTGTAAACATGAAAAAAGATTCAAGTGACTCAATCAGCCTGTGGTTTGCTGAAGTTATGCAAGAGTGTTTGGATTTAGGAAGAATCCCTGAGCAATGGAAACACTCAATAGTAACCCCACTATATAAAAAAGGCAACGTCATAAGCCAGAAAACTACAGACCTATAAGCCTCACATGCAATCCCCTGAAATGAATGGAAAAAATAATGATCAAAGAACTGACAGAATTCTTTTTTGAAAATAATCTCATTCCACCATCACAGCATGGATTTCTGTCAAGACGATCCACTACAACTAACCTGCTAGAATGCATCAACGAGTGGACCGAAAATAATGACAACTCACAACCAACAGATGTAATTTATCTTGATTATGAAGAAGCTTTTGGCAAAGTCCCTCACAATCTGTTGGTAAGCCAATTAGAAAATTTCGGAGTACGTGGACAACTGTTGGTGTTAATAAAAGATCTATTACATGGAAGGTTCTATCAAGTGAAAGTCAATGGTGTACTATCAAATCAACATCCTGTTAGTAGTGGAGTTGTCCAAGGGTCTGTACTAGGTCCATTGCTTCACCTCTTATCTGTTTGATCTTGTCCTTCAAACTTGAAACAAGGATGAAAAAATTTTGCTGATGACGGTAAACTCTATGCCAACCATCTGTTAAAGACAGAAAACCTCCAAAAAGATTTAAAAATGGTTGAAGAATGGTCAAAAACGTGGGGTATGAAACTAAATGAAGCCAAATGTACTGTTCTCAGAATTGGTCCAAATAATCCGAACAAAGATACTTAATAATGTAACACTAACAACAGTCACAAAACAAAATGATCTTGGGGTTACCATTACGTCAGACCTTAAATGGGAAACCCACATTTTAAATATAGCGAAGAAAGCCAACTCATGTGTTTATCTTATTAAACATGCTTTTCAAGACAAATTATTTCTTGTTTAAATGATAAACAAATTGTACAGAAGCTACATTAGACCAAAGCTGGAGTACGCTTGTACAATGTGGAGTCCCTACTACATTAAAGATATAGAAATTCTCGAAAGGATTCAAAGACGAGTCACGAAAATACCTCCTGAACTACACAACTTATCTTACTCAGAGGGGTTGACAAGATTCAAACTAACAACATTAAAAGAAAGAAGACATAGGGGAGATTTAATTGAAACATACAAGATTACAAGTGGTTACTACAATTGCAATATTATAGAAATCTTTCATCAAAATCAAAACCATCAACTCAGAGGGCACTTAAAAAAACTTGAGAAAGAAAAAGCTGCTAAGCTACCAAGAAAGATTTTTTTGCCCTAGAAGAAAATGCAGTCACAGCAACGAGTGTAAACTCATTTAAAAACCAATTGGATAAAGAGTTAAAACAAAGTGCAATGATAATGGTTCATTATAGTGCTTAAAAATAAACAAAAACTCTAAATATAACTAAACAATAGCTTCATCGGTTTTCACCGCCTGCTATTGGAAAATTACAGGATTACTAAAAAAATTACTACCCCTAATTCAACACCATATAGAGGTGTTATTTTTGGGACGATATAGATAAGCGATGCATTAAATTAAAAGACTTATTCTGTACTTTTGAACGCGTCTAAAAAACTTTATTAGCAATCATTTCTCAAGGGTGTTTTTTGCAGAAATCACGTTTTTGGACCTAATTGGAGGGTGTTGACCCCCCTATAGGCAAGCAGGAACTTAAAACGGCATATTTCAAACCTGACTATTATAACTTATAATTATAACGCTAAATTAGGTTTACCAAAAAAACTGTAAATACGTTTTTTATTTGCAAGAGAGCGTTAATTAATTTTGTAAAGATTTTAGCTTTATATAAAACTAACAAAGACAAATTTTTTTTGGCCAAAAAAATTTAACTTTATTTTTTAATATGAAAAAAACTATAATATCTTCTTTATTTTGTAATATGAAGCTTGTTTCTATACTATATTCATTGCTCTTCGCTTGCAAACAAAAACCTTATTTACAGTTTTTCTGTAAAACTGATTTGGCAAAAGTTATTTTGTGCTAAGTTTGTAAAAATAATTGGAAATGCCACCTTTTTGGATTTATGACGTCGCATAGGCCCTCCTTTGGTGACTTAACATTGAGTGATCCATCACCAATCGATCGAGGGTAGTCTTAAACTTAAGTTTTTATTATTTTTTATTTATTTATTATTTTTTTTTTTTATTTAAAAAATTTACATCTTTTATATTTTCTGAAGATATAAAGCTTACCAAAACGACAATTCAATTGCTGTTCTATTGCATATAAACCACAATCCATAAAAATTTTCGGTAAAGTTGATATGCCAAAAGTTTGTGAAAAAACATGGAAAATTTTTGGATATATGACGCCACACATACAGACGCTCTTACTTAAATTTGAGGCAAACATCATTCGACTTAAATTTAAGTGATCCATAACGAATTAATTTGAGGTAGTGTAAAACTTTCTTTCTCAATTATTTTGGTATTGGATTTATGACGTCATGCCGGCCCTCCTACTAAAATTGGAGACAAGCACCATGGTGAATAGAATAGACCGGTCTTCGGATCTTATATATATGTCAAATTTTTCTACGTCACTGGTGGTCGAGGTGATTTTTGTAAACAAAAGATATATCATATGATATGAACAATGGAACAACTAATATTTTTTTAAAACTAAGGCAATTTTCCTACTGTTTTCGAGTAAATCCTTATAAAATATAATTTTTTAGACTTATTGTCGTTATTCTTTTTTAGCCCGCTTTATTTTTTATTACACAAAACTTAAACTACAAGTTGAACTGAATATGATCGTTTAGTATCAAAGGTGAACCGAGGACTTGGGAAGTAAACAAAGATGTAGGTCAGCGGATTATTTTTGAAGCTGAAATGAACACATTATTTATCTTTGAGTTTTAATTTTTGTGTGAAGAGAAATGAAGCGGGCTAAAAAAAACACGACTGGTAGTCTGAAAAATATTATTTTATAAGAATATACTACAAAATAGTAGTGTAACAGGGGCCTGGCGTGTGACAGTGGTACTGTCACCTCAAGTGGCCAAGGCTTAAATGTTGTAAGCTACCAACTTAGGCTACAACTTATATAAATTATAAAAAGATTAAACGTTACTATATGTTATTAAATTTACACGATCTCGAAAGGGAATTTGGCGGTTCTTGGAGGAAAAGTATGCTATAAACGTTTTTCTCAAATGTATAACTACTGTAGGATAATCATACATACCTTTTCAATTTTCTTCTTGCAGCTTCACACTTTCACTTCTTATATTTACTAATTGAATATCGACTTTTTAGTACTATTAAACTTTTGTATTCAAATATTTACACTTCTTAAACTTTTAGGTTTTATAAACCTTTTATAAATTTGTTGTAAATATATATATTTATCAACATCTTAAACGTTGATTGAATGAGTGAAACTATTCAATCAACTGTTTAATTTACTTAATATTACTGTTTAGGTTTGGGATATGTTATTAATTAAAAATGCCGATTTTAGGGCAACGAATGGTTTGTATTTTGTTGATAAAAAAACCATAAAACAGTTAAACACATTATTTCAAAACACAGTGGAAACAGTAATAATTAATGACTTTACAATCAATAAAATCTAAAAGAAAAGACCAAAATAATTATGAATATTAAAGTTAACAGTTTTATACAATGTTAAAATAATTGATAAATTTCCCCAGTTGAAATAAAACCCCCCTTAAGAAGTGTGAATGAAAGTGTACCAGGCAAAGGCAAACTAAAGAGTAAACTCCCTGACGACTTTCGAAAGTTTCAATACCGCGCTCTCTAGACATTCTCAGTTTGCCGCTAGCTGATTGGGCTAAATCTAAGCTTTCTTTAACGGATTTCTTCCACCACTCTTCTCTACAGACACTCGTGGTTGCCGTGGTCTGAATCTTAAGCTCTCTCGCATTGGCGAGAAAGACAAAGAGACAAAATACCACCGCAATTCAAAGATGCGTGGATTTAGAAATTCGGTAAAGTTTAAATCTTACAGGGTGTTTCTTAAAAGTTGAAAATAGTTTACCAAATTTGTTTCCAGTTACAAAATATGAATTATTTTGATGTTAGTGGCTCAAAGGACATATTAGCCGAATACAACTTTTATTAAAATACAGCGAACCTGAAAACATGCCTAAAAACAAGTCGCCGAGTTGCCAAAAATTTTACTTAATCTTAACCTAGTCTTGCATATAATTAATGCTTGTTGATGTCAAAACAATATTTAATTAAAAATCTTTAAAAACTTATAATTGGCAAAAATACCATTTATGCTCAAATCCCGTTTTGTTACATTACTCCCCCCTGATTAAGTATAAACAATTTTTTTTTTAAACGCAAGTCGAAATAAAATGGTTTATAACAACAAGCATTAAGTAGTGCAGACAACACAAATCTAAACTAAACCTATAACGCTCTTCGTTTCCATTTTTCTTCTGTGGATGATGGTCAACAAACATTCTGGCTGGAACAAACTTGAAGTTCCATTCTGGAACAAAACAGCAACACTGGATCAGGTACAACATCTTAGATCAGCTAGTCAGCAACAACCATGGTGAATGATCAGTAGATTCCAAACAGTACTGAAAGAATCAGAATATCAGTGCAGCTTAATAACAACGATAACTTAAATAAAATGAGGGCAAAATAAAATTGACATATAAACCGAAAAATCTATAGAAATATATAATTTTAACACACATTGTTCGAAAACTATTACATTAAGGTATATATTATATACACGCTTATGCAGAAATTTGTGGAGACAAAAAAAATAATTTAAGTTAACGTAAATAAATTAAGGGAGTCTCCAACCCAAACCGTTTCCTCCATAGTGTTAAACAAACACTAGGTACGCAGCAAGAGCTGAGTTTCCACATTGGCCATCTTTGAAACTAAGGGTGAACAGCAGACTCTGTATTGAATTTGGAAAGAAATGTTCAATTGCAGGTTTGCACAGCGACGGTAAGAAGACGTCGATTGTAGTGATGATGGCTGCTTGGCAGATCTAATGACTTTAATGGTGGAATGGCTGCTTGGTTGATTAAACTGTTTGTGGAAGAAATTTGACCTAAAAACAAAATCATTTTAATACAAGAAAAACAATGTTTTTAATAACAATAAACCAACCTTATGTAAAACAAAAATATTTGTTTAAAAAAAATATTATTTAAAAAAAATAAAAAAAATTTTTTAATTTTTTGATTTTATGATTATATCTCATAAATAAGTTTTAGGTGATCTAAAACTAGTTAGACAGTAAAGAACCTACAAAAGGTTGTCTAACCCAAAAAAACGTGTTTGCATAAAAAAAACAAATTTTAAAACAAAGATACAAGTAAGAAATTACAAACACTAACTGAAATATTAAAATTGATTATTTTAAAACTTTAAAATATATTTATACCCTATAAAAAAAAACGTTTATTTGACAATAATTTATAAAAAATTCAAATACTTTAAGACAAAATTAATTTACAATTACGAGAAAAAAAAAACGTTTAGTTGACAATATTTGAAAAAAAATTTAAGTTGGTTTATTGTTTTCAGTGTAATAAAAAACAGCCCTACCAGGTTAACACAATAAACTTTAAAACAAACATGGAATATTCTATCGAAACAAAAACAAATCATATAAAAATAACTCGTGTGATAGAAAGAATAACTGAAAATAAATACAAGTTAGCAAAAACGAACACAAAATGATACAAAAACTGAAATACAAGTTTTTATCATAGTTAAGATTTTAATGATACAAAAAATTTTAAATTTTATAAAGAAAATCAAATAGAACAGATAGAGTAATCTCAAATGAAACAAATTCACATAGATTTTTTTTAAGTAGAACAAATCCAAATATAATATTTTTTTATTAGAACAATCAAATACAATGATTCAATATAGAACCAATCAATAAAAAAAATCATGAACAAATGAAAATAGAACAAATCCAGCCAGATGAATATACACATTTTCAAAATTACTTAGAATAAAGCTCCTCCTAGAATTTTTAGTTTTTCCGAATTTTCCTTCTAAAATTTTTTTTCCTGAAATATTAGCTGTTTCCAATTCAAACTTTTCCTTCTTAGATCTTTTTCTACTAAATTTCGCTTTCAGTAAAAAAAAATAACATTTTTCGATTTTAGATTGATTTTCGGTGTGAAATGTTTGAAAATGATAAGTTGGGTTTTTCATTTTCTAATTAATTTGCATTTTATTTTATTTTCCAATTATTTGTAAGCTGGTTTTACACAATTTTGAAAAACTAAGAACAGCAGCAAAACAAAGCAGGTTAATATTGATGTCATTGTTTGAAAATTAGACATCTTTGCTTTAAAATACTTGACTTAATGTAAGCAAATGTTTTAAAATTTGATCAATTTAGGTTTTTATCGAATTTAAAGTGCATGAATCAAAACAAACAAAATAAAACAATCTTAGTTGATAATAAAATTTTAAATAAAATTATGTCTTATTATATTCCAATTGAAGCGAATGACAAAAAAAAAATTAAACAAAAATGACAGTTGATGGTTGCTTCAATCGACTCTTTTTGGTGTTATGAAAAGAAAAAAAACTCTTTTGGGTACAAACTCATTTCTTATTTTTCCAAAACTACTAAATAAGAACTATTTAGAGTTCAAGCAGGCAAGGGCTTACTTCGAAAATATGAAAAAAAATAATAAAAAAGAAATACTTTAAAATATTTTAGGTATAACATACTTTTTTTTAAATTTAATAAGTTGACAAAAAAAATCAAAAGGTATCTTAAACGATAAGGTTCTTTAGATCACGCAAGACTTAAAATGAGCAAATATTTTAAAAAATAATAATAAAAATAATAATAAATGAAATAATGTTTGCTAATATATGAAAAATAAACACTGATCTTAGAAAGACTAAGTTTTACGCTAAGTTTTCCTGAAACGATCAACTGGTGATTTAATGATTTGATTATTTATTTCATTAATAGAGGAAATTATGTATAGGCTTTAGTTAATAACAAAATTACTTAAAGATGATAATAGAAATAAAAATAGTACAAAAATAATAATTTAGGTGTTCTTGATTAGTGCTATGCCTGTGGACTAGCATATCATTTTAATAATGACGTTATAGAGAATATTTTTATTTTATCGATTAACTAGGACAGCAAACAGAAAGGAACAAACTAACAAAAAAAAACAAAACATTTTTAGAAAAGACAACACATTTTTGTGATTTGACATAGTTACCAAAAGAAAAGTTCTACAAAAACAATTGTACTCATAGAGTAAAAGAAAAGTGGAGATTTTTTTTAAGTTGTTTAATATAGTGTAGATTTTAAAAAATATCAAAATAAAAAATAAAAATTATCAAAATTTATCCTTAAAATGGAATTTGCTTGGCTTAAATGGTACAGACTGTACTTAAAGTTCGTACATATAGGAGAAAAACATAAAAAGTAAAATATTGTTTTATTGGTAAACAATACAAACATTCAAAAATTGTTTTACACAATCAAATGTTATTAATTTAGATAATATTGATTTTATCAAGTTATAATATAATGAGAAGAGAAAAAAAAAATAGAAAAATGTATCTTAGCAATGTTAAGATTGCTATGATAATATCCAATTGGATTCAAAAATGACTTCAAAATGGAAAAAAAATATATATATATATATATATATATATATATATATATGTACATAAATCGAAAAATTTTAACCGTTGATGACGTAGTTTTTATTCGATTTATGGGATCTTAGAAAAGCACTGATTAAGAGCAAATGATCCCCATTAAAAAAAAACAAAGGTTTTTGAAATAATGGACTCTAAAATATACTATATATAATCGATTTTACGTTAATACTTTAACCAATAGGTGTTGATTTACTATAACAAAAAATAAAATGATATTTTGTTTTTTTAAAATATTACCAAAAATAAACAAAACAATTAAAAGTTTACAAAATATCTAAAATGTTCTGGTCACTAGAAAAAAAAATGACAGTTAAATATTACACTTTTTCCGTTCACAAAAAAACAAGATTAAAATTACATATCTGACAGATGATTGATGCAGATATTATCTGAAAAGACACATTTTACTTCTACTAAAGCAAAGTACAAAAGAGATTAAAGAATTGGTTTTCACGTATAATAATAGGTTACAAAAGCTCTGTATACCTCAAGATAGAACTGTGGCATAACGCGATAGAGACACTGTCTCTAAGTCCAGCGATTGTTATGCCAACTACCAATCTCCACAGCTAATTAGCTATTTTTTTATAAAATTTGTGCTTATGCACTTAGTTTTATGACAATTAGTTTGACGGGTAACATTTTACAGAAAAAAAACAGTTGTTTGCTGTACACTAAAAAAATTTATTTATTTAAATTGTTTATATTTTTAGTTATTTAGAATGTGCTACTTAATTTTGTATATCTTTTTAATAAAAATCAATAATGTACCTATATAGTCATAAAGACATGGACATGACCTGTAAACTTGGTCTTTTTAATAGAAATTACAAGAAAATATCTTCTAGCTTCAAACTAATCAAAACGATTTCACTGTTATAACAAATTATCGCTTTAAAACAAGTAAAAAGGGTTAAGAAAAATCTTTACTGTGTTAGGACATTGATTTGTGGCTTTCTTTAGCCTTATGCAATAAAAATGCTATGAGATTATGTTTTTTCCAAAAATTACTGTATGGCTTTACAAAATATTATTTCATTTAAGACATGGGCGATAGCACCAATACATTTGTTAAATTGATCGTCTCTCTGTCAAACAAATGTATTGTAAACTGGAGACCTTGGGAAAATAAAAGAGGTAGTGGAAGACTACAAATGAGATGGGCGCACGATTTGAAGAAACATGCGGGAACTAGATGGATGAACACGGCGTCATACAGGAAAGAGTGGAAGATATTAATGGAGGCCTATATCCAAAGATGGATCGAAAAAGGCTAAATAAATAGACAGATAACACCATTTTTTTTTTTTAAAGTAATGAATGTACTGTTAAAGTTACCAATGCAAAACTTGTTTAATTACCGTGCGAATAAATACCTAACTCAAAATTACTGTCAAAAAATTCACACACATTATGCACAGAAAAATGAGATCTTCACTCTTGTTATTAGACAATAAAACTAGTGGTAGTTTATAACAAATAATGTTTAATTACAACTTGCGCAATGTCAATCATTGTTCAAGGTGGCATTTTAGTGTAAAATACAGATGATAAAATAAAGGACTTTATAAATAAAAATTTTGACTCGATCTAAAATATGTACTGAGATAAAAGCTTATGGGCAGTTCTCAATAGGTAATATAGTCCTTTCTTAAGTTTAGTTAACGTGTTTTGACTTTTAAGTTAATTGGTGGATAATTTATTTATCTTTTCAGTAAAGTTATTATTCAATACAATGACATACGAATAAAAAAATAGGATGAAACTCTCTCTAAATAAGCTAAGTTGTGTTTTAAGATGGTAACTAATAAACCGATATGGATGCCATTTTTATTTTTTCTACAAAAAGTTTAGTTTTCTGTTAGGTTAACGTTTTTATTTTTGAAAATATGAAAAATAACGTACATTTTCGCTAAAGGTGGTTATTTTATGGCTTTGTTTAAAAAAAGGTCGAATTTTCTTAATATCCTTTCTTAGGATTTAACTTTAGATCTTTTTTCAAAAAAAAAAAAAAAATAGGTCTTCAAAGTTAGACATGTACCAAATTTTAATGTTGACAAAGATCAGTACTTTTTTTTTCATAATATGAGCTTTTTATCAAACTCCTTAATCATTTTTCTCTTTCTACATCATGGTTTTAACTCAGAATGATCTATTTGGTAATAAGTCGTTTTAGGTTTTAATTTCAAAGGTGTTAATATTTAATAAGATATTTAAGTGTGATTAGTTCATTTATTAACAAAAATAGTTAATTACCTAATTACTTCGCATGTAGCGGATTAATTCCTTTAAGGGCAAAGATAATGACAAAATAAAGCAAAAATAATTTTTATTGTGATTTTTCCCAAAATATTTTTATAATGCTACATCCAAATAATACCTGAGACAAAATTAGTTTATGACTTTACAAACAAAAACCCGAAAGTTTTTGTTTGGACAATCTAGTTTGCTTTACCTGAATCATAGAAAATTGAATGAAGGGTTCTACATAGGTTTTTCCATTTCATAATATTTAATTAGGTATACCATTATGCAAAAATGGCTTGACAATAACTTACGATAATAAACGACAATATACTTTTTGATTTGATTAAAAATATTATGAAACGAAATTCACTTGATTACCTACATGTTAGTGAAAGAAAATAAATAAAATAGAGTCTCTCTCAAAAAAACCAAAAAAAATATACAGGAGGTTGTTTCTACATTTACCTCACTTTACTTAAAAGCTGTGAATTTGCAGATAGTGTTGATAATATCCAACTTAAGAAAAAAAATCAAATTTTCTTTTATGAAAAGAATAGTACGTACTTTAATAAGAAAATTATAAAGCAAAAATAGTTCGACAGGTACGTCGTTTTAAAGAATGCTATGTTTGAATGCTATGTTTTGTAACATAAAACGTAAATTTTTTATTTTTAATTTGATAATAATTGAATAGAGTCGATATTTGCTGTGACTACATTTATTTAGTCCATGGTTTTAACAATTTAGTGTTTTTTTTTTTTTAATTTTGAAAGAGTTACTTGTGGACCTTATAATAAAGAAATTTCTCATAATCGACAAAGTTGTTACTGAGATACAAAGAAATCAGTTAGTCATGTTTATTTTCCAAAAAGAAACTTGTGTGTAATTTGGAAAATAAAATACATTTTGAAAATCTGGAAATATAAAAACATAAAATTTGAAAATACTTCGTGGTTCATTGGTTTGAACTTGTGGTAAATCTCAATCATATATGTATGATATAGAGAGTACAAAAATTACAAAATGACAAAAAAAAACATCTATCACATATTCTATACAATATATTGCTAGTAGCTAGGTCTGTTTTTTGAGTTTATCCTGACCAGATACTTTACAAATGTCCTGTAGCACAAATTTATGAGAGATGAAATTGCCATAATGATTGCAAATAGACTATAGCAGAGGTATGCTACCCACGCTTGCATGGAAAAAGTAGTTAGAAATTATAAATTTTAAAGTTATGATGCAATATCAATGGAAAATTACTTGAGATTAATTAATTACACCATTTTGGATACTTAGATGGTCAAATAATTTGGCTTAGGTACTTTTTGCCAAGTGAAGTTTTAGGTTTTAAACAAACAATAAAACCAAAATAAAGTAGAAATATCGATATCTACGAAGAAAAATACTTATAAAAAACAATGTTATAATGACTTAACATAAATTTTTGTATTATTTAAACAAAAAATGTTATTAAATATTAATAAAAAAGGTTTAATGGTTCAAAAAAACAAAAAAAACTGTTATTAATGCAATAAAATAAATAAAAAATATCCTCCCTTAGTTATATTTGACGGGTGTCTTCAAAAAAAATCAGTGGTTTGTCAGAGGAAGGGTTGGCAATTATTGTTTCAGGCAACTAATCAAAAATAAAGAGTTGCAATGGACTCTTTTTTTGTGTTTTTAATAAAAGATTCTTAAAAAATTCAGCTAGAAAAACAAAAGCTTAAGGAGCTTTTCGAATTTCAACAAAATAGGCTTTTAATGGCAAGAGAATGATAAGTTTAATGAGACTTTATTTTAACAACACTGTGCTACAATTAAGACAAAATAATGGACTCTTTTATCCATTTTATTTAAATAATGTTTCAATGGAACAATTTTAAAAGTTTACCAACGAGTTTTGGAGTTATAACTCAAATCTAGAGTTCTGTACAGCTTTATTAAGGCAAAAGGTTGATCCTTTCGCATGCTGGAGAGTCCGTCCTCCAGATAGAAATGGAGAGCATTTTATTTGCTGGCATATTCGGATAGTATTTAACCTTAACTTTTCAATAAAAAATATTCTACCAATTTATCTTTTAAAAATTTAAAATGATCATATATCAATAGAAAAATTGTCATGACATTGACATTTTCCTTGTGCTGTACATTGAAAATACACATAATTGTAACACAGATTATAACGTTAGTAAATTAAACAACGAAAAACAGTTATGGCACATCTTCCAACAAATTAGTTTTGGTTTCCAAAAACTAGACAAGACTATTTCTTTTAAAACGAACAATTTTACAAAAATTTCCTTTAGTTTTTCCAACAAAATATTACCAATGGGTTAACTAAAGTACTACTGAGTTTTTCTCAAACTTTCAAAAAAAATTTTCACAAAATTTTCAAAATTTTTTCACAAATTTTCCAAAAACTAAATTACCCTGAACTACTGGCACCACTTTGTAACAGGGGCCTGTGTGTGTGTGACAGTGGTACTGTCACCTCAAGTGGCCAAGGCTTAAATGTTGTAAGCTACCAACTTAGGCTACAACTTATATAAATTATAAAAAGATTAAACGTTACTATATGTTATTAAATTTACACGATCTCGAAAGGGAATTTGGCGGTTCTTGGAGGAAAAGTATGCTATAAACGTTTTTCTCAAATGTATAACTACTGTAGGATAATCATACATACCTTTTCAATTTTCTTCTTGCAGCTTCACACTTTCACTTCTTATATTTACTAATTGAATATCGACTTTTTAGTACTATTAAACTTTTGTATTCAAATATTTACACTTCTTAAACTTTTAGGTTTTATAAACCTTTTATAAATTTGTTGTAAATATATATATTTATCAACATCTTAAACGTTGATTGAATGAGTGAAACTATTCAATCAACAGTTTAATTTACTTAATATTACTGTTTAGGTTTGGGATATGTTATTAATTAAAAATGCCGATTTTAGGGCAACGAATGGTTTGTATTTTGTTGATAAAAAAACCATAAAACAGTTAAACACATTATTTCAAAACACTGGAAACAGTAATAATTAATGACTTTACAATCAATAAAATCTAAAAGAAAAGACCAAAATAATTATGAATATTAAAGTTAACAGTTTTATACAATGTCAAAATAATTGATAAATTTCCCCAGTTGAAATAAAACCCCCCTTAAGAAGTGTGAATGAAAGTGTACCAGGCAAAGGCAAACTAAAGAGTAAACTCCCTGACGACTTTCGAAAGTTTTAATACCCCGCTCTCTAGACATTCTCAGTTTGCCGCTAGCTGATTGGGCTAAATCTAAGCTTTCTTTAACGGATTTCTTCCACCACTCTTCTCTACAGACACTCGTGGTTGCCGTGGTCTGAATCTTAAGCTCTCTCGCATTGGCGAGAAAGACAAAGAGACAAAATACCACCGCAATTCAAAGATGCGTGGATTTAGAAATTCGGTAAAGTTTAAATCTTACAGGGTGTTTCTTAAAAGTTGAAAATAGTTTACCAAATTTGTTTCCAGTTACAAAATATGAATTATTTTGATGTTAGTGGCTCAAAGGACATATTAGCCGAATACAACTTTTATTAAAATACAGCGAACCTGAAAACATGCCTAAAAACAAGTCGCCGAGTTGCCATAAATTTTACTTAATCTTAACCTAGTCTTGCATATAATTAATGCTTGTTGATGTCAAAACAATATTTAATTAAAAATCTTTAAAAACTTATAATTGGCAAAAATACCATTTATGCTCAAATCCCGTTTTGTTACAGTAGGAAAATTGCCTTAGTTTTCAAAAAATTCAAAAAATATTTGTTGTTCATATCATTTCTAACTTTTGTTTACAAAAATCAGCTGGACCACCAGTGACGTGAAAATTCGACATATATATATATATATATATATATATATATATATATATATATATATATATATATATATATATATATATATAAGATTGAGAAGAGAAGAACACCGGTCTATTCTAGGCACTGTGGCAAACACAAGGTGACTCAAAATTGCGTAATCTATTACCAATCGATCTAGGGTACCAAGGGATGCCACAGGCCACTCAACTATTTACAAAAACTGTTTTCAAGACTGATCTATAGAGTGGAGTTCACTTTGAGTGACCTTAAATGGTCCAGGAAGGGAAAATTTAGATCCGTCATGGCTCTAGGTATTTATTTAAAAGTGTGTGTGTGTGCTAAAAGTAAAAAAGTTGAACAAACTTTTAATAAATTTATCTAAGTTGCGGTTTGCTATTTACCATGTAATTATGCTGTAATAAATAAACCTAATAAGATTAATTGGATACTAAACTTTCTTTCCTAATTCTACTTCTTGAAATAAAAAAATTGCATAACGTTCTCATTGGTTTATTTGAATCCTGGTAAATCCGACAATTTCATCTATTATAGTGAACCATCATTTGTTCATTCAATTTTATTAACACATAATATAGTCCGACCATTGTTTATGATAGATACACTAGTACCGTGGAACACCCAGGAATATATTTTGGCGGGGGAGGCCTCTCGGGGGGGGGGGGGTGGCTTTTGAAGCCTCATGGTGTTGAATTTTAAGCTATTTTTTGTGTTTTTTCATGAAATAATAATATGTGGAAAATATGTAAAAAAACTAAGGCTTTTTTTTTAATTTACCTGTTCCAATTTAATATAGTCGATCATCTTTTAATTTTAAGTTTATTTATTTATTTATTTATTTATTTGGAATACTAACAGATAACAAATATCCAAAACAAGTATTCACTAATAGCTAAATTTATATGTTTAAGAAAAAAAAAAGCCTAAAGTAAAGATCGAAAACTATATGTTTACGAAACTAGCCTAAACTAAGGATCGGCAATAAGTATTACAACATTAATTAAAGACTGACTTAATTCTGGTTTTAAAAGCACTAAGACTAAGGTTAAAAATATCAATGTTATTACAATAGTCATTATACAATTTGACCATTCTGACTAGGGGAGAATTCTGTCCTGAGCTAGTGTTCCTAAACGGAATTACAAAAGTCTGGTGATAACGCAGTTGTCTATGAGGAATATAAAAACCAATTTGTACTTTAATTTTAGGACACTGATGATGGTGAAATGCCGCAAGCGCCCTGTTAATAAAAACTAAACAGAAATAAAAAATTATAGCACTCAGTACAAAAAACCCCCCTATTTAATTCAAGGAATTGATTGCTGAGCTAATTTTAGGGAAGAAGGTTACTATGAACATATTTTTGTTGTTCCAGATATTTAAGAAAAACATATTTTTTTGAATGTATCACCATGTAGCTTATAAGTTAAGCTTTTTGGTTCATATGATTTTTTTAGCTCACACATATACTATACTATAGTAGTGTGAGCTATAGTGATCCTAATTTTTTCGAGAAAAAAAAAGTTGCTCCGATTTCAAATTTTTTTATATATCTTTGCGTTTCAGATGATTTTGAAACTTTTTTGTCGCGCCGTCTGTCTGTCTGTATGTCTGTCTGTCTGTCTGTCTGTATGTCTGTATGTCTGTATGTCTGTCTGTAACGACCAACGCGCATAACTCAAAAACCGCTAGGTCGATTTTAATGAAATTTGGTACCTAGGCTGGGTCTTGAGTCGAGATGGTCCCGTTTAAAACTGAACAAAATCCACCGAACACAAGCCAAATAAAAGGGTGGGGGAAGATTTCAAAAATTAGAGTTTATGTGAAAATATGGCGTGTCTGATATCAAACGAAAGGTAATTGAGTACGCAGTTTAAAAAAATATATTTTAGTTTTTTTTCTTCAAAAAGGGTGGGGGTAGATTTAAAAAATTAGAGTTTACGTAAAAATATGGCGTGTGTGATATCAAACGAAAGGTAATTGAGTCCGGAATTAAACAAAATACATTTTAGTTTTTGTTTTTTTAAAGGTGGGGGTAGATTTCAAAAATCTGAGTTTAAGTCAATACATGGCTTGTGTGGTATCAAACAAAAGGTAATTTAGTCTGGAATTGATTAAGATATATTTCAGTGTTTAGTTTTATTAGCTCGCACGTACACTATAACTATAGTACCTAGTGTGAGCTTAGGGGCCCATATATTGGCAGAGTATTTTTAAATAAGCTCAGGAAAAGAAATTATTAGCATGGATCCCATTAACACCCTGTAGGTATAAAATCTCCTTACCAGACATTTTTGTGAAATTTGTTACACATAATATACTTTCAATTTATTTACCAGTGGCGTTCGTGCGGGAATTGGGTATTTTAAATAAATGGGTTTTCTCTCGTCTACTGCGATGCAAATGAGTGAATTTAATTTATTTATACCAAAACTGTACGTCAAACAAAACAAAAAGAACAGTGAGAATTACTTGCTCAGCAAAAAACGAGAATTTTAAAAATAACTTTTATTTGAAAAAACCAGTGGCGTAGAAATTTTTTTTTGTTCAAAAATTCAAAAACAAATCCCGTCCGGACGCCCCTGGTAGAACTTTTCAAAAAAGTGGCTCGCCAAAAAATGTCATGATGGTACATGGTTTTCCAGATATTTACGAAAAACATGTTTTTTTTAACTTTATCAACCTGTCTTTTTAGCTCACATAGTTCGGGGCCTAAGAGGGGAATTTTGGGGTTTGTCTGCATTTTCGCGTACCGTAATGAAATTTGGCACAGAGGTAGTAGACACCAAGAGATGCAATTTTAGAAGTGGTGCTTTGATGGAACCCAGTGCAGGGCCCAGATACAGGAGCGTACTTGAGGTGGGACAGAAAAAATGTATAAATTAAATATGAAACTCATTTCGCGTACAGTTTTTTGTTTGTTTTACCTTATAGCTTGTAAATCCAAAAATGTACAAAAAATAAAGTTGAGAAAACGGTTTTTTTGAGGGGGGGGGGACAAAAGGAAGGAGGACAGACATTGTTTAAATCTTATTTCATCTAAAGTGGTCGTGTGGGGTATCGATTTCTAGGTAATTTCGTATTCTAAATCAAAATAGATATAAATTAAGTCAATACATCAAACTGTTCACATGATATGTCAAAAACTGACACCTTAAATGTACCTGTTCTGAGATCTACGCCAGAGAATATTAAAAACACCTAACCAAGCCTATCTTAATAAAATTTGATAAATTAAGTAAAAGTGGTTTTCAAAATTTTTGAATTTTAATATACAGGGTGTTCAAAGTTAAGTCAGCACTATTACTTACTTCGTTAATATTAGAACTACGGTTAAATAGACAAAGTTGTGGTATTTTTTCCTCTGATTACGATGGTGATGAACGAAAAGAAAATCAAATGATGAGTAAGTACGAGTTATGATAAAAAAACACATTTTTTAAATGGGACACCCGGTATACAGTTAAGCCAATAGAAAGAACATTTGACTTTAAACAAAAGTCATTTTATGACTTTTTCTTTTAAAGTAAAAAATAACGAAGTTATTAACAACTTTCCTAATCATAGGGGACATCGAAAGTTGTCTTTGTTTAGAAAATTTTTAATACTTTTTGTATTTTTGCCTTTAGGAAAAAACGTCCAAGGACAACTTTTGATCAAACAAGTTTCGTGGCTAATCGGGCAAAAAGGAGTTTTTTGTTTCGCTTATATTTTTCCGTGGGTAGCCTGAAAGCTTAACCTCACGGGGGTCCAAGATCTAATGGACACCTAATAAGTGTTGACAGTTAACCGTTTCGTCCTTATAGGACTCCTCAGAACACTGCTGGTCAATGTGACAAATCTTGCGAAGTTAATCAGACGGTTTTGTCTCTAATTAAATATAATTAGTGAGAGAACTATAGGAAGAAGCGCCATCTACCGAGATACGAGAAAAAAACCAAAAGCAGGCGAAAACACTGCTATACAATATCGATCAATGAAAAGATCGAATGCAAATAAAAGAAAACAACTATAGTCCGTGACCTACGACAGCTCTTTGTCTTTTAGGCCGGATCAACAGAGATTGCATTTTTACCCGTCTTCAAGACAGTGAGCGTCAATCAACGGAATTTTTAAGCCAAATAATACTAACAAACGTGGAATTTCGTACCCGTGAATTTAAAAATCAAACAAGTTTCGTGGCTAATCTTTTGTTTAAAATTAAATTTTCTATCGATTGAAGGTACTATGTAACGGGCGTTAGCGATTTTTTTTTTAATTTTACTTTTTACCTTAACTTATGTACGCGTTTTTCGACTTTTCTTTTATTTCCAAAATTTAATGTCTTAGTCCAATTAAACTTTTATCATGTCTAGCACTTAAATGGGGTGAAAGAATAAAAATTATAAATTTTACGTGTTTTATTTTTTTATATATTGACAAAAGAAACACCCTGTATTTTCTTACTATAACAAAACTAAGTAACGCAGTGCACACCACGTTAAAAAGACGTACTTTTAGTTATAAGAAGTAGTAAAATTAAGAAGGTATCTTAAAGTGCATTACCGGTATGGACAAAAATTTGAGACTACTACTTTTTACATGATTTTTTTAATATCACCCTGTATCTTATAACATATTACCAAGTTACGCAAACTTAAACCTTTGTGTTGTAGCCTGTGGGAAGTCGACAAATTGTGCCAATTTACATTGCAAAATTCGTATTAACGCTAACAGCAAAGTAGTTGTGTCTCATTATATACGTTCAGAAAATGGTAATGATGTAGCGCTTAATACAAACATAGAGTCCGATAAATGGTTTATAAAGAAGAATATAGTGATTTCAATGACATGTTTATTTCACATATCTAGAGTATTTTGAATTTTTAGCACTAAAATAAAAAATTGCGAAGTTTTTTTTTGTGTAGTTACTTTTTAACATTCTGTACAAAATTTTTGATTTAAGAGCCTTACTAGTGTTGTTGTAATGTGCTGACTTTGAGTTTTCTATAGCGATTTGTAACGTCGTCGTCATAAAAACTATTTAAAATGATCATAAAAATTTTACTTATTTTTAAAAATCATCCTGTATTTTTAACAGTTCAACCTAGCTCTTTTTATAAAATATACATAAGAGCTAAATATCTTTTATTCGGTATATATTTTTTTACAATATCGTTACGTCTAACAAATCCACATACTTTTTAGATTTTTTAAATTTAGAATTAGTTAATAAAACCACCCTGTACTCCGACCGTGTATATGTCACACCCGTCCAGCAATTTTTGTGTTAAAGAGAAACAAATTGATTATACTTGCATTACATTTTATCGCCGTATTCTGCATAACTAAGCTACTGTAAATTTTTTTTCTACTCAACACCCACACCATAAATTTCTCAAAAAAAAAAATATTTTTTTTATTTCTTGAAAGAAAATAAATCAATATATGTTTTTTATTGCTTAAATTAAAAGTGTATCTCTCCTTATAATCGGTGTCAAGTTTTATTAATCTAGCTTTACATTTGAATTATATACAGAATTTTAATTAGATAGATGCAATTAAAAATAAAACACCCTGTATCTTTGTTCTCCACTGGGTTCGGGATGAGCACCACTTCGTAAAATAATACCATAGTGTTGTACTATATTCGTGCCAAGTATCATTAGGGTACGCAAAAATTCAGACAAATGTGGCTTAGGCTCCGGACTAACACTACTACTAGTGTGAGCTATGGTGATCTTAATTTTTTCGTAAAGAAAAAGTTGCTCCGATTTCAAATTTTTTTATATATTTTTGCGTTTCAGACATTGACTTTGTATAAGGCCCTTTCAGGGGGTTAGAAATCTACGCAGAGTACTTCATTTTTCACACTACTACTAGTGTGAGCTATGGTGATCTTAATTTTTTCGTAAAGAAAAAGTTGCTCCGATTTCAAATTTTTTTATATATTTTTGCGTTTCAGACATTGACTTTGTATAAGGCCCTTTCAGGGGGTTAGAAATCTACGCAGAGTACTTCATTTTCTTGTTGATTTCAACAAAATTTACCCATCCATCAATCTGCAAGACAAAATCAAAACTTTTAAGCAAAAATATCGGCAAAAAATAAAAAAAGCTAAAATACAAGCAAATGATCAACTCATAAATTCTTCAAATAACCCCATAAAAACTATGTGGGAAATTGTAAATCGGTATAGAGGCCAGAAGAATAATGAAAATTGCAAATCAAATATAACCCCTGATGAGTACAACCATCATTTTATAAACACAGCTAAAATTACTACAAATGGCAATAAACCCAATGAAAATACCGCGATTTTGTATGCAATAAAAGTAAAAAATATACCAAAAAATTTGTTTAAATTCAGAACGGTAACACAACAAGAAATCAGAGATGTTATAAATGGACTTAAAAATAAAAAATCAAAAGATATCTATGGGTTTACTACAGAACTTTTAAAAGTAATTAAGGATGTGATAGTTTGTCCACTAACTGATCTTGTAAATCAATGTATAACAGAAAGCATTTTTCCAAACATCTTACGTCGAGCGGTTGTAATTCCTGTGTTTAAAAAAGGGGACATAAATGAACTAACAAACTATCGACCCATTTCCTTATTGCCTGTTCTTTCGAAGGTTTTGGAGAAAGTTTTAGCCCTTCAAATAACAGAATTTGTTGAAGCAAATGATCTCCTTGGTAAAAACCAGTATGGCTTCAGGAAAAACAAAAACACAACCATGGCTATCCTAGATCTAGTTGAGGTTTTGATGGCCTCTTTCCAAGAGGGGAAATATGCTGCTTCAACTTTCTGCGATCTTACAAAGGCTTTCGACTGTGTGCCACATGACATATTTCTAAAAAAACTTGCAGTATATAACTTTGATTCAAATAGTATAGCCCTTATAAAATCATACTTAGATGGGGGTATGCAAATAGTGAAGATGGGGTCAGAATCGTCAGCAGAAGCAAGTACAAGCTCTTTTGGAGTTCCTCAGGGATCCATATTGGGCCCACTATTTTTCCTAATATACATTGCCGATCTACCAGTTAACCTTGACTTGATTCATGCAGCACTTTTTGCTGACGATGTAGTTACTACTGTGAAGGATTCTTCACTAGAGAATGCCATGATGGTGTCGTGTGACGCACAGAAGAGGGCGGAAGATTGGTTTGCGGCAAACGGCTTGGTGTTAAATACAACAAAAACACAAAATGTTACTTTTTCATTAAAAAACATGCCAAAAGATGATAATGAACCAGTAAAATATTTAGGAGTTCTTCTTGACCGCAAGCTGCTGTGGAGGAGCCACATTCAATCTGTTTGCAAAAAACTAAATATTAATGTGTTTGTTTTGAGAAACTTGGCTAATTGTGTCACAGAAAGGGAACCGAACCGAACCAAGCCTATTTTGCTCTGTGCCAGAGTAGAATTGAATATGCTCTAATGGTTTGGGGTCATGCAGCTGGGGCTACCGAGGTGTTCAGAGTTCAAAGAAGGGCGGTAAGGGTGATGGGTGGTCTAAAGTAGAGAGGATTGTAGAGATGCATTCAGAAATCAAAAAATTTTAACGTTTCCCTCACTCTATATTTTTCACTGCCTTTGCTATATGAAGTCTAATTTGAACTTATATGAAACACACATCAATACTCATAATTATAATACGCGAGGTAAAAATAATGTAAGATCAATCTATAATAGATTAAAGAGATGCCAAAATTCAACAAAGTACTGGTGTGTCCGTTTTCTGAATATGCTTCCTCAAACAATAAGAAATTTACAACTAAAATCGTTTAAAGTCAAAGTAAAACAAATATTGCTCCAGAATGCCTTCTACTCGTTTGAAGAATTTTTAAATCATAGATTTGAAACTTGAATGTTTAGTGTTATTTGAATGTTAAGTGTACTGTTAGGATTTTAATTTAAACAAATTTTACCACTATTTTATTACTTACTATTTCGAGAGATAAAGAAAAAAAAAACTGACTTGTGTAAACATTGTTATATGTAAAACACCAATAAATTTTTACTATTTACTATTTACTATTTACTATTATACAACTCAATGGTTTCAGATGATTTTGAAACTTTTTTGTCTCGCCGTCTGTCTGTCTGTCTGTCTGTCTGTCTGTCTGTCTGTCTGTCTGTCTGTCTGTCTGTCTGTCTGTCTGTCTGTCTGTCTGTCTGTCTGTCTGTCTGTCTGTCTGTCTGTCTGTCTGTCTGTCTGTCTGTCTGTCTGTCTGTCTGTCTGTCTGTCTGTCTGTCTGTCTGTCTGTCTGTCTGTCTGTCTGTCTGTCTGTCTGTCTGTCTGTCTGTCTGTCTGTCTGTCTGTCTGTCTGTCTGTCTGTCTGTCTGTCTGTCTGTCTGTCTGTCTGTCTGTCTGTCTGTCTGTCTGTCTGTCTGTCTGTCTGTCTGTCTGTCTGTCTGTCTGTCTGTCTGTCTGTCTGTCTGTCTGTCTGTCTGTCTGTCTGTCTGTCTGTCTGTCTGTCTGTCTGTCTGTCTGTCTGTCTGTCTGTCTGTCTGTCTGTCTGTCTGTCTGTCTGTCTGTCTGTCTGTCTGTCTGTCTGTCTGTCTGTCTGTCTGTCTGTCTGTCTGTCTGTCTGTCTGTCTGTCTGTCTGTCTGTCTGTCTGTCTGTCTGTCTGTCTGTCTGTCTGTCTGTCTGTCTGTCTGTCTGTCTGTCTGTCTGTCTGTCTGTCTGTCTGTCTGTCTGTCTGTCTGTCTGTCTGTCTGTCTGTCTGTCTGTCTGTCTGTCTGTCTGTCTGTCTGTCTGTCTGTCTGTCTGTCTGTCTGTCTGTCTGTCTGTCTGTCTGTCTGTCTGTCTGTCTGTCTGTCTGTCTGTCTGTCTGTCTGTCTGTCTGTCTGTCTGTCTGTCTGTCTGTCTGTCTGTCTGTCTGTCTGTCTGTCTGTCTGTCTGTCTGTCTGTCTGTCTGTCTGTCTGTCTGTCTGTCTGTCTGTCTGTCTGTCTGTCTGTCTGTCTGTCTGTCTGTCTGTCTGTCTGTCTGTCTGTCTGTCTGTCTGTCTGTCTGTCTGTCTGTCTGTCTGTCTGTCTGTCTGTCTGTCTGTCTGTCTGTCTGTCTGTCTGTCTGTCTGTCTGTCTGTCTGTCTGTCTGTCTGTCTGTCTGTCTGTCTGTCTGTCTGTCTGTCTGTCTGTCTGTCTGTCTGTCTGTCTGTCTGTCTGTCTGTCTGTCTGTCTGTCTGTCTGTCTGTCTGTCTGTCTGTCTGTCTGTCTGTCTGTCTGTCTGTCTGTCTGTCTGTCTGTCTGTCTGTCTGTCTGTCTGTCTGTCTGTCTGTCTGTCTGTCTGTCTGTCTGTCTGTCTGTCTGTCTGTCTGTCTGTCTGTCTGTCTGTCTGTCTGTCTGTCTGTCTGTCTGTCTGTCTGTCTGTCTGTCTGTCTGTCTGTCTGTCTGTCTGTCTGTCTGTCTGTCTGTCTGTCTGTCTGTCTGTCTGTCTGTATGTATGTATGTATGTATGTATGTATGTATGTATGTATGTATGTATGTATGTATGTATGTATGTATGTCTATATGTCTGTCTGTAAAAACCAACGTGCATAACTCAAAAACCGCTTGCCCGATTTTAATAAAATTTGGTGCTTAGGCTGGGTCTTGGGTCGGGATAGTCCGATTTAAAAATGAACAAAATCCACCGGTCACAGGCCAAATAAAAGGGTGGGTTATAGATTAAAAAAATTAGAGTGTATATGAAAATATGGCGTGTGTGATATCAAACGAAAGATAATTGAGTCTGGAGTTAATTAAAATAAATTTTAGTTTAAAAAAAAGGGTGAGGGTAGATTTCAAAAATTAGAGTTTAAGTGAAACTATGTCGTGTGTAATATCAAACGAAAGGTAATTGTGTCTGGAGTTAAACAAAATACATTTTAGTTTTTTTAAAAAGGGTAGGGGTAGATTTTTTGTTGTATTAGCTCACACGTACACTATAACTATAGTACCTAGTGTGAGCTTAGGTACCCATATATTGGCAGAGTATTTTTACATCTATGGTTGAAAGTTTTTTATTTTTCCTTTATGATAAAAATTACTCCGTAGTCCAAGCTTTTTTGTCTAGTTTGTTCTATGTATTTGCGAATCAATATGGATACGTTATTCTGATAAGTACTTAAGCTTGCTTTAACTTTCTGATATTCAACTAAATGCACATATTTATTAAGTCTAATTAGCCTATTCATCTGTTTGTGAAGAAGCAACTCCTTGACGTACACACAACAGTTAGCCTCACGTATACTAGTATAACAGCTTAATGGTGAACGGCCTCTACCGCGCAAATATTTTCTACACCATAACCAACACACCCAATGGCACGACACACATTGAATTTTCCCGTGAAAAAAAAAATAGATAAATCGACTTTCATTTCATGAAACTTAAACCTTTTTTGTAAAGAATATGGGTCCAACATTGTCTATTATAAGTGGTTTTTACTAGTTGCATGTCGTTGGCTCCCTATACCCCCACCATTTTGGTATCTCAGCGCGCGGTATTTTATTTGCATATTTGTCCTCTGAACTATACGCGTTGTTGTTGCTGTAAAAGTATCAAGTTTACGATCAAGTTTATATGAAGTATACAGGCCCAGGAATGTACTTTAATATTAATCTGGTATGATGTTCTTAATTCAAGTTTTTCATATCTTCAAAGCTGTTGCTTAAAATGTATGAAGTTAAGAACTTTTATAGAGCTTTAAAAAAAAATTCAAATAACTCCTCGTAGTTTTTGTGTTTTCTTGGTGGTACATTATTATACTTTAAGTTACTTCAAAATTTCTCTGCATCTGCCTGCGACTTCACAATCACTTAGATATTATTATTTTTTCAACCGGAAGCAATTCTATTGAAAATCTCGATACCGCCGAAGTGCGCTTTGGTACCAAAAAGGCTTACAAAAAAAGTAATATTTGAGAAATTATCATTGTTGTTTTTGCACAGCCAACACAGATGAATATGGCTTAAGGGAATCAGTAGACTATTTTGTTTGAAAATACACTCCAGAAGACTTTAAAATTACTTCACCTTTTATCAACCCCTATAAGCGACCCCTTTTGTTTTACCAGCAGTTGGAGCTAAAGTATCAGTGAACATTGTTGCCAAGCTTAGCTAAAATCCGTCAACCGATACTAGAAATATAATGTTTTTTTTTCATATTCCCATATAGTCCCAAAAAACTTAATAGCCTCACTCCTTTTTTACCCTTTAGGTCAGTGACCCTTTTTATAGTGGCAAGAAATATAGCTAAAGGACCAGCGAACATTGTTGCCAAGTTAAAATCTGTTAGTAATTTTAGAGATATAAATTATGTTCCGTATTTTCAAATACTCTAGAATACATTAAAATTACGTCACCTTTTTTCAATCCTCAACAATTGCTGCTAAATGTCCAGTAAGCAATGTAGCCAAGTTTAGTTTACGTCCGTCATGCGATACTGAGATGAGTTTTGTTCCGCATTCCCATATATTTAAAAAACATTTTAAATTAACTTGACCCCTTTTCTATCCATTAGGTATCGGCAAACCCTTTTATAGTGGTACGAAATATAGCTGAGGGAGAAAACAAAATTGTTGTCAAGTTTGGCTAAAATCGGTTCAGCAATTCTAAAATACGTCCCGTTCTTCTTATATTCTCCCAAATAATTAAAAATATTGTTACCCCTTTTCAACCCTGTAGATGAAAACAACCTCTATTAGTATACAAGAGTATTGTAGCTAAATGACCAATCAACATTGTCGTCAAGTTTAGCTAAAATCCGCCAAACGATACTGGAAGTACAATTTATGATCCGCATTTCCATAAACTTCTGAAAAATTTTAAACAAACTTTACCCTATTTTAACCCCTTAGGTATTAGCGATGTTATTCGTAGTAACACCAATTATCCCTAAAACAATAGTAACAATACTGCCAAGTTTTATTAAAATCCGTTTAGCTGTTCTGGAGATACGATTTTTGTCCTTGATTCACATATATTCAATTCACCACGACGCCGACGCAAAGTGCAGACTCCTGTGGGCAATATTCGAAAAACTGAGGTTACATTTAAAAGTTTTAATATTGCAAAAGTATATCTGTAATCATAACCTATTTTTTAGTCACACTTGCGAAAGTGAACAAAATAAATAGTTAAAGTCGTTATTTTAAAACAGGTACAAAAAAATCGTATTGAATACCTATCAGAAAATTAATTTTACTGGTTCTGCATTTAAATATAAAAAAAAATACTCTGCCAATATATGGGCCCCTAAGCTCACACTAGGTACTATAGTTACGTGTGAGCTAATATAACTAAAAACTTAAATATATTTTATTCAACTCCAGACAAAATTACCTTTTGTTTGATACCGCACAAGCCATGTTTTGGCTTAAACTCAAATTTGTGAAATCTACCCCCACCCTTAAACAAAACAAAAACTAAAATGTATTTTGTTAAACTCCGGACTCAATTACCTATCGTTTGATATCACACACGCCATATTTTCACTTAAACTCTAATTTTTGAAATATACCCCCACCTTTTTTTTAAATAAATTAAAATGTATTTTGTTTAACTCCAGACTCAATTACCTTTCGTTTGATATCACACACGCCATATTTTCCCATAAACTCTAATTTTTGAAATCTACCCCCACCCTTTTATTTGGTTTGTGTTCGGTGGATTTTGTTCATTTTTAAATGGGACCATCTTGGCCCAAAACCCAACCTAGGTGCCAAATTTCATTAAAATCGGCCAAGCGGTTTTTGAGTTATGCGGTCGTTACAGACAGACAGACAGACATACAGACAGACAGACAGACGGCGCAACAAAAAAGTTTCAAAATCATCTGAAACGCAAAGATATATAAAAATTTTTGAAATCGGAGCAACTTTATTTTTCTCGAAAAAATTAGGATCACCATAGCTCACACTACTATAGTATAGTATATGTGTGAGCTAATTCTTTATGTATTACAGATATATATTTACGCTATTAGTTTAAATGAAATCTTGTCAAATTGACGTCTCGCTTTTATAATAATTTAATTAAAACTGTTATGCTTACAAAAAAAATAAAAAAAATTTTTTTATTAAGGTTATAAAAAATTGCAAAGATTTGCATATCCTAAATATTAGTCCAGTGAATTAGCAAAAAGGTAGCATAAATATTTTTTGCTACTGGCTGCTACTAAGGGTGCTGTATTTTTTTAAAGAATATATTTCAATCCTAATAATTTATAACACATTGGTTACCACCCCGGGTGAGAGGCCTCACATCATCTCCTGTTTAGGTATACCCTCAAAACCGGTCTTGCCGCCATTTGGACAAATATAAAATTGTGACAGCTCTCATCAACGTTAAAATGGCGGCAGCAAGGTGTCAAAAATGGCACTAAATCTGGAGAAGATATGAGGCTTATTATTCGGTGATGGCGAGTGGTTATAGGTGATAAAAATTTTAAAAAAAATTCCCAAAATATTTATGGTATAGTAAGTCACCTTATACCACTGTGAGCAAAATGGAAAATTAAATATTTTAGAATCGCATATCGTATTGGCCGTTTTTTCTCAATGGGAACGCACAAAAACAATAATTTGAGGTAGTCAATAAAATTATAAAAATACTTAATCAGTATTATAATATATATGCCAAAAATTATTCTAGTGTTTGTGTGGGCGAATATTAAAAAAAATATAGTTTTTTGCACTTTGGAGATCAAAAAGAGATAAAGTATCACTTTTTATCCCGTGGATAAAAAGTGACGTTCAAAGATAAAACGTAAATGGGAAGTCTGTTTTTCTTGCAAAATAATTTTAATAAAAACGGGGCCCAAAAATGACTAAAGTATCTTTTGAGCACTCGGCGAACTATAGCTACATACAATTTTTTCTTCTGGGTATAAAAGTGCAACTTAAGTAACCGAACCGAACCGAACCTAAGAAGATAATATACTATTTTATCACTTTTTTTTTACTTTTAGAACGCATAAGCATACAACATTCAGACTTGTTAAATGAGTGCCTTTCACGAAAATCTGAAAGTGTTAAATATTTTCAAAAAAATTCAACCCTTGTTGGGTTTAGAAGAATGTTCTGACAAAAATAAGCAAATTTTAAATAAGGCATCATTAACTTTTTGCAAGTATCAGTCTCAAATGGAAGCTATCGGGACGAAACAAAATTTATTTTTAAAACCGTTATTTCGAATGGTTAAATAAAGATATTATATCTGAGAAATTTTGTTATAAAACGGATTCAGTAAATTCAAAAAATATAGATTCGGAAACAGAGGCCGTACCCGGACGGAGTCGTGGACGGCCTAAAACGGCTTTCTTAGAATTATCTTTAAGAACAAAGAAACTGAGGGTGCAATGTGTGTGTGTATGGTAAAAATAATTATTTTGGGGTTGCTAATTTAATTTTTCTGGAAGGGCCTTAGTCCCCCCAAGGCATATTTAAAAAATAATAAAATCAATGCAAAACTAGCCTTAAAATAAACTGTCAAAACTATAGAAAAATAATAACGATAACGCTAAACGAATGCTTCTGTAAGCATCCGACATCGTTATTGTAAATAACCATAAAGGAGCGTCAAATTGCTATTGCGCAGACCCAATAATAACAATAACGATAACGAAGTATCCCAAAATGTCGCTAATATAGCTGTGTTTTATTGACAAAAACATATGCTTATTTTATAACCGGTATTGTTAGCTCCCGCTAAATTTCGCGGTATTTGTAAATTTTAAAACCACACAATTGAATGACGGACAGAGTGCATTTTCGCGCATTTTGGACATGCGCACCAAGAACCAGTGAGATCCTTTTTCGACCGCCTCGAGAAATGGCGTGTTAATTTACTTTCTCCAACTATTTCAAATTTCTACACTTGAAAGTGCTCGATTTTGGTGTACTGAAGCATAGAACTAGAAACTTCAGCCCTTCAGCTACGTGGTGACATCATTAGATCCAGACAGGGGCCCCTCGGAACGTGGAGAAATTGGCTGCAAACTGGTGAGTGCTTTGTCTCTGATTTCCGTTGTGTGGTACCCACAATTAACCTATGGACCTTTTAATTATTTCGTAATTTTCATATCAATATATTTATGTTTGTTCGCGCTTTCATTAATTAAATTATATACTGTCCATTGCATTTATCGTTTTTCTTACTGCGGGCATAACATAAGTGTTCCTTCGACCGAATTATTTAAGATTTACTCCATACGACGGTATTAATAAGTCGGCCATTTATTTTCACGCCGAGATCAAGGCGGCCTTGAATTTTGTCAATCGTATTGAAACGAGAGAGATTTTCGCTCGACCTTCGGTAGCGGCGCAGTTCACGTGTTTTTCGGTCCGCTGCTATGGTAACGTACCGTGGTCATTCAGTAAACAAAGCGAAGCAATCATAATAAACAAGCACATGTTCAGTGTGTTAGGTGTGTTCCTTATCATTTCGATATTTAAAACAATTTTCATCAATTGCGATAAATTAGTGCATATTTTCGACAATTCGTCATTTTTCTATTTTAGAAGCATTAATTTAGCGTTAATTGTATATTTACCGACATTTCTGTGATTAGATGTGTTCCATATCATTTCGATATTTAAAACAATTTTCATCAATTGCGATAAATTAGTGCATATTTTCGACAATTCGTCATTTTTCTATTTCAGAAGCATTAATTTAGCGTTAATTGTATATTTACCGACAATTTCGTCATTTCAAAGGTAAAATCATATCTGTCAAAAAAGCCGTGCAAAAACGCAAGGGTTTTTTATCTGCGATCACCGAGTGTTATGTGTTTTCACAGACCGCGGCATCGGACGAAAAAGCGGGAAACGAGTTTCAAGTGAGGTATTCCGATTTGGATGAAACCTTCGATAAATGCATGCTGGCACATAATGATGTCATTATGTTGATAGACGACTCGGACGACGAGGAGTTTAAAACGCAGGATGCGATCCTTTCAGAAGCTCGTAAATATTTTTATGCGTGTAAGGGGGTTTACTCTAAAATATTTCCGGTTGAGGCCCCATCCTTTTCGGGATCATATGTTCGACAAAACGAAACTCCAAAACTCAAAGAGTTAGGTATTCCCATATTTCGAGGCGATTAAAAACTATGGCCAAGCTTTTTCGATCTTTTTAATAACATTATAGATCAAAATCAAAGTCTAAGTAACGTTCGAAAACTTCAATATTTATTTTCATATCTCGAGGATGAGCCTTTAAAATTGATATCAGGGATTAGCTTATCTGATCAAAATTATAAAATTGCTTACGACAAATTAGTCAATAGATATCAAAACAAGCGAGACCTCGCAAATGATGCTTTAAGCACAATTATGAACTCCACCTTAAAAAACGAGTCAGCTAAAGAATTGCGTAATTTAATTGACACCTTTTCTGAATCCCTAGAAATTTTAAAATCACTTAGCTTTGACGTTGACAGTTGGGACTTTATTATTTTTTTCAATTTGTTAGAAAAATTGGATATTCCGACGCTTTCAAATTTCGAAATGAGTCACGCCAATACTAATACCGAAATTCCTACTTTTCAGTCCCTTTTTCAATTTCTAGAAAAAAGATGTAAAGTTTTGGAATCACTTCCTCAATCAACAGCACCCAAAAAGGTGCCTACCTATCAAAAGTCAAATTCTATGCAAAATCAGTTTGGGCAAAAGCCTACCTATCAAAATTCAAATTCTATGCAAAATCAGTTTGGGCAAAAGCCTACCTATAAATCATCCAATTCGCCTTTTATAGGACTGGCTGGCACCTCAACTAATTCAAGTACGGGAATAAAATGTCTCCGGTGTAATCAAGGTCACGTGCTTTCGAAATGTCAAACATTTCTTGATCTCTCACCTATCGATCGCCTATCTTTCGTCAAGCAGAAAAAATTATGTCTAGCGTGTTTTCATCCCTTGCATGGGGTAGATACGTGCAAATCAAAATATTCATGCAGGACTTGCAATAGTAAAAGGCACCACACTTTAACTCATATCTTAGAAACTGATCAAGAGTCTGGAAGCCAAGATACTAATCCTGTCATTCACACACCACCTGTCAATAATCTTCATGTGTCATTAAATACCTCAGGACCTTCAGGTACCTTTCTTTTATGCACCGCCATAATAGAGGTTATGGACGGTTGCGGAAATTTTTAACCTGTAAGGGCACTGCTTGATTCTGGATCACAGACAGGATTCATCAGTGAAAAGTGTATTCAGCGTCTTAATCTTCCTAGGAGAAGTTACACCACTGAAATATTCGGATTAAATCAGATGTCTTCTTTTACTTCCAAAGGGCTCGTTCAATGTCACATTAAGCCACAAGGATAGGTCACTCCTTTACTTAATTTCGAAGCAATTGTCGTTCCACAATTATGTTCCAATATGCCTACATTCACTTTGAACGATAATCAGTGGAAACACTTGGAAAACCTTAAACTTGCCGACCCATCTTATTTCAAATCTAGACCTGTGGACTTAGTTCGCGGTGTTTGTAAATTTTAAAACCACACAATTGAATGACGGACAGAGTGCGTTTTCGCGCATTTTGGACATGCGCACCAAGAATCAGTGAGATCCTTTTTCGACCGCCTCGAGAAATGGCGTGTTAATTTACTTTCTCCAACTATTTCAAATTTCTACACCTGAAAGTGCTCGATTTTGGTGTACTGAAGCATAGAACTAGAAACTTCAGCCCTTCAGCTACGTGGTGACATCATTAGATCCAGATAGGGGCCCCTTGGAAGTGGATAAATTGGCTGCAAACTGGTGAGTGCTTTGTCTTTGATTTCCCTTGTGTGGTACCCACAATTAACCTATGGACCTTTTAATTATTTCGTAATTTTCATATCAATATATTTATGTTTGTTCGCGCTTTCATTAATTAAATTATATGCAGTCCATTGCATTTATCGTTTTTCTTACTGCGGGCATAACAGGTATTATTTTTTTTTGTCAAGTCCATCATTGACATGAATAAACTTACACAAAATAAAGCTATATAAAAAGAAAGGCGAAAGGAACAGCTAACCCAAAACTTAGGATGCGAAAATGAAAATATAGATGAAATAAATAATCCGCTGACAAGAGCTATGACCAAAGTAGGAAAAGATATCGCACAAAAAGATAAAAAGAGGGAAAATTGTATATCAGAAGAAATAAAGAAACTAATGGAAAAAAGGCGGACCCTCGAGAAAAGGAAAAAGAACATCTATAGAACACACAGATATAAATAAAACTATAAGAAAAATTATTAAAGAAAATAAAAAAAAGAGCTAAAAAATTTAAGTTGAGAGAGTTATAGATAATAACAGAAAAATAAACGATATTAACGGCATAGAAACTAACGTTAAAGAGGATATCATAATTATCACACAACTATTCTATACAGAATTATACCAAACAAAAAGGGAACCATCACGAGAGACCATGAAGGAACTCCAAACAAAAATAAAGAACATAAACTCAGAGCAACAACCTGAAATAAGCTAAGCGGAAATAGAGCATTAAAAAAATTAAAAATAACAAATCACCTGGAAAACACGGAGTAACGGCAGAAATGCTCAAGTACGGTGGTAAAGCTGTAGTTAATTCCCTCCATATTCTCCTGAGTAAAATACTAAAGCAAAAAAATAATCCCAAACAACTGGAAAGAATCCATAACCATTATTCTACACAAGAACGGCGATAGAGCAGACCTAAAAAACTAATCACCTATAAAACTCCTCAATTTAATTTATAAGCTTTTCACGAAAATATCAACAGGTAGACTAACAACAACAGGCTTTAGAAAAGGTTTCAGCACAGTTGACCACTTAATAACCATGAAAATCCTAATAGAACGAGCCAATGAATATAACATTCCACTATATATTGCGTTTGTACACTTTGAAAAAGCTTTCGATAGCATTGAGCACTGGGCAGTAAAAGCATATTTAATTAATAGCCCAATGGATCACAGATATACAGACTTAATAGCCAATATATATAGTGAAGCAACAACATCAATCAAAATCAACGAAGGAACCAAGCCAATGCGCATAAGAAGAGGTGTCAGAACGGGTGACACAATATCCCCTAAATTATTTAACCAGGCCCTAGAAGATGTTTTTAAAAGCTTAGATTGGGAAGAAAAAGGTATCAAAATAAACGGACAATTCTTGAACCACCAAGATATGCTGCTCATATCGCCTTAATAACAGGCAAGAAAGAAGAACTGCTGGAAGAACTGGATACAGCAGTTAAAAATATAGGCTTAAGTATGAACTACACTAAAACTAAAATCATAACAAGCCCAGATGAAGATATTACGGTCAGAATAAACCAAAAGAAAATGGAACAAGTAGAGGAATATATATACCTGGGACAAGTAATTAAACTGAGGGTTCGGTAAATTAAGCTACATATTAAGAAATAAAAAATATCCTCAGTACCTCAAAACGAAAGTGTATAGCCAATGTATCCTTCCTGTACACCCATGGATCGCAGACCTGGACACTTACAAAATCAAACATGGATAAGGTAACAAAAGCCCAAAGATCAATGGAGAGACAAATGTTACATATAAAGCTAACAGATAGAAAAAGGAATGAATGGATCAGAAATAAAACAAAAGTAAGGGATGTCAGAGGAGAAGTAGAAAAATTAAAATGGAAATTTGCCGGTCATAATATCAGACAGAAAGACGATCGATGGAACAAATGTATTGTCAACTGGAGACCTTGGGAAAATAAAAGAAGTAGGGGAAGACCCCAAATGAGATGGGCGAACGATTTAAAGAAACATGCGGGAACTAGATGGATGAGCACGGCGAGAGACAGAGAAGAGTGGAATATATTGGAGGGCGCATGCGTAAACCACATTTTTTCTGCACCCAATTTGGTTCAAAGGTTCACCTTTTCGGACTATTCTTATGGACTAGTGCGAAACAGTAAAGATAACTAAAGTCGCTACCAGAGCTGTCACAAGTACATTATGAAAGTACTTCAAGTACAAGTACAAGTAGCAAGTACATTAAGATTTGTAAATGTAATTGAAGTACTAAGTACATTTTATTTTCAAATGTACTTCAAGTTCCAAGTACATTATAAAAGTACTTGATTTTCCCCAAGTCTTTTACTTTTACAATAGAAGTACTTCAAGTACTTTAAATATGTCAAAAAATGAGAAAAATGGTAAAAATATCCAAAAAAATTTCAAAAAAGTAAAAAAGTCAAAAAACGTCAAAAACTTCTAAAAATATCTAACACCCGGTTCCCATCTACGACTTTCTTGTGGGTGCCCGCTCACGCCGCACATGATCTCAATATGAAATGTTATAAAAGTCATGTGAAACCCGGTTCCCACCTACGACTTTCCCGTGCGTGCCCCCACACACGTCACATGACTGCCATAACATTTTATATTGAGATCATGTGAGGCGTGAGCGGGCACCCACGAGAAAATCGTAGGTGGGAACCGGGTGTGACGCGTGCGCGGGCACGCACGAGAAAGTTGTAGTTGGGAACCGGGTTTTAGATGATAAAAAATTTTAAAAATTTCAAAAACCGTCAAAGATTTTACAAAATGTTTGGAAAATTTTCAACCTGAATGGTTTTATTTTTTGGAATATTATTGTTTGTAAATATGGTATAGGTAAATTGCATTTATTTATTTTTTCTGAACTCATCATTTTACATACAAATGCCATAATGGGGTAATGGAAAGGGATAATTTTAATAAACAAAAAGCTGCAAAATAAGGTGTTTGACAGTAGTAAAAAATAAATATATAGGTCTTGGGAATGCTAAAAACAAACTTTTTTGTTTAACTTTTTCTCAAATTCATAGTTCTTTTAATTAAATAAATTTATTGAATTAAAAAAAATTAGCCACGTGATGCAAAACAGGCGGTCTACCAATCAGCTGTGAGTGACGTCACAAAACAGTAAACGCCTCGAACGAACCTATTTTCTGTGTTATTTTCTTATGGATGGTAATGTTCGATTTGGTTTAAAGTGCGAATTATCGTCCTAAATTAGATTTTATTTTGTGTTTTCCTTATATAAAACATTTTCAATGGAAAACGGATTCTCCAAAGCCGATAGCTCCAACTTGCCAATGCTGAATTCCTTTATGGTGGTAGGCTTCTTTGCCAACAACAGTGATTTTTGTTCTGCGGAATTTAGAAACGTTAAAATGTTGATGTATGTATTCGATGAGTTGTTTTGTGTATAACTGAAATTTTTTTTACGATATTCTTCGCATACTTTTACTAATTTATATTTTGAGGTTAGGTATTATGTTTTGCTTTTTTGTTTAATATGCCACTTACAATATATTCAATTAAATACCCAATCATTATTATTTTAAGCATTAAGAAACAATCAAAAATTGCTTTACAACATTTTCTAAATACGTTTTGTTTCAAAGAATATTTATGACCCTTCATAACAAATTTCAAAACACCCAAATTATTATGAAGTGAGCTTTCATATTTCTTGGACAAAACGCCTGGTTTCATTCTGATTTTAGTTACTGAACTCATTAAATGGTACTCCATATACTTTCTCACATCATTGGGCAACTGTAATAATAAATTAATTTACAGAAAAAAAACCATTATAAAAATCATGTAATAAACCGAGGGGGGGCAGGTAGGCAACAAGTATACAACGACCAGCAATACTTGAAGTACTGCATAGGTTAAACTGCATAGTCCTGCGTAGGTACTGCCTAGTCCTGCCTAGTCTTGCATATGCACTGCTCAGTCCTACATTTAGCCTGCATGTGCACTGCCTAATCCTGCATTTAGAGGTACTTCCTTGTCCTGCCTAATAACTGCCTGGCACCGCCTAAAAATTTGTACACCTTTCTGCCTATTATAGTTGTAATAAACATAACCTCAAAAATTTCATTCATAGTGAAGATGTATTAGATAAGGCCCTTGGGTCTCTTCAAGCAAGTTTTAGCCACTTTTTCCGTACTTTTACTGCTGTAGTCACATTAATAAATAGTTTTTCAGGTGTTTTTATGCTAGTATTCGAACACTGAGGCACTACACACCACTTATAGGACATTTTTTTACATAAAAAAACAGTAAAAACACATACCAAAAACAAATAAACACTTGAATGCCGTGTATCTGTCCGCAAATTTACTGCGCTGTGACGTCATTGCAATGCATCGTTCTGAACTCTTTTCTACAGGAACAGATTAAAAAAGGTTTTTAGCATTTTTACGACGAAGTTAAGTGCTAACCCAAACAGCAATTTAACGTTTTGCCGACGTATTTAAATTCGTCAGGCGACTAACTATGGTTACACGGGCGACTCATGCCTCAACGTTGTAACGACTCCATTATGCACCAATATGGACAATCATTTTAGGGTTTATACAACGTTATACTATACACTATAGTATAAAATGGACACTTTGCGAAAACTAATTCAAATACCAACAAATAAAAACAAGGAATGGAGCACCGCTAACAAAAATAACTTGAAATATATTTGAAAAAATGTATTCTTGGGGGTGGAAAACAAGAACGCTGTCAAGTTTATTGATAGTTATATTTATATAGACTTCGTCCTAAAAAACACACGCGCCACAGATCCGTTGTGTTTTTTCGATGAACTTAATTTTTTTGTAAAAAAAAGAGAATTTCCCAAACTTGAAAATTATCATGCAGCATCGATTCAGCGTTAAAAATTCATCATAATGACCATTATATATGCATAAAAAAAGAGAATAAAAAACTAAAAAAACTGTATTTTCGTTTGTTTACGTTTCAAATACATCAATGGCAAAATCATGTGGAGAGGAAAAATGGCGTAGTCGTAAGGTGTCTAAAATATTGACATAAACATATACTTGGGTTGCCCATTTAACGAAAATATTACCCACATCGGTCCATAGTAGCCTTGGCCGACTAAAAAGTAAACGTTTTATTAACGGTCAGAAATTAGTTACTGATTGCGGTCGAAAGGTCGTTAAATTAAAGTGCCGATTTTACTACAGTTGCCCGAAGACCTTAACGTAACGTCACTGTTTGACTGAGAAACATTCTAAAAATTACCGTCGTCTCAGACAACGTTAACCCGTATGGTATCTAGTCGTCTGGGGAAGTCAGTCTTAGTATGACTAAATAGTGTACTCAAATTAACGTCAAACTTGGTGTAGAATGTAGTAGTTCGTCGAAAAAATGCTGCTTGGGAAGCCCTGATTGAAATAAATTTGGCAGCAATCTTACTTTTACATTTGCCGTTATAGTGTTTATAGGCAATAAGTGATTATAAAAATCATTGTACTTATTTTTTCATAAGTTCGGATTCTTGATATTGGCAAAATAAAATCAAAAGTGACAAAATAGTTGGGACAAGTACCTTAGGTGGTAATACTCTGGTAAATCTCTGCGCTGTAAACACGGAACGGACGGCGCGGTTTTTAGTGGCTATCCGAGCGTTATGCTTAGCACCGTTTTTCAATAAAATTAATTCGCTCGCACCACTTATATACAACAATTTTACGCCATTTACAATAAATAATAAAACAACGTGCGTCCATCTGTTGTTTCGAGATTCCGTTGGCTGGCTGTAGCTCGAAAGCTGCATTGAATAGAAAATTATGCCATTTTAGCGGTTTTCTTTGCATAACTTTGTAATATCAGCCAACCAGAGCACTGGTTTAGATTTAGTCAGTTCGTGGAGTTAGTTTGGTGCTATTGTTAATTAAATTTACCGCAAAGTAAGGATTCTAAATTGGTGCGCGAATTCCGTGAGAATTTTTGGAAAAACAACGCTAACGGTGACTTTCTTTTTTTAAAAGATAATAGATGTTACGGAAGAATGTTTTCTAAATACACACAAACAGACTTTAGATATTCTCTCTCTACCACCCGACAAAAAATATAAACGGAGCATGAAATATTTAAAATCTTCCATTTAGTAGTTACTGTTTTAAAATGGCATTTATTCAAAATTTTAATAAATGCTCAAGTTCAATGCATTTTTATAATTGAATTTTAACGTTTTTTAAAAATATTTCAACAAATGAAGATTTATTAAAAATTTTTGATTAAAAAAAAATAATTATCTCAATATTTTAAAAAATTATTAAAAAATTGTTGGTTTCCCATAATTTTATCGAACATCAAATACTGCATTTAGACCTAAGATACGACTTCTGAATTAAGATAACATATGTTTTGTGAAAAAACTAAATATATTAAACTTGTTTTGCAGCAATAAGCTCGGATTTAAGGGGGGTAACGTGGTAGTTACCCCCCTCGGTAACGTGGTAGTTACCCCCCTCGAAAAAAATACATACACTTTTAGCTAATAAATATTGAGCTAATCGCAAAATTACCCCCCCCCCCCGCTAGAAAAATAATAATTACATAAATGGTGTACCTTCCTCCCCTATACTTTGGCCCATAGCCGCGCTTGTTTTACATTCAAGGAGTTAAAAACATGTGACAATTGTATAACATAAAATTTATAATTATAATTAGATTTAGTATCTAAAAGCATTATTTTTACTTAACTTGAATGCTAAGTACATGTACAACTTCAAAATAGAATAAAATCAAATACAGCTAATTAAAAGTCTTATTAAAAATCGTTATTTTATTATTAAAATTGATGGATCTATAACTGCATATTGATGCGATGCTTCGTTAACAAATTAGCATTTTCATTAGAATTAATCGATTTTGACCAAAAACAGTCCCAAACACTATTTTACCTGAAAATTTCCTGAAAATCGGTCCAGCGGTTACGGACGTGTTATGGACATACACACACAGACAGACGTCAAGTCAATATTGCTAAGATAGCTTCAAATACACCCAAATAACACATTTTCGGCGTTATCGCCTTTTTTTCGTCGAAAACAATAACTTTTCTAGCCATTGCTGCGCGGGCCAGTAAGGGAAAAATATATTGTAATCTACTTAATTAAAATTTGCAATATATTTCTCTGGATTCTAATTTTATTCGAAAACAGATGTGTCCATAAAAAAAGTTTTCAACATGGGTCAAAAAATGCATAAGGACAAAATTTTAAATAATTTTTTATTTAAATTATTTAAAAATAATAAAAGAGATTTTTGATTTAAAGAAAAAAACTTGTTCATAATTTTTGCCTAAAATATTTTACCACATTTCGAAGACACCCTATCATGTCAGTACATAGGTACAAATGTAAAGGGCTCTGTAATGAAAGCGCGAGTGACAAAACCGCGGTAACAAAAGCGCGAGTTACATAAATGCTCGATGTAACAAAAGCGCGATGTGACAAATTAGACTTAGTTTAACATAAAATTTATTAAATCGCGCTTTTGTTACATCGCGCTTTTGTTACTCCCGGTTTTGTTACCCGTGGTATTGTTACTCGCGCTTTTATAACTCGCGTTTTTGTTACTTGCGCGTTTGTTACATCTCGCGCTTTTGTCCCTCGCGGTTTTATTACTAGTGATTTTGTCACTCACAATTTTATCTCTCGCGCTTTCATTACAGAGCCTATATCGCCGTCCCGGCAAAACAATGACGCAACTGCAAAATTTTGACATTTTTACATAATTATGTCATTAGTTTCAAAATTAATCCCCCTATACGGTAAAACTATCTATATTTAGTTAATAATCCCACTACTTTCATCCCAATGCATTTTATTCACTTTATTTAAACGTAATAATAAGGAATTTAATTCCGTTTTTCGCCTCTCCTCTAAAAAATCATATTTTTGCATTTGCGTCATTGTTTTGCCGGGACAGCGATATAAAGTTAGTTAAAAAAATTATTATCACGTCTTGAACTGTCATCCTATCTTGGGGTACTTGTACTTCGTTTATTCCTTAATTTATTTTATGCAACCTGTATAAACTCGGCATCACAAATAATTATTTGTTAATTTACTGCTCTCCTTCTACTATTAGGTAAAATTAAATTATCGTGCTTGACGACGTAGACTGAGCATTGCACACAAAAATATTTTGAAAAACCAATTTAAAATAAATTTAATTCAAACGGTGCAATCATGGTGAACAATGTTAAAGTGGGTGCAGAACCAGAGGCAAAGTTTTAAAGTGACTCAACCAGGCAAAAAGGAACGAGGATCTAGGCGTATTGAGGTAATGTTTTAAGCTAGGACTCTCTACGGTCGCTTACGACTAAGTCGCGGCGAATTATTTTTTAACCACTGCTTGAAAAGAGATCCCTATTATTACTATTATCTCATTTGAACTAGTCGTAGACCCATATACGTAATATTAACGTATATGGGTAGACCATGGAGGAAATTCTAGCTTTAGGTTTACACTTTCAAGAGCTCTTCCTCCGCTATAAAATAGCGCACAGGCACTATTTTGACCAGGTGCTGTTTTGTAGCAAACGCCAATTTTCATATTTGACTTTTTAAAACAAAATAAATGGATCCATGACGTATTTGCTACCTTCCTAGCTAGCCTATTAGCACATTTCAAGTGAAGCCATGATAATATATCAGCCTTGTAAGCAGTTTATTGTAAATATCTCAGAAACTAAAGTTCCTACGAAGTTTTTGATTATAACACAAATTCTTGACCAAATTCTAGTCCACTACATTCTGAAAACGGCGATATTGCTGCGATGCTCGGTTCAATGGATTTTGACCAAAATCTAATCAGCTCGTTAGTGAAAATCGGTTTAGCGGTTTAGGATCTATCGTGTTACAGACATATACAGGGTGTTAATAAAGTATGTAGCCAAACTTCAGGGGGCGATTCCTGGAGTCATTTTAGGAAGAAAAGTTCAAATAAGCATAGGTCCGAAAATGCATATCCAGCAAGATACAGGGTGTTAAACTTTGAAAAAAAAAATTGTTTTTTGTAAATATCTTCAACATCTTTCGCTTGATTTCATTGAAAATTGGCAGAGATATTTCTAGTATAAAGGGCCTACTTTGGCTCTAAAGAAGTTGCAATTAGCAAGTCCAGTGGCGTACCAGGGATGACCTTAGAAAATACTTTGTTAAAAAAAGTGTACGTTAATGACTTTTTTGATATTTTTGTATTTTTTGTATTGTCCAACTAAAAATACATCTTTTATGTATTTTGTCTTATTTTTATTACTTGCTCGGTTTTCCAGATAAAAAATAAAAAGCATTTTATTTGAAAAAACATTTTACGGTTAAAAAAAATACTAAGTCTTTTCTGGGTAATTTTTGTTTACAAAATTTAGGGGAAATTGGGAACTAGTATTTTGTTAAGGTGCAAAAGTTCAAATTAAAATAAATTTATTAAGTCCAGCGGCGTCTAGGTGCACACCTTAACCAATAATAATAAAAATTAATTGTACGGCAGTAATTTTTTTGCCATTCTTATAAGTTTTCAGACAGCACAACTAAAAATACGACTTTTTAGAAAAAATGGAATGTCGCGGAATGAAAGAAAAACAAAACTGTCAAAATTTGATAAGTCCCATGGTAACAATCAACAATATCGAAAATTTGACAAAGGCCCATTACAACGATAAACAATATCGTATAAGTACGTTTAATTTTTTTACGTGCTAATTAAATGTGTTAATTAATTGATTAATTAGCTCTAAAAGTTACGTATGCTAGAGAATGGTGCAATTTCCAAACGCAGAAATGGCAGAAATGCATTTTGTTTATGGGATGGCCCAAGGTAATGCAAGAGAGACAAGACGTATTTATGCAGAGAGACATCCCAACCGAATTCTACCACACAGACAAACATTTGTAAGAATACATGAACGGTTATGCGAGTCAGGTACGTTTGGGAGGAGGGATGCTGTAGGGAGGCCTGCAGTACTTAGAACCGTGGAGCAAGAAGAAGCGGTATTGCATGAAATTGAACAAAATCCTGGTACAAGTACGAGAAAAATTGCACGTCAATTAGACATAAATCACGTAACTGTATGGCAAATTTTACGAGATCACCAGCTGTACCCTTACCATCTACAGCGTGTTCAAGCTCTGCTACCTACTGATTTCCCCCAGCGTTTAAACTATTGCACTTGGTTTCTCTAACAACAAGAGGCATCTCCCAGGTTTTTAAGGCAAATATTATTTACGGATGAAGCCTGTTTTTCAAGAAATGCGATTATGAACTTTCATAACAATCATGTCTGGTGTGACGAAAACCCTCATGCAGTAATTGAAGATAATTTTCAACAACAGTTCTCAGTAAATGAGCGGGTCCACAGTCATGGCCACCAAGATCACCAGACCTAAATCTCTTAGATTTTTTCCTCTGGGGACATTTAAAATCTTTGGTTTACCAAACTCCACTCAACAATGAGGAAGAATTAAGCCAAAGGATAGTTAATTCTTGTGATCAAATAAGGCAAACACAGGGAATATTTCAGCGTGTACGACAATCAATGGTAAGAAGACTTCATTCTTGTATTGAAGTTAATGGAGGACACTTTCAGCAACTTCTGTAATAACCTGTTTGATTATGAATTGTAAATGCTTCCTCAAATTCTAAATAAAAAATTTTGAGAAATCACTTTTAAAAGAGTATTATACCACCGTGAAATTTGTTTTGTAATAAAATGCTTTTTATTTTTTATCTCGAAAACAGAGCAAGTAGTGAAAAAAATACAAAAGACCTAAAAGATGTACTTTGAATTGGGCAATAAAAAAAAATACAAAAATGTCAAAAAAGTCATTGGCGTACACTTTCTTTAACAAAGTATTTGCTAAGGTCATTCCTGGTACGCCACTGGACTTGCTAATTGCAACTTCTTTAGAGCCAAAGTATGCCCTTTATACTAGAAATATCTCTGCCAATTTTCAATGAAATCAAGCGAACGATGTTGAAGATATTTACAAAAAACATTTTTTTTTCAAAGTTTAACACCCTGTATCTTGCTGGATATGCATTTTCGGACCTATGCTTATTTAAACTTTTCTTCCTAAAATGACTCCAGGAATCGCCCCCTGAAGTTTGGCTACATACTTTATTAACACCCTGTATACGCATACATACACACACACAGACAGATATCACGATGATATTGCTAAGATAGATCAAAATACAACTAAATAAAACATTTTCGGTTAAATATTTTTAGCTTCCTATCGCCCGCGTAGCAATGGCTAGAGAAGATATTATTTCAACAAAAATATTTTTTTTCAGATAATGCCGAAAATGTGTTATTTGGGTGTAGTTGTGTGTGTGCGTGTATGTGTGTGTGTGTGTGTATATTATTTATGTCCGTAACACGATAGCTCATAAACCGCTAAACCGATTTTCATAAAATCTTCAGGTAAAATAGTGTTCGACACTCTTACGAGCTGATTAGATTTTGTTCAAAATCCATTAAAGCTATTGAATTGACAATTAAAAAATTTAAAAACTGCTAACTTTTGCTCAATAATTTATATTATAACCATTCGTAAGACCTTTAGTTTCTGAGAAATGTTCTCTAGCCATTGCTGCGTGGCCTAAGAAGGTAAAAAAATCTTAAATAGGTTGTTCCAGAATTAAGCGTGCAGATTTTGCCATAATTACGAGTCCTAAGTCCCTCCAGTGGCGTATTTAGAAAAAAGTTTTGTAGGGGACCCAAGACATTTGAGGGGGGCAAGACCTAAACCCACCACCCCCCTCTTGAGCATTATGTTATTGAAAAATGGCTCCTACATATAAACTCCCCTTCATTTTTTCTGCAAGTTCAAAATGCGAGGAGACGCGACGTGGCAACAACGCCTAAAATAGCACGGTCGAACATTTTTTCTGTAAAATATGCTGTTGGCTGTTGTATGGTTCAATGTTTTTGAGTTTGGTGTTTATAACTGCGTTTTTTATTTTGTTAGTACAAAAAAGAACTTATTTGTACTTCACAATGAATAGGAAGAAGGGCTGTGTTTGTAAAAATACGGTGATAAATCAAAATGTTTTATTAGTATTTTGATTAAATGTAAATACACGACGCCACTGGCTAAACTAAAAAAAAATATATACCTAGATTTAATACGTCATCGGATGATACAGTATTGCCGATTTCGGGTAGAAACAAAATAGTATTTTATTTAACAGCTAATATCCTAAAAAAGATAAATAAAAAGCATTCTAACAAGGTCTCGTAACTAAAAGGTTCCAATTTACGAAACACTGAGGGGCGGGACTTGCTCCGAGGGGGCCAAGTCTGCAAATCCATAACTCATCTTTACGCCTCGGAGTGTCCTATATGTTTTTAAAAATTACTTTCTTTTGTTTTTCAAAATATTCCGGGTAAAACCTTTTCAAATTGTCAGCCTGTAGCATTAAGTGCTCACTGAAATTTTTTTTCGATTATTAGTAGTGCTTAAACTCTATAAACAGATAAACCGCCTATTAAATAATAACATAGAATATCCTTAATATCGGTTAGACTTGTTTGATCAATGATTAATAGTTTAGGGTCCTCTACAATAAGATAGAGAACCCCTCTGCCATGGGAATTTAGTTCACATAGCCCAAAACCAAACCCGGGTATATATATATATATATATATATATATATATATATATATATATATATATATATATAGTATTTTATGCGAAAAAAAGGTAAGGCATAATTTCTGCTTATTTATTTTTGCAAAAACTATATTCTTTTATACATCCTCCATCTTTTAAAAAAAAATTGTTTTACAAAAAAGTATTATATTATGTATTATTACATGTAAGATTTATATTAAATTAGACGAAATGCTAATTTTTTATCAATGAAATACTTGCTCTATTTCTTTCCTCCCGCCACTTTAAATTCATAATTGAAAATATTATTTCTGTAAATGCCGAAATTGCAGGAATAAAAAGCACGAATGAAGCATTTTAAGTCAATTTGCTAAATTATTTCCGGTATTTTTAGGCGGTTCTACGGGGGGACCCCCCGCCCGGTAATTACCCTGTAATTACCCCCCCCCCAGAGCCGGAAAAAATATATTAGGTATAAAGGCTGGTAGCTGCTGCAGATAAGTTAAAGGCTAAAAAAAATAATTTTGTTGGCTTTATTAGATTCCCGATAATAAGCGCATAGGAAAAATAGCAGAACAAATATGCGCAAAGGAAAAAAGCGTATACGAAAAAAATAGTACGCGAAAAAAAACGCACAGAGAAAAAATTAAAAATAATAACACCGGTAGGTACATAAAATCAAGAAGTGGTTGTACATTTGACAAGACCTACCTAGTATGTACTTATCTATATGTGTTTCGGTGCGCTATTTAAATATTGTTAACAAATAAAAATTTTACAATATGGTAGATAAAGAGACTGTATGTATGACATATTTTAAAGAAATAGAGACGCGACGCATCCATTAAAGTCACTCAAAGTTAAATTTTTTGGTTATGTTATTTTCTTGTCAAGTTCATTGGCGTTTCACTAAAATAATTTATGTTGTCAGTGACAAGTGACATCAATCATCATATTTTTATTTTTCGACGCTTAAGGTGCGTTCTTTCTCCAAACAAGGCTAGAGTAAAGAGGACCGATATTTTCCTCCTTTGATTTTGACATAAATAAAGTTGCCTTTGATAAGTTTGTCGCGTCTCTAGTTCTTTAAAATATGTCATACATACTTACAGGTCTCTAGATATGACTAACCTCAATTAAAAAAAAAATATAAAACATTAGTTTATAGTTTTTATGTGGGTTCGGTTCGGTACAATTTGTAGTTTTTTAGATTAATAAAGATATTCTATTCTATTATATTTGACCACTGCGCAGAACTACTTTATAAATCCACGTTTACATCATTCATAATTTTTTGAATACATTTTCATAACTGCAATTTTTTGCAATTTTCCGATTTTTGCGCAATTTATTTTGTTTGCGCGACAAATTGCAACATTTTTTTATTTAATTTTCTCGAAGTTTTATGGTGTACGGTCAAAATGAACTGCGCATTCGGATTCAGCGCAAGACAGAACTTATATCCATAGAGAGGTCTAATCAAAGGTACATTTTTATTTCGTATGCCGGTGTAAGTTTTCACCAATTTTAAGTTTTTTAAAACACAATATTTTATAAAAGTTTTAATATAAATACTATCGTTTTTTTTCTGGCGAAATGCTCTAATAACCTAACCTGTCACTTTTTTACATGGAACATTCGAATTGTAGAAGCTTAACTTTATTTTATTGTGCACTGTTTTACTATGTACGCTATTTTCTGTGTGCGCTTTTTGCCGTGTGCGCTCGTTTCCTATGAGGATCTTTCCTGTGTGGTTTTGTCATATGAGCTTTTCTCCTGTGCCCTAATTTACAGTCACCGCTTGACCCCAGAATTTGGCTCCAGAACCGTCCTTGTTTTTAGGAGGTGTTACTGCAGCATTTGAACTTGCCGCCCTAATGTAATTAAAACTCAAACTTTACACACCTTACACATAAATTCTCAAAGCAATGAAAAATGGATATTGTCACCATTATACTGCCGTCTTAAGTAAGACCCACCTACCTGCAAAAAAATAAAAAATGAGTTAGGACCGAAAATGGCTTTAAATAGGTAATAATGTGTAAGTTTTTTTTGTTTTATTACTTAGATATTGATACTAGAAACCCATCAACATTTACCAACAAAAAAAATGTATTACTATGTAATTCTTGGCAAGCATTTAAACTTTAAACTCGCTTTTCCGAAATAAGTGAAAATGTAGATAGGTGGGTCTTACTAAGGACGGCAGTATAGGGGTCTCACCGATTTATCCAATATTTTCTATCTCAAAAGGCGTGTTCAGTTATAGGCATATCAATACATTCAGAAATTAAGGGATTTGTCTGATTTTAGTGTCGGCCTTGCAAAATATAGACCAAATCAAGATCCAAGTAAAATATAGTATTTTTGCGCACTATATATTTCTTTAACAGTATATAGAATGCAGATCCGAAATATACTACATAGTACGGGTAGCAACACTAGGTGTCGCTATGTCAGTTTAGGTGCCAATCTAGTCACATAGACGTTCCAGAAAAAAATTGGTAGTTAAAGAAAAAAGTGTTTTGGAAAGTGTACTCGTTATTTTATCTCTCATGTATTTCTTTATAACAATTTGTTTAAATAGAAGATCAACACAAAGTTGTAATTATCTAATTGATTGAATAGTTGAGGTTGGGTATGAATATAATGTGTTGGTAGGTTTCACATTCCTTTATAATTTCATAGAGAAAAATAGCAAAAAGTTCTGTTTTCTATCTCTCCTGGCCCCTATCTCTCCTGGATTTCTTTCTTTCCTCGGTCTTAAGAATAAAAATCAGCTGAGGGCAAAAAGTGGTTGAAAATAATTAAAATTAAAATACCAAACAAAAAATAAATTTTTTCACAAAAAAAACGGGACATTTCTACACTTTACGGTTTCTATATTTCACGTTTTAGAAAATTAATTTTTTTATAACTTCTATTTTCTACGAATTTTTTCCGGTTTGACTTCAATTTCTTTGCTTTCTCAATTCTACTAAATATTGTTTTACAAATTTTAGTTCTTTACTTAGCATTTCTTCTACCATTTCCATTATACCCAACCAATACCAGAACAAAAGTTTATTTTAACTGAATGACATGTTCTTGAGTATACTTTTTTAGTTAATTAATTTTCTTAATTAACTTACATACTTGCAAACCAGCATTCTTTCGTCATATTTAGATAGGATTTTTTTAAATCGGAGAATTTGATTTGATATTAATTTGAAAGTCTTTATGTAAATTGCGTTCTCTACGTGTCTAGAGCATTAATACACGAGTATCTTTCGTGTGCTTTAGTGCACCTGTTTTTTTATTTTATTTTAAAGTTTCTCCATTAAATATTTCAACAAATAAAAAATCTAGACTACCATACAGTTAAACAAAAATTAAAGTTTTTTTTTCGGTTTTTACAAAAAAAAAGGTAAATGCAGAAGTCTGGACAGCAGCTACTAAGTGCGACCTTAACGGGTTATAAAGGAAATAATGAGAAACTTATTTTTTTTTTAAAAATGGCACAAAAACTTGTTTTATTGTAGGTACCTAACTAATATAGTGACGCAGGGAGAACAATTTACATCAAAATTATTAACAAAATGTAATTCCTTGTCCAAAGAACCTCTAAACCTAAGGTGGAAAGTAATTCAAAAGATTGGTTTGCAAATTAGTTAATAAAGTAAATCGTAAATAAAAATAATATTTTTAGCACCCTGTAGGATCGGATGTTATCAACTTTTGAACAAAGTAGTATAGCGAAATCACAATATTTTTACCCAAGAAATCTGCAGTTTTAATTGGGACTTATTGCAATAAGGCCAGGCAATAATAGTGCCGGGCACTATTCTGATTGTTTTCCATTGGAAACTGACAGTTGATCTTTCAAAATTGATATACCAAAGTCGAATTTATAAATCCAGTCGTTTATTTTCTATTAATAATGGCGGCACTATTAATTCCGCCTATTATAACACACAAAGGCCTAATTTTGAAAGAAGACAGCTTTTCTTATAATGCGAAACTGTCAGAATAGTGCTCGGCACAATTACACATGAACCATTATTTCTGGGACACCCTTTCAAGGCCATACCTAGACGGAGGATCACTGGAGGAGGACCCCCCCCCCCCCCCCCGAAATGGTAGATAAAGTGTGTTAAAAGGGATTTCGCAGCAACCCAAATAAGATTTAAAAAAATGTAAAATACGAAATTTCTTTTGATTTTTTTTATCCCCTCTCCCCGATTTTTTTTTGCTGAATACGGCCCTGCACCCTTTAGTAATCCCTGAAAATTCTTTCCTTTATTTATTTAAATCCATAAAAATGTGAAATGCAGTGTACAAATTTTAAGACTGGTTTCCCCCTCGGTTAAACTCTAAATATAACAGGTATTTTGACGAACAGTTTACCGTTTATTTTGGGCTTTAGGTTTAAATTACATAAGTACTAACACTAGCCTATGTCCTTTTAATAAGGGGTGCATCGGTAGGTAAAGATGGCAATACGATATTTGGAACTAAAATTTTGTTTGAACTTTACAAAATACTTAAAAATAACGAGTCGTATATTCGATGCTGCTGAATCTAAGTTAGTTTTTTACTCTTGCGGATATCAAACACATTAATCTCTGGTTTGACTTTATCATATAAATGTGGAAATGCTCCTTCCGCGGCATACTTTTTTCTAACTGTTTGATAAAGCGTTAAATCAAACATTTGCTCAAATTCTTCTTTAGTCATGAAAATATCAGCATAAAGAAAAGAAAAACCGCCTATATCTCTCGTAAATTCTTCCATCTTTCGCATGTTTTCGACGGGATCATAGTTTTCTTTTCTTTTTACAAATCCTGGAACACCATATATTCCAAGATCATTGTACATAGCGTAATTTGTCCCTTCCACTAAATCCTCTTCTTTGGGTGGTTTTAACTGTCCTGTATGTTCACCATGATTATACACTCTAGAAGGATACACTAGTAAGGGTTGAACGTCAAAAAGTTTATTAGACATATTGATTTGATCTTCTAGTTTTCGAATGGGCAAGACGATATCTTGAAATACTTGTTTGGTAAATGTATACTCTCTTACTCCTGGGGTTGTAGTAAATTTCAAGAACGCAGGTTTTGGAGGTAACAACCAACCAAATAGTAATCTAAACAATGGATTGTTGCCATAAGGTATCATCGATTCGACTACCCAAAATATTGCTCGATTATGACGCAAAAGATATTCTCTTAAAGGTATCAGTTCAGTATGTTTACCTTTGTCCAAAAAAGATTCCACATACTTATAAAACCATGGCTTGTACCATTTTGTGAGATGATTTACTCCTAAGGTACTATCATAATCAGAAAAATTGCCAGTCATTATAACAGCATTATCAGTGCTAAAGATAGTAGCTTCAACATAATCTGAGACTGGATAATCTCCAGAACCATCTCCTGAAAGTAACCTTATCATATCACAATAGTTTTTCTGTCCTTTTACTGGTAAATAAGTCATCATAATGTATGGTTTGACTTTAACAAGCTTTAAGGTAATTGCTACTAAAAATCCAAGGCTTCCATGAGACCATGCTAAGGTTTGATAAAGATCAAAATTTTCGGTTTTTGAAGCGGTTACAAGTCTACCATCCCCTAAAATGACTTCATAGGAGACAACATTTTCATGGTATAGACCAACTTTGTGCGAGTGAGTTGTCATACCAGTGCCCATTGCTAATCCACCTAGAGTGGCATCTGCAATTTCTAAAGTTACAGCTAGTGTAAAGCCTTTTGGAATTAGGAATTCTGTTATTTCTCCGACAGTAACCATTGGTTCAACGCGAACTGTTAAATTTTCTTTATCTAATTCCAGAATATGAAACAGATTAATGGGTATTTGATGACATTTGTGCTTTTCAAAAAAAGTTGTCGAGAGACTAAGCCAATTTGGTCGAGCAGTGCATAGTAATTTTCTGTTTTCTTTTGAAAGGCTATTATAGTGCTTTACTCTTTTTTGAATTGCTTTAACATTTTCGTTATGTTGTAATGAACTGCTGAACAAATATCTTTGGAGCTTCACATAGAAGGTCAGAAGCAAGTCAAATATAAAACTTGCTGGTAAGCAAAAAAGTAACACAACCAATCCTCGATTGTTTTCCAAAAGTTCAATACATTTTTCTTTGATGCCCATTGTTGTCTACAATATTAAACAAAGAAAGAATTAGATCAAAATTAACCTTTAAACCTTTTTCTAATTTTATAAAGTAGCAAACTGAAAAATAAATACACAGATGTTTTTTATTTGCTTATATTTTCAAAAGCAGGGATCCAATTTTGATGATTTTTTAATAGATTAAAAAATCTAAAATTAACATTTAATAAAGTTTTTATTAACAGTTTGTTTAGTAGGTATCAATATCTAAAAAATGATTTAAGTTAGGTAAGTGGACTACTCAATGAAAAATATTTGCATAGGCCTAGGAAACCAAAAATGTAACAAAATGCGAGTTGTGTAAATATTTATTTTTAGAACACTGTGCATATGATTTAAGTTTTTTTGAGGGATGGTAGAAGAGGTCAAAAGAAGAAAATAAGTCCAATTACATTTTGCATAAAATCTCTTTGTTTTTTAGATGGTGTCAAAATTAGTTTTCGATTTTTGTTATTAACATACATTACATTTTTTTGGAATTTGTGCACTGCAACAAATGTAATAATTGACTGATAAAATTTGAACAAAAAAATTACAAAAATACTCAAAATTATTACTGAAAATCTGTTCGTTTTTCAACAAATTAAATTTTGATTGATTAAATACAATGCTAATATTACTTACTATTTTCTGTTAATAATAAGGGGTCTTTAGATAATACCTTATTATAAGGTGTTAATAATAAGGGGTCTTTAGTACCTTATTGCAATAATTAAATAAAAACAACATACCTAACCATAACCTTAACAAAGCAAGTTTTAAATATAAATTTACAATAAAATATAACCTTGAGAGCGTTCACTGTGCTTACATTATACCACATTAATTGACCTACTAGCGGTAGTATTGTTCACCCAATAGTTTTGGTTTACATAATTTAGTAATTAAAACAAAATAATTAAGTAGTTTTCTTTACCTTAGTTAAGTAAAACACTTTAACAAGCAGTTGCTAACTGGTTAAACCATCTTTTTATGAAAAATTTATCACGTTACTTGAGTGTTTTAAAAAATACTTTTGACTACACTAAAAATCAACAGTAATCTTATCGGTTGGTATAAACGCAAATAATGATAAATTTTGTGGGTTTGGCTTGCTCGACCTCCGACTAATAAATATTTATATTTTTCTGTTTAAGTTAAGTAGACGTCAACCAGACAAAATTTTGTTTGAAAAAATTATCTGCTTTGTTTACAAGGCAGGGCCGTAACCAGACATTTGGCACCGTTTGGCCCCTTCCACGAGAAAAATTAAAAAATTGTTGCTCTCTACAATTTCATTTATAGAAGAAGGAAAAATGTACGTACTAAAAAACGTAATAAAATGATTTGGAATAATTTTAATAATAAATTTGAATGCACACGAATATGGATTTAACGTCTTAAACACAATATTGTCTAAAATGTCCTACTGTCTTTCACATACCTATCACTCCTTTAACTATGCGCTTAAGGCACTCTTTTTTAACAAGATGAAAAAAAGTTTTTCTAGCAATCAGCAAAAATTGTTGCAAACAGAACCTGTCAGACTTTAAACTATTATATGTCACCAAAAGCTAGTAAGATAATGTGATTTGCGTTCTTAATAAGGAATTTTTGTTGTAATAGTTATTCTTTTGTCACTTCGATAACGCGGTAGTTTTTGCCATATTACTTACCCGAAATCTATCAAATGTGTTAGAATATGCAGAAATAAGATAGTTAGTGACAATCTGAGTAAAAAACACACAGCGCAGTAATTTTATTATAATAACTAGCAAAATATTTAAAAAAAAACTAATTTTTAGAGAATTTGGTTAGGTACTTCTTGTATTTTTTTCTCACAAATCATTAAAATATACATCATCTCAAAAATATTTATTTTTTTACTTAAGTTGTAATTTAAAGAACAAATTAAAATTTAAAAAATTATTTTAAAATAACACTGGACTTGCAAATTTGACAAAAATATCAGGTAATTTAAGTGTTACAGAAGGGACAATAATTAAAAAGCACACAATTTATTGCACAAAACAAAATTATAAAAATAGATAATGGTTAAAAATATCAAGGAAGATTATAAACACAACTATTTTCCCAGTGGCGCACCCAGGAATATGTCTTGGGGAGGGGGCCCGAGACCTCTTTTTGTGTTTTTTCACGAAATATGTGGAAAATATGTCAAAATATCGAGCCCCCCCCCCTGGGTGCGCCCATGATTTTCCAACTAAATTCCAAAGAAAAGATTTAATGTCCCGATCTGTAACACAGGGACAATTTCTGTAATATCGAAAAATAGCGTATTGAACGGGACAAATCGTGTTACAGATGGGACAATTTCTTTACATTTTAGCTTTTTCCGGTCAAAGCAAATTTTTGACAACTTTTTTATCAGTTTTGTTCAAGATTTTAAAGTTTGTGTTTGGGAAAATGTGGATTTTATAACCTTAATCAAGATAATCCACGTTCCTGAAAGAACAACATCATTTGCCTCAAATCTATAAATTTTTATTTTTCAAACACAAAACGATTTTTTGTCAATTTTTTAAAAACTTTCCGACATTGTTCGTCGCGGTCCTCTATAACCCACTACTCCTGTTTAAACTTAAACTCTAAGTTACCACGTGAAATGAATTTTCTTTGCCGAAAAATTAGCTGCTACCGCTTGGGACAGGTTTTTTGTAAAAAGTTAATTTAGTTTTTATTTAATTTTCTCTAAATTAAACATAACAAAGCCTATATGTTTACAAATCAAGAAACATAAAATTTTTATAGAAGGTATCTTTCAGTTATTAGGTCCATTACTTTGAAGGCAATATTTGAATTCAAAAACTTGACAAACCTCTATTGACACGTTACTGCCGGACATTCTGATGTTTCAATTTTTTTTGTTGCTTGCTATTGGCGCATATTCAGATCTAAAATGATTCGTATTCTTCATATTAAAATTTAAAAAGCTCTCAATAAATATTTTTTTTTAGTATGGACACCCAAAATTAGCTTCTCTTCCTACAAAAAGTGCCTTAGATGTTGGAATCTCGCTTTGGTTGGAATCCCCGGTGACATATTGTTTTCAGAAACTCTTATTTTGAAAGAAACCCGCACCCAACTATAGGTGTGCGCCGACACCAAGCGATTTTTCCAAAATTCTGATATGTTGTAGGGTGATGCAAGTACATCATAAGAACTTAGGTTAGAATTTGTTAGCCCCCCTAGTTAAGACACAGAGGCGTCTTAAAAGAAGCACAAAAATACATGTTAAAATTAAATATTTATTTTTTTAGACATATATATTGGAATATAAATCCCGCTGTTTTGACAGTTTCATGCAGTGGCGTCTTTTTTGGTATAAAAATATGCTTTCATCACATTTAGTAATTTTTCTGTTGGGATTAAATTATATAGCTATTAAAATAAACAATTAATTAAAGTATTGATTCCTAATAGTTATTTTTGGCCGACTGTTAAAGCCCGATGTCCACCCAATATTAAGTTTTTTAGATGGATTTTAAAAATCAATATTACCTAAAAAGCGAACTTTTTTGTTTTACAAATACAAAAACAGGGAACGCCACTGTACTTTTACATAACTTTACATTTATATGGGAGGGAAGTAATTAATAATTTTGTGGTTTTGTAATTGTTTTCTATAGTTTTATCATAGGTCCTATCGGCCTTCCAAAGCTCAGCTATCTAGCGTTTCTGGAACTGGTCAATGTTACTTTAATAAAATAAATAAATTAAAACTTTGGTGTTTTTAAATTTTTTCCTATAGTTTTAGCATAGTTCGTATCAGTCTGCCAATGCTCAGCTCTTTAGCGTGTCTAGTGTGCAATGTTACAGGGGAGGGGAGTAAATTAGAATTTTGAGGTTTTTTTTCAAGGGTTTGGTCATCATTTCTATCAGTCTGCAAAATTTCAGCTTTGTAGCATGTCTGAAAGTACAGTAGAATTTTGCTGATCTATACATTAGTGAGTGAGCGAGTGGCAATTTCGACGTTTTTTGAAATTTCGTAAATACTTTACTACTTTATGAAACTTCATGAAACTTGGAGAGGTTGTTAACACTATGAAGAACGACTGTGCAAAGTTTGAGTTTCGTAGCTCATTCCGAAGTAGAGTTTTAGATAGGTCAAATATAGACTGAAATGTTTCAAGAAAAGATGGTAAGTACAGCAGTTTGCGCGAACTTGGCGGGGAACTGCCGTGCTCCCAGATAAAAACCTAACAGTAACGCAGGGGTGGATGGGCCATTTGGGAAAATTAAAAAATTCCCAATGGGCCGGTGGCATATGGGCCGGTGCAGGAAGGGCCGGTGAAATATGGGCCGGTACCTCATGGGACGATGCTTTATAAGCCAGTGCCTTGCCGCGCATTAGCGACTATATATCTAATTAATTCCGTATAATCGTGATGGTCTTGAAAGGCTATCCAGTGTTGTGATAAAAAAAACAAAGTTGCATGCGTAATTTTAAATGACCTATATTTTTTATTACCGGTTGTCGAAAGGCTAACTAAAATACGACCATTTATTTCCCACCCAATATAAAAAATACCAAAAGCAATATCTATAGACAAACGCTCTTTCTCAGCAGTGGCGGACTAGGGGGAGGCTAACGAACTTGAAGCCTCGGGCGTTAGAGTCATAGTGTCCGCCCGCTGCGAGAGAGAGAGAGAGAGAGAGAGAGATGTGCATTAAGAAATAATTTTAAGGATCTTATTTTATTTAGTCGGTTTAGAACGTTTTTCTACGTTGTCCGACGCGACCTCCTTCGATCCTGACAATCATCTTCTGTCAGATTTTTTTGACTCATTGATCTTTGGATTGACTGTTGCCATTCTAGTTTAGGACGCCCTCTTTTTTTGCGCCCTATTGGTTGCCATTCAAGGATCTGCTTTGGTAATCTTTCGTCGTTCATCCGTTGTACATGGCCGTACCATATCAGTTGTCTTTTAGTGATGTCATCCGTTATGCTCCCTTCGATTCCCATTCTTTCTTTTATGATCTCATTGCATCCATTTTCGACACATTCCATTTTTATTTTGTATTTTTCTATTACGCGACAAGTCTCTATTCCATACAACAGCGTGCTTTTCACCATTGTTTCATATACGTTAAATTTTATATTCTTTTTTATCTCTCTGCTCCATGAAATACTGTTAAGACATCCAATAACCTTTTTTGCTTTTACTATTCTTTTTTCCAGTTCTTTACAGTCTGTTCCTGTCTTATCAAATGTGACACCCAAGTATACATACTCATTGCATGGAGATATTATTTGTCCATTGTCTAGTTCTAATTCACTGGATTCGTTTCCAATACATAAGTACTGTGTCTTGTCCACGTTCACTGTTAATCCCCACTTTTGGTATTCTTCCATTAACTTTCTCATCATATACTCCATGTCCTCTTTATCATTAGCTACAATTACTTGGTCGTCAGTAAACTGTAGTGTGTAAATGGTAAATCGGTCGTTAAGTTGAATTCCCATGCCGTGCACTTTCCGTTTCCAGTTTTTTAGAGCTACTGCGATATATATTTTAAAAAGAGTTGGAGAAATACAACATCCCTGTCTTAAGCCTTTTGTTACCAGGAATTCTTTTGAAAGTCGATTTCCAATTTTAATTTTAGATTTTGACCCTTTGTATAGTTCTTTTATCGCTTTTATGTATGTATGATTGATATTAGTCTGCTCTAGTACTGTCCATAGTTTTTCTACTGGAACGGTATCATATGCTTTTTGTAGGTCCACAAAGGTAACATGAGTCTCTATATTTCTTTTTTTAAGACAAAAAATATTATCACTACAAGATCTGCCTGCACGAAACCCACTTTGCTCTTCTTCTTCTTGTTCATGAAAATCCTTCTCTATTAGATCTCTAAGAATCCTACCGTACAATCTACTGAGAGTACTAGTTACTGAAATTCCTCTGTAATTGTTGCAATCCAGCTTGTTTCCTTTTTTATGTATTGAGGATATGAATGCAATTTTCCAATCATCAGGTACTGGATGTCTGTTTATGCATTGATTGATAATATATGTGAGATTTTCGATTAGTTTCTCTGATCCATATTTGAGCATTTCAGCATATATTCCTCCAGGTCCGCTAGCTTTTCCGGAGCTTTTTAATACTATTTTTTATCATTTCTTTTTCGATGATTACTTCCTCTCCGTGTACTTCTATGTCTCTCCTCGGAGAGGCTGCCAGATATTCGGGTCTCGTTTCCTGCAGCAGTCCCTTGTAGTGTTCTGTCCATTGTTCTGGTTTGATGATCTGGATGTTGGGTTTTTTACTGTAGAAATGAATTTCCATACTTCAGAACTCTGCCTACCTCCTACGTGTGTATTGATATCGTGGCATTTGCGCTCGAACAGTTCAGTTTTTTTTTGCGTATCAAATTTCTCAGCTGTCTTTTGGTTTCCCTGTAGATTTCTAGGTCTCTTTGTTCATTAGTACTGAGCCATTTCAAGTATGTGCGTTTTTTCTCTTTGACCATTTCCTGTATTTTTTCCGTCCACCACATCTTCCTGCTATTTCTATTATCTTGGTATCCAACAGCTTCGATGCTTGCTTCCTTCAAGCTTTTTATTATGTTTGTATATATCTCTTCAAATGAGTGTTCTGTGTTTATTAATTTTTTATCTAATCGGTTCTGATACAATCTTTGAGTACTTTCGATTTCTAGACTTCTAAAGTTGTATTTTTGATTGTCTTCGATGCATTCTAGGTTTTCATTTTCTTCAATACTTTCGTCCTTATGTGTTTTTCTGAAAGGGAATAATATTTTTGCTTTTACCAGATGGTGGTCAGATCCACAGGTAATACCACGAAGTGCTCGTACATCATACCACTTTAATTGCGAGTTTTGTCCACCTATAGCATAGTCAATGATTGATTTAAGATTTCTTGTTGGCTGAATCCAGGTATATCGATGAATATCCTTATGCCTAAAAAAACCATTATTTATTTTTAGGTTGTGGGTTTCACACAATTGCATCAGTCTCAAGCCATTATCATTTGTTACTTCTTCTCCAAATGGTCCTATCACTTTGCTCTGGGTTTGTCTACCAGTTCGGCTATTAAAATCGCCAAGCATAATTATTTCTCTGGTATTACCGATTTTGGTGATAGTCTCATCAAGTTGGTCAAAGAACAGTTGTTTTGTAGCTACTTTTTCGTCATCTGATGGTGCGTAGACTGCTATTATGCTTATATTATGACCAAGCATCTTCATGTTCACTCGAAGTATGTTTTCACTAATGCAATCATAGTCGGTAATCTTATTTTTTAGGTTTTTCTTTATTAACAAGGATACCCCTCTGGCTGCTCTTCTTTCTTTTGGGACTCCAGTGAATATATGGACGAAATTGCCGACACTATTCGTACCTGTTCCTTTCTTTTTTGTCTCTGTAAGTGCAATGATATCGATCTTACAATTCTGCACTTCGGTTGCAATAAGGTCCAAATTTTGATTCACTCCCTGTACGTTCCATGTAGCTATATTCATAGTCCTTTGTCTTTGCTTTTTTCGTCTTTGAGAATTTCCATCTATTGCTCCGAGGCTTTGTTTAGGCTTTTTGGTAATTGCTTTGTTTTACAAGTATTAGAGGACCAGTTTAATGCCTCAACCCCCTACTTGGAGGGCCAGGATTTTTAATCAAGGTTTTTCTCCTCTAGCCTTTGACGAGCCAACGCCATACTGTAAGGCAACAGCTGTCTTTTATACTATCCCTAAAGGAAAGGGTTGCCACCTACGCTATGATCACCGTACCGAGGTCCATTCTCTCCGCCTTTCATGTCGATGTGGTCTTCTCCTGTAACCCTGGGAAAGGGACCCTAGACAGGTGCTAACTCTCCGGGTCGGAGAGTACCTGGAATCTACGGAGGGCAGGGGTCGATTCATTTCCCCTGATAGACATCTGACGAGGTCTACCCGTACCCCGGCGGGTAAGGGTAGGATCTTCTTGTGCTTAAAAAATGCATAAAAAATCTTAATGTGCTGCCTATTTTATATATTAGTAGTGATCTTTTGAAAGAGTTGAATTTTGATTTAAGGGACCTATTGCAATACAGCCAGGCAATAACTGTGCCGGGCATTATTCTGACACTTTCGCATTTGAAGAGCAGCTGTCTTCTTTCAAAATTAGGCCTTTGTATATTATAAGAGTCAAAATTAATAGTGCCGCCACCATTAATGGAAAATAAACGACTGGATTTATAAATTCGACTTTGGCATGTCAATTTTGAAAGATAACTGTCAGTTTTCAATGCGAATCTGTCAAAATAGTGCCTAACCCTATTAAGACTGGGACTCCGCAAAAATATGGTTTGCAACAGAAACCGGAGTATTCTTGGGGAGCAGGCCCGAAATGGCTAGCTCGGCTAGTCGGCGATAGCCGAGGGCCCCGAGCCCAAAGAGCCCCGAAGGGGCCTTAAAAAATATACTTTGGGAACTTAAAAAAAGTGGTTTATATTTGGAAATGGGATCCCAAAAAGAATGAACTAAATATATTTGGGGCCCCTTCAGGCTTACCGCAAATTCGCTGATATCTTAAAAAAACCCCTATACCGATCCAGGGAGCCCTGGGCCCCCCTTCTTGAAATAAAGCTTGTAATATTTATTTCACGTAAATAAATAAAAAATGCCGCAACTTTTTAACAAATTTAAATTTTTTTGTCAAAAATTAACAGTTATTAAAATTAATTGTTTATCTACATGTGATGGCTAACTTCAGAGACTTATTAAAAACCGAAATAATTTTTTTATGTTTTTACTGCCTCCTTGGCTCCCCTGAATTTAGGTTTTAAAAAATTATTTGACTTTTTTATTACTAACTAACTCTGTTTGCCCCCACAACCCGAAAAAGTATGTAAAGCCGGGTACTCATTACCGAGCCACGAGCCTCGAGCCGCGAACAATTCGCTAATGTAGACGTGAAAAAGGTATGATCGCAGCGCGCAACAAGCAATTCGCGACGAGCCAATAGGCAGTCGTCGTTCAATGCGCTTCAAATAAAAAAAAATACCATGAATGATGAAAAAGTATTGTCTATTTGAAAATTACAGGAATAGACCTCTTATATGGGATCCAAAAAACAAAGACTATTTAAAAAACATTTAAAAGAAGATGCGTGGTTTATGTGTTACCAGCCTAAAACAAAATGGCTTTGCCAGTAAGCCCGACCAGTGGCGGATCCAGGATGTCCGGGGGGGAGGGGCCAAGGAGGGAAAAAACACAAAATATTTTTTTTTGCGGGATTTAATAAGAATTAGCTTTAAAGTTTACTACTATGTGCAAATAAAATGTGCCGCAGGCAAAAATTTGAGTAAAATCAGTTAAATTTAATAAAAAAAAATTGCGGCTTATGCATTGGTTATTTTTCTTCTGAAATTAAAAATTATAAGTTTTATGTCAAGGTGGGGGAGGGCCAGGCCCCTCTGCCCCCCCCCCCTCCGATGAAACGAACACCCCCCCCCTCCCCGTTGATTCGCCACTGAGCCCGACTCGCACAAGCAGCAGCGTAAAAAAATTTCCTGAACCAGACAAAATAACCCAGAGAACATGTATAAGTATTGGGTCATTATTGAAAAAGGTCATGTTACCATCCAAAATTAAATTAGTGTTTAGTATATAAGTTATTTTTCTTGTACAAATAAAATTGCCTCCAATATTACTCTAAAGCACTACAATAAGTTTGATGCTGAAGTTGCTATTTGTTGTTAACATTTGTGCAAGACTGGCCCAAACGTCATACTCCGTTATCATAACCGGATAGAGGTTTGCAATCACTAAAATAAAAAAACCTAATATATCATACGAATATTTTGTTGAAATATTGCTCTATAAGTCTAGTTTAATGTTTATATATATATATATATATATATAAGTATCGCCGTCTGTTAAAAACAAATATTATTTCCTAATTTTTTTTTATAAAATAACATTTTAAACGTACCTTGGAAGAGCGTCATTACCGTTATCAGTATAACATTTTTAAACGTGTTCCCTGAAAGAGCGCCATTACCGTTATCAATATAACATTTTTAAACGTACCCTGGAAGAGCGTCATTACCGTTATCAGCATTAAATTTTAAAATGCGTACTATGGAAGGGCGTCATTACCGTTATCAGTTTGTAATTCCTACATTTCTACCGCTAGAGGCGCTTTAGATGAGCGCGCGCGAATTGTTCTTATTCCTTCAACATCTCTCAATACAGATCGCAACGCCTGAGTAAAGCCACATCTGTTCTGTGCAGTTTTTAGCAATAATACGTGCCTAGGATAGCTTGTCCAATCATAAGTGGTAATTACTGTTATCAGTAAAGTGAGGTAAACAAAATATATCTATTTTCCATTTTATACTACAAAATTTATTACCCACAAAGAAAAAAGCAAAAACTCTTTTTACAAAACAAGCGGAGCGATAAAACATACCTATAATCATTTTCGTTATCATCATCATTATCAATTTTAATTTAAAGTAATATGCTCACAGAAAACGTATACGGGATGCCATTATGAGTATTTAAAGTAAATTTTTAAAAAAATCCTTGGACACATTATTTTTATTTTCTTAAACTATTCATATCTATCGACCCCTAGTTAGGGTAGCTTTGACCTCTTGACTTTAAAGAGGGAAAGTGGGTCAAGTGACACCTGGTTTAAAAGAGTTTTTTCTATTCTTTTACAGCATTGATATTATTTCAAAAATTAATAGATTCGTTTTAGAGATATTCGCAATTTAAGTAAAAAAGTAAGACTGACACAGCTTACTATTTTCTTACAAGTAAACTATTACAAATAGATTTAGCAATTTTTTTTTAAATGTTTTTTTTTATTTAAAAAATGTATTTATGTAGGTAAAGTTTTTCAAGAGATGTGTATTTATGTCTCAAATTTACTGGGTACTTTCTTTTAATTTAAGGTTTCGAAATCGCGCTGCGAGCCCCGAACAATGCCATCCACATTAGCGAATAGATCGCGTTCGTTGATCAATGCTCGTGGATCGTTAATGAGTACCCGGCTTAAGGGTTATAGCTAATACAGATTAAGTTAAAAGGTGAATCAAATAAAAAATTTTGTTGACTTGTTTTATTTGAATCTCTAAAATAATCGCACAAGGAAAAATCGCACGCGGAGAAAAGGTTCGCACGGACAAAGTGCAGAGGAATAACTTTGTAATACCGGCACACAAAATCAAATAAAAATTTCTGTACATTTGACAAGATCTTTTGTAAAGTTATAGTTATATTATATTTTGTATGAATAAACATATAAATAAAATAATAAATAAACCAATAAATAAGGATCACTTAATTATCTGCTTTGCCCGTACAATTTTTCGAGTAAATTGCGAAAAACTTGATCAAAGTTTTGTAATTTCACATGGCGAAGAAAAGTTCAACGTTTTTATAACTCCAGTTTTACCTTAGACTTACCAATAATACTAGTTTAACGAGTGTGTAAATACGAATTAAAAAAATTAAGAAATGGATCCATGACTGATCTGCTAGCCTCACACTTCAAGCGAAGCCATGGTATATCAGCGTTCAAAACAGTTTTTTGAAATATCTCAGAAACTAAAGCTCTCAGGAAGTTTTTGTTTATAACACAAATTATTGAGCAAAATGTGATCTACTATATTCCGAAAGCCGCATATTGATACGATTCACCGTTAAAAATTTAGCATTTTTAAAAAATTTTAATTGTCAATTAGCATTCATGGATTTTGACCAAAATCTAATCAGCTCGTTAGAGTGTCGAACACTATTTTACCTGAAAATTTTATGAAAATCGTTTCAGCGGTTTAGAAGCGATCGTGTTACGGACAGAAATAATATACACACACACAGACAGACATCACAACGATATTGCTGATAGGTCAAAATACACCCAAATAACACATTTTCAGCGTTATCTGAAAAAACTAATTTCAATAATACCTTCTTCAGAGATTGCTGCGCGGGCTAGAAAGGTAAAAAATGATTTATTGAACAGAAAAACAGATTTTTGGTAATAATGAGTATTTCTTTTTTTTTTCTAAATAATTTGAGCTTTCAATTATTTTTTATCGTAATGCAAAATTCCACAAAATTCCAATTGTCTGTAGTAATTTTTGAAAAAGTCGAAAAAAATTGTAAACTCCTACACTAAATCTAAAAAATGTTTGATGCACAATATAATAGGATTTTTTTTTAAGTAGGTACGATTAAAAACTTCTTTAATAAAGATCGGTGGAAAATATTGTATTGTGAACAATGTTTAAAATAGTTGGTGCGAAAAAGAATTGCATGCATGTTAAATTAGTATTTAAACCAATTAGCCTATATAAATTAATTTAATTCAATAAAAGACGGCCTTTACATAATTTAAATACATTTTTATTGTCATGGGATCATTTTGAATAAAATACTGAATTTAAAAAAGTGTTTCTTTGGCTCTTTCTTGTCGGTATTAATTAAATATTAGTATGCTAAAGTGGGTGTCAAATCAAAATGTTAATCTTCAATCAAGAAATGTGGATGGAAGTTTTAGACCATTTAGGGTAATTTAAATAATTGTAAATAGTTTTGATACATAAAAGAATAACAAACATTGTTTTAAAGAAATATCTTATATTTTAAAGATTAAAGCGTAATCCGCCCGGAATTATTTTTTTTAATTTGAAGGAAGTTCACGAGGTATAAAGTCTTAACAAAAAAGTTTCACGGGCAAGACCTCAGAGGTAAAGGTAGCTACGGGGACGCGTTTCTGCCTCATTAGGCTTCATTCAGCCCGAGCATAACCATAAAATGAAAGGAGATGAAATGATGATGTGGGTAACTGAAAAAGAAATATGAAATATGGTGTTTACTGAGGAGAGACCAACTGTCAATTTAAAGATTAAAGCGTAATCCGCCCGGAATTATTTTTTTGGTGGAGGTGCCAGTTTTCCCGCCTTTCTTACAGCGGATTTTTTAATACTCGCGGAAATTATGAATTTGTGAATAATGTGGTTTAATTGGAGCTTGTTTATAGGAAATGTATCACAAAAGATCAACATACGACTTGCATTTCTTGATAAAAATTAAATTTATTGAAAACATGACATACCAATTTTTATCACAGCTGATTATAATTTTCACCTCCAGTGATGTCATCGCGTTTTTCGCTGTAGTTCAAACAAGTTGAACTTTTTTGAAAAAACGCTGTGTTTGTGAGGTTATGCAGGTGAGATTGAGTAAAACATAACCTTACTTCTATGTTTATTTTTGTTTAGAAAAAATCTAAATAAAGCCTTTTAAAAAATAAGAGTCGTTGAAATAAGGGGGGGTTTGGGGGAAGATAAGCTTAATTTCTTGTTAGTTTATAAATGCTTGTTTAGCTTCTTTGGAAGACTAAACACTTATTTTCAAGTATTATTTTTAAATTTTGTTGGTAAAAATAAAAATGCTTTATTCAACGACTAGCCAAGCCATTTGGGGGGGGGGGCTTGAGCCCAAGCCTACTAGTATTAGTGGTGGGGGTTACCGTAGGTCCAGCAAGTAGGCCATTTTTTCCTTCCAGGCTTAATATATATATATATATATATATTGGTAAAAATAAAACTACAGGGGGGGTGGCATTGCAATATTAAAAAACAACTACTAGAGATTGGAAAAACATTGTGCTGATGAAAAAACTCTGGGAAAATTAAATAATTTTCAGAAAAAATCGCAGGACAGAAAAAAAGTTCGACATATAGCTAACAAAAATTTTTTTAGGAAAAATCGAACTGCAGAAAAAATGTTTACAAAACAAAAAAGTTTTAAAAAATTTCGAAAAAATCATGCTGCAAATATAACAAAAAAAATAAAGGCAGAACCGAGGGCGTAACTTTTAGAAAAACTATTATATCTGAAAAAAACACCAAAGGCCAAAAATTTGGAAATGCAAGTTTTGCTTATTTTCACATATTTGTATTGCAGTCAGAAATTTTCATGAGTTGGTCAGTTTGTCCCTAAAATGTATACTCATTTCATGTACGGCGCTAAGCCGCCCAGCCCCCCAGTCTCCCTAATTGTGCCCATGAATTTTCAAGACATTTTAATCTAAAAATATAGACTTTGGTATAAAACATTTTTTAAAATATATTTATTTGGGAAAAGTGTACAATTAAACTTTACAATAAAATTGCCACTTGAATAAATAGAATCATAAACTTACAAAAATACAATATTTAGAGTCAATTAAAAAAAATAGGCTTGTTTTACATTAAAAAACAGTAACCCTAACTTTTCTTACTACTTAAAAAATAAACAAAGTTACTTAACAAATTTTACAATTTTTCAGCACTCATAATCACATTACAATCACAACAGCACAGTTACACACAATTTAATTTTTTTGGTCCTATTTAAACCTGTAAAGGCACAAGATAACATATTTTATATGATTCCTTGCTGCGTAGATACAGAAAACTTGGTTTTTAGTTTTTTTGTTGTTTATTTCTGTTTCTAGACAAAAATAGGGTTTTTGGACAATAATCAATATCTTTGTTGTTTTTCAAAAAAGTTAATTTTTTTATAGGGTATGTGATTAACTGTAGTCTAAAGGTTAAATAAGTAAAACTTTTTAAAATATATATATATGTCATTTTATTTAAAATATTTAAAAAAAATTAATTAAAGTACATTCAATTTAACCTACAGTTACGTTAAAAATATAAATCAATTTACTTTTGTGTTAGAACTTAAACTAAAATTATTTTTTTATTCGGATTCATGGGCGTAGTTAGGAAGGCTTGGGGGGCTAAGTCCCTTCCAGAAAAATTAAGTTAGCAACCCCAAAATGATTATTTTTACCATACACACACACATTACACCCTCAGTTTCTTTGTTCTTAAAGATGATTCTAAGAAAGCCGTTTTAGACCGTCCACGACTCGGTCCGGGTACGGCCTCTGTTTCCGAATCTGTATTTTTTGATTTTTGTGAATCCGTTTTATAACAAAATTTCTCAGATATAATATCTTTATTTAACCATTCGAAATAACGGTTTTGAAAATAAATTTTGTTTCGTCCCGATAGCTTTCATTTGAGACTGAGACTTTTGCAAAAATTTAATGATGCTTTATTTAGAATTTGGCTATTTTTGTCAGAACATTCTTCTAAACCCAACAAGGGTTGAATTTTTTTGAAAATATTTAACACCTTCAGATATTCGTGAGAGGCCACTCATTTAACAAGTCTGAATGTTTTATGCTCATGCGTTCTAAAAGTAAAAAAAAATGTGATAAAATAGTATATTATCTTCTTAGGGACTTAAGTGGCACTTTTATCCCGAGAAGAAAATATTGTATGTCTACAGTTCGCCGAATGCTCAAAAGATACTTTAGTCATTTTTGGGCCCCGTTTTTATTAAAATTATTTTGCAAGAAAAACAGGCTTTTTATCCTTTTTATTCTTTATCCCTAAAATTTGTGATAAAAAGCGCACTTTTGATCTACAAAGTGCAAACAAAATATTTTTTAAAAATATTCGCCCACACAAACACCAGAATAATTTTTGGCAGATATATTTTAAGACTGATAGCAGTATTTTTATAGTTTTATTTACAACTTCAAATTATTTTTTTGTGTGTTCCCATTGACAAAAAACGGCCAATACGATATGCGATTTTAAAATATTTAATTTTCCATTTGGCTCACAGTAGTATAAGGTGACTTAGTACCATAAATATTTTGGGATTTTTTTTTAAATTTATTATCACCTATAACCACTTGCCATCACTGAATAATATGCCTCATATCTTCTCCAGATTTAGTGCCATTTTTGACACCTTGCTGCCGCCATTTTTGACGTTGATGAGAGCTGTCACACTTTTATATTTGTCTAAATGGCGGCAAGACTGGTTTTAAGGGTATACCTAAACAGGAGATAATGTGAGGCCTCTCAACCAATGTGTTATAAATTATTAGGATTGAAATATATTATTTAAAAAAATACAGCACACTTAGTAGCAGCCAGTAGCAAAAAATATTTATGCTACCTTTTTGCTAATTCATTGGACTAATATTTAGGATATATGCCAGAGCTTGCAAATCTTTGCAATTTTTTATAACATTAATAAAATTTAACAAATATGTTTTTTGTAAGCATAACAGTTTTAATTCAATTATTTTAAAAGCGAGACGTCAATTTGACAACATTTTATTTAAACAAATAGCGTAAATATATATCACTGTAATACTTAAAGAAATATTTTTTTATATTTAAATGCAGAACCAGTAAAATTAATTTTCTGATAGGTATTTTATACGATTTTTTTGTACTTGTTTTAAAATAACGACTTTAACTATTTATTTTGTTCACTTTCGCAAGTGTGACTAAAAAATAGGTTATGATTACAGATAAACTAGACATTTATCTGTATTTTTGCAATCAATATTAAAACTTTTAAAATGTAACCTCAGTTTTTGGAATATTGCCCACAGGAGTCCGCACTGTGGGGGGCCCGAGACCCCATGAGGCCGTATTTTATGCTATTTTATGTTTGTATTCATGAAATAGGTGGAAAATATCTAAAAAAATCTTAGATTCAGGGGGGGGCCGGTCCCCCAGCCCCCCCCTTATATACGCCACTGGACGTGGATAGCCGATTTTCCGCGCTTTAAAAAAAATTGCAAGGAAATTTCGCTTAATGGACAGGCAGATCAATACCATTTTTGTAGATCTTTAAACTTCCTTTTGCGGATATTATGTTGGGTTTATACAGCAATATCAATGGGTATAAGTCTATCCTTTTTGTGGTCCTTAAGATAAAATATCCTAATTGGTTAAACTATAACGCATGAATATTATTTTATTCTTGTATTCGTTACGTCAAATCATCGGCGTACAGTTGACAAAAACTCTATCTATGTAAATTTGGTATCTGTGTACCCACCTTTATTTCTGAATGTGTGCATCAAATGCCAACCATTGTGTAAATAGGTAACAGGGAGTATTGGAATATTACGTATATAGTTTATACATATATATAAATGGGTTCATACAGCAGCAAATATATTGCGAAGGTAATTTTTTACTTGACTTGGCCATTAAATTTGTTGTTTTTGCATTAATTTAGATGATTAACGTTTTCCAAATTCATATTTTGAAAGTTTTCCAATATTTTCTTGATAAAAAACTCAAAAATTTCATAAATTAATCAATGACGGATCTGATACCTTCCTAGCCCAATAGCACACTGAACTCCAAGCTATATCAGCCTTGAAAAGAGTTTTTGTAAATATCTCAGAAACAAAAGCTTCTACGAAGTTTTTAGTTAAAACAGAAATTATTGAAAAAAAATGTATTCTACTATATTCCGACAATCGCATGTTAATGTGATACTCCGTTACAAAGTTAACATATTTTAAATTTTGAAACTTAAAAAATAACTGTAATTAGCATTAATAGATTTTGACGAAAATCTAATCAGCTCGTTATATTCACCTAAAAGTTTCATGAAAATCGGTTCAGCGGTTTAGCAGCTATCGTCTTACTGACAGACATATCCCCCCTATAACACATTTTTTTTCATCGAAAATAATACCTTCTCTAGCCATTGCTTGTGTTAACAAGGTAAAAATGTAATGATAGGTAAGAACCGCAGCCGCAGCTCTCTATAGCTAGGACAAGAATGACAGATTTTGTGCTGGTGCGCATCCATTTTTCAATAAAATATGTCGGCAAACTTTTATTTATATTTTTCCTGTAGCCATGAACAGGAATAGGGCTTTCCATTCTGTGATTTTTTTTTAAATTTAGTTTTATTTTATTTTGAAGCATATCCGGAGCGTGACATTAAAAAGTTGTAACAGTAGCGTACCCATAAATTTGTCTTGTGGGGGCCCGACACCTCATAGTGTCGTATTTAATGCTATTTTTTGGTTTTATTTATGAAATATGTAGAAAATGACTAAAATATTGCCTCTAACTAATAAACGTAAAAATAGTCGGTAATATCGGCCCTTGATTATTAGAACTTCTTTCTTACAAGGAAGGTTTGGAACCACAGAGGTCTTTTTTGAAGTCTGTGTTTGGAGCCCTTAATTACGCTGATTTACATATTTCCATTTGTTTGTTACAGGGTTCAGATCCCAGGGTGGCGACATGTCGCGGCAAACTCCAAAATCGTCGCTCGAAGCTCAACCAGGAGATCAACAAAGAGTTGCGGCTTCGCGCAGGCGCCGAAAACTTGTTTAAGGCCACAACCAATAGAAAGTTGCGAGAGACAGTGGCCATAGAGCTGAGCTTCGTCAATTCCAATTTGCAATTACTTAAAGAACAGCTTGCCGAGCTGAACAGTTCCGTGGAACTGTATCAAGGAGATGGGTGAGTTCCTTCAAAAACCTGCTGCAATGCTAAAAACATCGGTTCTTCAGACTAGTTTTTGTTTTTGGTATTCCTATGCCATGTGGTTTTCAAATCTTTATTTGTGACACTTACAGCTGATTCCTTATAGTCCCATGTAACTTATACCGACTGATCCAATCATCTAGGAAGATACATTGGAATACGTCCAAGTTACCAGTGCCTTGCAGTCTTCAAAACAGCGACCGAAAGCAAAACCCTTTGTATGTCTCTTTCTATTACGTTTTCTATAAACAGTACTTTTTCGCGTAAAAGAAATTAGTCTGCCTTGGACCGCGTGCATGTGAGCTGCATTTTACTGCAACTAGAAAATGCATTATTAAACATAACAGATAAAAGCAGGTTTTTTAAGTCCTCCTTCAGCTAGACAATATCCGATCCTATAAAAAAACAACTCTTTCGTTTAGGAGCATAATGGGAGTAATAGCCGAGAAGAGCCACCAACAACTCTTCTCTGTGGCACAATAGCGCACTTTCTTATTTATAAACCGATTTGCCTTAAACTTGACACATCGCGGCGCTTATGGTAACTTGATACAATTTTTAACTTAAATGAAAAAAAAATCAAAATGGCGGATCCGAAATGGCGGATTTTTCCATTTATGAACCGATTTGCATCAAACTCGGAACTTTGAGATCTTTTAGGTCGCTGATTATTATTTTTAACTTAAATTTAAAAAAATCAAAATGGCAGTTCCACAATGGCGCACTTTCTTATTTATAAACCGATTTGTCTCAAAATTGGGGGGGCCCGAAGCCTCATGATGGCGAATTTTATACTCTTTAATCTTTTTATTCATGAAATATGTGAAAAATATCTAAAAAAATCTAAGGCTTGGGGGGGGGGGCAGGCCCCGAAGAATCCACCATTTTAGGTTTAAAAATTTAATTAAGCGCCGCGATGTTTCAAGTTTAGGGCAAATCGATTTATTAATAAGAAAGTGCGCCATTGTGGATCCGCCATTTTACTTTTATTAAAGTTTAATTTAGAAATCATAATCAGGGACCTAAAACACTCCAAAATTCCGAATTTAATGCATATTGGTTCATAAATGTGAAAGTCCGCCATTTTGGATCCGCTATTTTCAGTTTTTTTTTAAGTTTAAGTCAAAACTAATAATCAGCGACCTAAAAGATCTCAAAGTTCCGAGTTTGATACAAATCGGTTTAGAAATGGGAAAATCCGCCATTTTGGATCCGCCATTTTAAGTTTAAGTTAGAAATCATAATCAGCGAAGTGAAACACCCCAAAGTTCCGAATTTGATGCATATTGATTCATAAATGGGAAAGTCCGCCATTTTGGATACTCCATTTTGTTTTTTTTTTAGTTTATGTTAGAAATCAGAATTAGCGACCTGAAGCACCCCAAAGTTCCGAGTTTGATGCATATCGGTTTATAAATGGGAAAATCTGCCCTTTTGGATCCGCCATTTTATTTATTTTTCTAATAAAAAATTGAATTGTATACTAACCCCAAATACTTAGTCGGAAAAGTTTCAAAAAAGTTATGATCAAACAAATAAACAAATATATTATTTGAAGTCAAGCTAAATAAAACTGTTTAAACAATTGCCAATGGTAACATCATAAAATAAAAATTCTCGCTGCGAATTGTCCCCGCGGCGAATCGGCCGGCGGCGAATTGTCTCCGCGGCAAATCGGCCGCGGCGAATTGTCTTCTACCCAATTGAAGTATATCAAAAAATGTTTTTGCATAATCTCAAGTGAGAATTGTTATTATTATACCGTTGTTTTTCTTATTTTACAAGCTTTCAAACGAGGTGCCGCAGGTGGGGTCGTCTTATCTGAGAAAAAAGTTGTATATGAATAGATCCTTTTTCGAGGGTACAACGAAAAATATTTTGCGTCATAAAGAATGCCCGTAAAAAACACTGTTGTTGTCTGTTGACTTGATTCTATTTTTTTGGAGGCAACGGTCCATTTAATGTAACCACCCTTTGACTCGCGGCTTTTTTAAAATTTATTATTTGATCTTATTTTATTTTAAAACACTTAACACCCAATACCCACAAACAAAATGGGAAAAAATAACAATTACAATCATTCTTTAAACTAAATTTGTACAGGATGAAAAATTAAAAAAAATCGAAGAAGATAAAAACGATAAAAATAAAATAACAAATTGTAAAATATTGAATAATCAACAATTATACTTAAAGAAAAAATAAGTTTGTGGGATTATCCTTAGTAGGTAGCTCGTCTACTACCCGAGTTTCGGCCTTGTTGAACACTCTTCGGTATGACCGTCCCCAGTGTTAAGGGACGATGAACGGTGATCATGATGTCTGAAAGGAAATATGAAACGTGGACATTTTCAGAAAACAGACCAGCTGCAGAATTGAAGTATTAGTCATGATAGCCTCAGGTTTCTAAAATTTACGTCAAATATTTCAGAAAAAATAATAGAATAAGAATTTCTATGGTGGAGATCCGGCAACTGGTGCAGAACCACTCTGCACCCCCTGGGTGGGAGGTGGAGTTTTTTCAAAAAATGAAAACTCTGGTAAGTTTCACTTTTGTTTCTTTAATCCAAATTAGATCTAAAAACGTGATTTTTAAAATTTTTCTTTAATTTCTGCAAAAAAAGACCCTTGAGAAATGGATGCTAATAAAATTAAGTAGACGTGTTCAAAAGTACAGGATAAGGCCTTTAATGTTGGTGTTAGTTTTGGGGCGATATAGATAACTGATACATCAAATTAACGCTCTTATCCTGTCCTTTTAAACGCGTTTACTATGTTTTATTAGCATTCGGTTCTTAGGGTGTATTTTGCAGAAATTAAAAGAAAATGAAAAGAATCACGTTTTTGATGTTCTTCTCTATGCGGAGTAGATGGTTAAAGCATGTTCAAGAATGCTGAGGGCATGCAGAGTGGTTCTGCGCCATTTGCCAGATTTCCACCATAGAAATTCGTGTTCTACGATTTGTTCGGAAAAAAACTGACTATTAACAGTGAGTGGAGGAATATGTCGTTGATAGACACCCTACATCGCTTTTAAAAGAAAGTTAGGTATTAAAAGTTTCCTTTATACACTAATACCCATTGTTCAATTTGCATATTATAGTATACACCATACAATCATGCTATACTCCAAGAATGATCCGACAAAGGCAAGTTTTAAAGGTATGGGTTGGTAAAATCACGTGTATATCGTATAATAAAAGCCAAGAATTTACAACACATAGAAAATGTTATTGTAAATAGCCGGAAACGCAATATTTATCTTTTATGGCAGCCGCAACATTTTATTGATTTTTATTTTGTTTGTTTTTAAAGACCACTTGGTGGCAAGGGGGTAGTTCCGTGGTATAGTCGTCGGCTTCACATGCAGAAGGTACCAGGATCGAGTCTCGAACGATGCAAAAACAAAAAAAAAATCCGTCACCTTGTCCGCCCACTTCCTTTTCAGCGTTCAACAGCCGTCATCGAATAAGCCCGCAAAAATATAAGTTGACCTTGAACATCGAGAATATACGCAGGTGTGCTCCAGGAGCCGACACGCAGCCAGCCGAGAAACCGGAGATAATAACCCAGGAGCCTGCTATAAGTGCTATATAGTTAGAACCAGGATAGCGCCATCATAAATCTCCTACAGTCAACTCACGACGACCACGACTGTTAGGAAACAAGTCTATCGTCTATAACCAAGTTCTGCTGGGACGATAGCGGTGTTAGATAGATGCAAGTCTAACATGTAGCAGGACCACCTTTCAGAAGGGGTGTAAAAGCGTGGGTCCACTGTTTACACTTGCTAGGCAGTATACCCTGCCCTCGACAAAGAGGTGTCAGGCAAAATTAGGTCCTCTTAGAGAAAGAAGACTAGCATCCTAAGAGGCACGTGCATCAGTTTGATATATGTACGGACAAATCGGGGTTTGCGAAAAGGGCGCGCCCTGTGCCTAGTCGCTAGATCAAAAATGGTCTTTCGACCACTACTACTACTAAAGACCACTTCTTATGTAAATGAATAACACTTACTTGTAAGATAGAGTAAGTTCTAAAAAGGTAAACATTTTCAATTATGCTGTTTACTTCTTCCCAAACTAGCAGGTAGGAAAGCTATTCAACAGGTTCATATAGAGCTGGTTATCTCCGTTGCCTCTGTCAGAAACTGGAAAATAATATTGTAGTTTTAAACTCATTACCTTAGCATTACCTCCGAGAGGTGTTTTAAAGTGTATATTACTACTATTACTGTGTCGGTTTAGAACGTTTGTCTACGTTGTCGGACGCCTATTCTCCACCTCCTTCGATCCTGACAATCATTTTCTATCAGGTTTTGTTGACTCATTAATCTTTGGATTGACTGTTGCCACTCCAGTTTAGGACGCCCTCTTTTTCTGCGCCCTATTCTAATACCTGGTTTGGTAATCCTTTATTGTGCATCCATTGTACATGGCCGTACCATATGAGATATCTTTTAGTGATGTCATCCGTTATGCTTCCCTCGATTCCCACACTTTCTTTTATGATCTCTTTCTCTTTTCAAATCGTTTTATTATTTTCTGTTACATGACAAGAGTCTATTCCATAAAATAGCGTGCTTTTCGCCATTGTTTTATATATGTTAAATTTTTCACTCCTTTTTATCTCTATACTCCATCAATCACCTTTTTTGATTTTCCTATTCTATTTTTCAGTTCTTTACAGTCCCTTCCTGTCCTATCAAATGTGACATCCAAGTAAACATACTCATTACATGGAGATATTGTTTGTCCATTGGCTAGTTCTAACACACTTGATTCGTTTCCAATAAATAAGTACTGTGCCTTGTCCACGTTCCCTGTTAACCCCCACTTTTAGCATTTTTCCGTTAACTTTCTCATCGTATACTCCATGTCTTCTTTATCATTAGCTAAAACTAAACTGTAGTGTCTATATGGTAAAGCGGTCATTAAGTTGTATTCCCATGCCGTGTCCATTACGTTTCTAATTTTTTAGGGCTACTGCGATATATATTTTAAAACGTTTTGGAGAGGTACAACATCCCTTTCTTAAGCCTTGCGTTACCAGGAATTCTTTTGAAAGTCGATTTTCAATTTTAATTTTAGATTTTGACCCTTTGTATGGTTCATTTATCGCTTTTATTTATGTACGACTGATATTAGTTTGTTCTAACACTGTCCAAAATTTTTCTACTGGAACGGTAGGTATCATATGCTTTGTATAGATCCACAAAGGTAAGATGAGTTTCTATATTTGTCGCACTTCTTTTCTCCATTACTTGTTTAAGGCCAGCATCACAATCTACGGAAATTTTGGAACAGCCAAAAAATTAACGGAGGGATAATGAGATTCCCCTGACTTGGTTGCCTATAATAGTTTTTGTCCTTTACGGACTTTAAAAATTGTCTCTCTCAAATATTCCCCCATCAATTTTGTCCATTGTTGTTCGATGGGCGTCATCTAGAGACAAAATTTCGATTCATAGTGTGGACAACGAAAAAAAAGTAACACGGGCAGCGTTAGTATTTAGCCTGTGATTATTTTTTTGTTGGCCTTGTTTGATTAGACAGGCTATGTCAATTTTTTTAAAAATTTTGATCTTTTTAAACATTTTTGATTGTTTTTTTAACATTTTTGAAAATTTCGATAAATATTTGTGAGAAATAGTGTTTTTGGTGAAATTTATAAGTCACTGTTTTGATTTGTGCGCCGTGAACTTGAACCTGGGTGCAAAATGATCCCTGGCCGTCCACAAAATTGGGGTACAAAGAAGTTTAGGAGTTTGGAACGTTATAACAGAAGAAGTCGGAAGTTACAAAACGAGTAAGTGCTAAATCTAGTCTATAAAACAAGGCGCTAGCCCTACCAAGTCCACTTCCAATCCCTGACTTCGCATGCGTAGATCTACCAATATTATTTACCTCATGTATTAGAATAGATGTACAGGGTGATTTTCACTTGAATGATTCTAACCACATGAAAATAGAAAGTTTCAAAGCCCTAACCTAACGAAACCTAATCAGATCTAACCGAACCGAACCAAAGCAAACTAAACCAATATTTTTTTTCAAAAAAAAAACTTTCCTGACTTCCTAGCCGGGATCCTAGAGGATGTGAATCCGAACTGTACCGTACCGAACTGAACCTATCCAAACCTAACCCTACCCAACTAAACCTAATTAGCAGCATGTGTTGTAGTTTAGTTTGGTTAGGTTAGGTTTGGTTCAGTTTAGTTAGGTTCTGTTTGGTTTGGTTCAGATTCACATCCTCTAGGATCCCGGGCAGGAAGTCAGGAAAGTTATTTTTTTTTTAAATTATTGGTTCAGTTTGCTTTGGTTCGGTTCGGTTAGATTTGATTAGGTTTTGTTGGGTTAGGTTTTTGAAACTTTCTATTTTCATGTGGTTAGAATCATTCAAGTGAAAATCACCCTGTATTCATCTATTCTAATACATGAGGTAAATAATATTGGTAGATCTGCGCATGCGAAGTCAGGGATTGAAAGTGGATCTGGTAGCGCTAGTGTCTTGTGTCTATAAACGCCAGTATTTAGTTGAATGAGAGAGAAATAAGAACTACAAGGATGGTCAAATGAGATAAAATATGCAACAAGTTAAAAAATGTCAAAAATGCAAAAAAAAATTATTTACATTTTTTTTGTTCAAATTGTATGTACAGGGTGTTTCATTATATTTCTTCCCATGGAAAAATTCCATAATTTTCGTCCTAAAGAAACAATTTAAAAAGCGTTTAAATCGTAAAATGTTTTCCTTTTTGGTTACGGTTTGACATTTATTTTAAAATTTACCATATGCGGGGGCAGATAAAAGTGATGTGTTTTTAAAGGAAACACCCTATATATTTCTACAGGTATGAATAAGGCTTAAAATCTTCTTTATTAATCTATAACATACTTTATACGAGATATAACCATTTAAAATTTTTCCAATTATTAAAATAATATAGTAGCACTCCTAGTATAATTTCACATTCACAAAAAGGAAAAAATTGTTTCGATTTTCTCACAACCTGTCACATATAACTTAAAAGAGTGGTATATACCAGGGGTGCTGAGTGGTACTTTTTTATCATTAAAAAAAAGTGCTTATATCTCATAAACTATTGTTCACAGCTATAAAGTATGTTATTATTTTAGAAAGAAGATTTTAAGGCCTATTCATAATATAAATGTAAAAATATACAGGGTCTTTCCTTTAAAAAAAAAGTTACTTTTACCTGCCACTTGTATATGGAAACTGCCAAAATAAATATCATACCGTAAACAAAAAGGAAAAAATTTGCAGATTTAAACTCTTTTTAATTTTTTCCTTTAGGACAAAAATTCTGGAAAAATTGGATAGTAGAAATATAATGAAACACCCTGTACAGGGTGTCAAAAATTCGATGTTTTTGGGGGGTTTCGGGTATTTCTAGGGGGGATAGAAAAAAACTGACCCCCCTTTACGACACTCAAATTTCAGGAGAAGCCGAAAACCATATTTTAATATAGTAAGCCATAAGTCTGCATTTTGGGAGGGGGTCTATAACTTCTTTATTTATGATAATTTTGTTTTTGTGTAAATTTAGTTTTTTTGATTTTGAGGTATTTTTTAATATATGTGAGAAAATAGTTTAGAGTAATTTTTTAAAAAACCCCTGTAGCTTCGGATAAAATAAATTTTTTTAAATGTAAAACCAGACAGTTTTCACTGAAAACTACACATTTTATCTAATTTCACAAACCTTGATTTGGAATATACAGGGTGGAGACTTTAAATGGAATACTGTTTCTAGCAGGTTAATAATAATTTAAAAAAAAAACGAAAACATGTCAATTGAGTTTTTTCATAGGCTTTCTTCCTGACAGAAAAGGGAAGGGGTCTAACCACATATATCTTTTTTTTTCAGATAGAATGACCCCATTTGTGGTACTTTGTTCAAAAGTATATAAAAAATAATGGAATAATTTTTTTGACATATAGCTACAATGTCAAAAGTTACATATGAAGAGCCAGGGAGAAAAAGGATAAGGGTCCATTGGAAGTAATATTAAGATAATTGAAATTTTCCATACACCCTCTATGTTATATTTTGTAAATAATTTAATGGCAAAACTAAACTAAACCTAAGCCCTTTCTGGAAGTCTGACCAAATTTTTTTGCCTCAGGAAAAAAGTCTGTAAAAAAACTCAATTGATGTTTTTGTTTTCAAAAAACCAAACATGCTAGAGGCAATGTCTCATTTATAGTTGCCACTCTTTATAAAAGTTAGCAAGATTTTATGCTAGAAATGCATGGTCTGATGAAAGCTGCTGCCCCTAAATACACTGATTGTCATAAAGTCTAATAAATAACAAAAAAGTGGAGAATAAGATAAGGCACTAAAATAAAAAAAGTTCTATTTCAGCGGGTCACTCACTGTGTTGTTTTTTAAAAACACACTTTGATATTTTTGAAAACCTATTTCAAATTACATTTTTTTCAAAATTAGTGTTATTTTCATCATTGTCAATTTATCCTAAACATATTCTAACCTATCCATTGGGGCCATTTTTTTTGTGTGGAAAAATGTCACTGTGTATATCAAAGTAGATTAGGATATGTTGGCGATCAATTGACAAAGGTTAGGATAACACCAATTTTGACATTCCAAAAGGAGAACTGCATCTTGAGAGACCAGCGTTAGTCTTCCAGAATGCAGTGACACTAGGAAAAAAATGTCATTGAAAAAAAAAATTCAAAAAAATCTTTAAAAAAACAATTTGGAAATTTCATTTCAAATTTAGGTTTTTAATTAAACTGTCTTTCAATGAAGTGTTTTCAAAAAGATGTTGTAGCATGGAAACATTTTGTATAACAGTGTCTGAAATAAAAGTAATTGGTGGCTTATGGGGTTTTCAGATTATACATAGTAAGACATGTAATTTTGGTGGTAAGGTAGAAAATCATTATAAATTTGTAAGGTGGGGTATGATATGCCCCATTAAGTTTTTAAAAGCATTCAAGCATATAAAATCAACCAAAAAAAGAAGATTTTTATAATTTTTGACACAGTTATTATTATCTAAAAACTAAAAACCCAAAATTTCAGATATTTTTGGCCAATAGTTTGTTTTTATTAATATTTTAAAATTGAAGTTTTTTCCGGACATTTACTAAAATAAATGGATCCATGATAGATCTGATACCTTCCTAGCTCATTAGTAAAACAGCCTTAAAAACGGTTTTTTGTAAATATCTTAGAAACTAAAGCTCCTAAGAAGTTTTTGGTTATTAGACAAATTATTAAGCAAAACGTGTTCTACTGTATTCCAAAAACCGCATATTGATTCGATGCTCCGTTAAATAGTTATTATTTTTAAAATGTTTACACTGTCACTAGCGTTATTGGATTTTGAACAAACTACAGTGTCGAACACTATTTTATCATGAAAATCGGTTTAGCGGTTTAGGAGCTACCGTGGGCCGAAAACACACACATGGACAGACGTCACAATGAAATTGCTAAGATAGGTCCAAATACACCTAAATAATACCTTTTCGGCGTTATATTTTAAATTTTTTTTATCAAAAACAATATCTTCCCTGCCATTGCTGTATAGGGTATAAAGGTAAAAACTAAAATAACTTAAAAACTGCTTACACTCGAAACATGATTTATGGCTTGTTAGAAATACATTTTAAAGACACTTAGAAGGATGTGTCACATAATATACTTTTTATAAAAAACTTTTTAAAAATTTTTGTAAATTTTTTTTTATTTCTCAAAACCATTTTTTATATTTTCAAATTTTTTTTTTATTTCATTGATTGATTGCTAAGATATTTCAAAGATTTCAAGATGGAGAAATGATGGGTAGGTATAGTACAAACAAAAATGTGTATGTTGTTATACACTAATACTACCATGCCAAGGCAAAAGATGGATTTTTTTAACCTTAATTTCATTTTTGATAATTGTTTTTTAAATTTTGATAAGAGCCTTATTTATTTTTAAAGATATTAAAATATTAAAAATTAATATTTATGCAGAGAAGAAAGGATAATTTAAAAAGCGAAGAAACCAGGTAATTTTTTAAAAAATTGGGAGTACACTCTTTTGCTTTGGCACGGTAGAATACTGTACTATATTCACATGGGTTAGGTTAGGTTATGTTCCATATTCATTTAAAATTCAGTAGGTATCGAAAATTCTAAAAAAGTTTTTTATAAAAAGTGTATCATGTGGTATATCCTTTAAAGCGTCTTTAATTCTAGTGCCTACTTTTTGAGATATTTGTTTTTTGTCAGGTCAAACTTGCAATTCAAAAAAATATTTAAAAGAACTACTTGTCAAAAAAATCTGAAATTTTTGATTTTTCAGTTTATTAATGGTTAGTATAACTGTACCAAAAATCATTAAAATCGGAGTTGATGAATACTGGAGGCTGGTTAATTTGGTATGAAATGACCTGTTATTTATAAATCCAAAGCATACATATCTTTTGATGTGACCTTTTAATAAGTTTTAGAAACAAAAATATATTTAAAGCTATTAAGAATAAAAAAACCTGTAAATTAAAACAATAGCTATCAAACTAAAAACTAGAAACCATCGTAAGTTGCATAAAAATGTAGTAAAATTATTATGTTTTCTTATTTTTAGGAAAAATCCAGTTGGGGATGAACATTGCTATGTTACATTGGATTTTCATCTTTATACTGAAGGAACAAAGAGAGTAGACAAAAATAAGGGAAGCTGGAGTGATAATTTTGCTTTGTCATTTATGCTTGTGTGAGTTTTTAGAACATTTATAAATTTTATCTAAATTATATTTTTGACATTATTAGACCCTAACAAACTTAGTTCTTCTTGCAAAAAATCGAGTTGACATACTATTACACCTAGCTCTGCAAAGTCAAAATCCTCCCCATTAGAAAGGAATATCTGCATTTAGTTAACCCTCCATGTAACCATATACAGGGTGTTTCAACAAAAAGACATTTTCAAAATTTTTACATGGTTGTAGAGATATTCAAACGACCTTCAAAACAAGGTATCATTAGACCCACTTTTCATATCCAAAATATATTAGTAAAGCATATCCCTCAAAGGGAATGCATGATAGCCAAGACGGGTCCCCTTGAAAACAAAATCTACGTGTTTGTGGATTTTTGAAGTGCCCCAAAAGGCCTCTGTTAAGTTTTTGTTGAAACGGCCTGTATATTAAAAGATACATTTAATATTATTTTTTTTATTGCTTTAAGCAAATTACTGTACTAACCGAAATTGCTAAACATATATCGAAATATAGATTATAAATAAAAAACCCCTAATCTACGTGAAAATATTTTTGTGTAGCGAAATTCATCTGTATTGCAGTGAAATACATCTGTATTATTATTACTATCTTGGCGATTTTTTCTCTACAATTTGATGAATTGCTTTGCAAAAAGTGCCAGTTTTATAATTTCGTGTATAATGTGCTTTTTATGTTCATGATACATTTCTTTTTTCAGAAATAACGATGGTGGTTGACTATTAGGATTTACTAAGTGCAATACAAGTTCACACTCCATAAGAAATCAGGTACTCAAAATCAACAGTTTAAAATGTCCACAACAAATTACAGGGGCTACTAGTACATCGTCGTTGGTTCGATGAAACCTGATATGTGACATTTGCTTCAAAATTAAGTTTTTTGCATAATTAGTTAGCCCTATTCATAATGGATATCCTATATAAAATTATTTGCAAAAAAATGTAATAATAACGTTAATTGAAGCAAGGATAAAAAAGGATCCAGACAGCTTATAAATGGCATCATAGACCTTTTTTGCCTTTTCTGTAAAATTTTATTTTGAACACAAAACAGTTTTCAGTAAACCAACGACCATATATTATATTATGTTTGAACCTTTTGTAAGAAAATTTGTTTTGAATGTTACTTATATTATTGAAAATTAGTTTTCTATAAAGGATAGGTTTTTTTCAGAAAACATTTGTTTTTTATAATATAAAAAATTTAACCTAACCTAACTGTTTGTGTGTGTATGCTCTATATACTCCAATTCAAAAAAATTGAAACAACATTTACTAACAGTTTGACGAGTCTGACATTTAAAGATTATTAATAATGCCACATCTGTCAGTCAATAAAAAGTGTCTCAATTATTTTGAATTTGATTATAGAACTATTTTAGAGTTTATTTATAAGAATATAGAATGTAAATTTATAATAATAATAACTGAGTAGGCTGTAAATTTAAATGTTAAAAAATAGTTTTGCTAAATAAAAAATAATTGGTTGTTTTTTAAAACTGTAGTAGAGTGTTTTTTCAGAGATATTTTCTAATAATTTTCTTTCAAGCTCCTGTTAAGAAGTTTTCTATTTTTATTACTATGCTGTAATTTATTTAAAAAAAAAACAATAAATCGGCAGCAATATATTTGGTATTTGTAGCAATAGAATAATAAATATTTTTAAACAATAAATAAATGTAAAAGTAATTTTTCAGAGCTTCATTTATAGTGCACCTCTGCACCTATGTCAAATTATGTACTACTATAAAGTTTCTAAAATTTGTTTGAAGGAGGGGAAGGAAATTGTCCCAAAATATTTTCTTCAATTAGAAATTGTTTAAAAACTTTTTTTAATTAAAAAAAAATTTGACATTTCCTTAAAAAAATATTAGCTTCCTGTTTTTCTTTTAGGAGGCCAAAATGATTGTAAATATTTTTGTGTTTAAAGAAAGTGTTTTTGTTAAAAGATAATATTTTTGAACAAATCTATGTTCCAACAAAACATAAATATGCAGTAGGTAAGAATATGGTTTTCTCTCAGGTTTTCTTTTTTTAATAAAAATGTTTTTATTGGTTGTCGATACTTACATTCTGAGAGAAACACAAAACTCCTCTGCAAACAATAAAATCTGTTTTTGCCTTGTTTTAAAAAAAACAAATTGAAGGGTGAGTTTTATCAGATCTGGATGGTTATTCTCTACTTTCTGTGAGGTGAGGTGAGTGAAAAGTTCACTTTCACTGGTGAACTTGAAATGATTTCACCACCTTATTACACAGGGAAATGAATCCACAAGGTGAGCGCTCACCTCACGGTACAGACAATCAAGAATAAACACCCTGATCCAAACTTGATCTAAATTAACCTAAAATGTGGTTTGAACTGAAATATCCTACCTGATAACTTTTAACATGCTTTGTCAAAAACGACCTATAAATGTAGAAGAGGTTGTTTTAAAAAATGTTCAATGAACACACCAAGAAAGTTCTCATAGGTACATAAAACTCCAATGCAAAATAATTGAGACACTTTTTATTGACAAATGTAACATTACAATTAACATTTAAATGTCGGACTCATCAAACTGTAAATTTTGCCTCAATTTTTTTGAACTGGAGTTTACATCTACCCATTATATTTTTAGTTGGAAAGACAGAGATAATAAGGACATTTTAAAACTCTACAAATTTTGACAACTGTTATTGTTATAGTTATTTTTAAGGTTTCACAACCTGACTAATTTGGCTTTGTTTTCCTGGCCATTTTTACACTTACTATTGGTAGAATCCTCCTCAATTAAAAAATAATACTTTTAAGCTTATTTTTATTAAAAAAAATACCAAACTTTACACACTTTGAGGTCAGTTGTTAGACGTAAATGTGACGAAAAAGTAAATAACTACTAAGTAACAATAAAATCCCAATATTATTCTTTAATTAAAGAAGATTCTACTAAAGGTAAGTTGAAAAATAGTCAGGCAAATAAAGTAATTCAACCTAAGTTGTGATACCTAGACAACAACTATAACGATAACAATTGTCAAAGTGTTTTAAAATGTCCCTAATAGGTATAGTAGAATTTTTATGAATATAGAGTTACATCATTTCCTGGTATCTTTGTTTATTATATGGGGGCATTGTTTATTGATCTAAGAGCTGGCTATCGAGGGATAGGAGTCACTGGGTAAAGTAGATTTTTTTATACAGGTTTTAAGTTTTTTTTATTTTATTTCTTATATGTTGTCTCCAATAATAGCATAAAAAGAAGATTCTTATTGAGGGCAGTAAACATACAATTGGTCAAAACTTTACCTTATCGTTTACAAAAATGCATGTCCCCACATCTCTGTTATGCTTGCACCCTGACTTCTAAGAATTTTTTATTTTCTATCTTATATTGTCTCTGGTAATACTACAAATTGTCTTATTTAAAAAACAAATTTTTGCCAGGAGGCATTCTGGGTGTTGAGGTAAATTTATTTTTGTTGAAAATGAAATTTTCAATTTATTTGTGAAAACAACTAGCTGCTGTCGCTTTTGAGGTATATGTACTATGTTATTTTCTCAAAAATTGTGACAAACTTTGATACTACTTCGGGAATGTACTTTCTCAATCTAAATTTGAAAACCGCGTTTTGCCAGCTATATTGTGGTTCGTAGAATTTTTTATTCACAGGTACCAGCATTTGCGTTTGTAAAAAAGAAAGCAGCCTGTAATTTTCGTTTAAATCAATTTTTATTTAGTGTTTTACTTTTCTTGAGTTAGAAATATTTGTTTTTCCTGGAAAAGTCAAAAACAGCTGTCCTAGTGTAACAGCGCCGCTGTGTAATTGATGTCAAAACTAAATTAAGAAAAAATTACAGATTTCTATCAGAAAGTACCGCTGGCGAGCAAAGCAAAAACCTAGTAACTCGACTTACTCGAAAATGAGATTTTTATATCATTGAAATAACCGTAAAAAACGGCACCAGAGAGTTTTTCTAGAATGTGGCTACCTTAAAAAACAAGGAAGTTGAATCTAGTTACTATGTAGTTAAATAAACTTTGGTTAGTATGTAGTTAAATAAACTTCAAACTCTATTTCCCAAAACACTAGTTTTTGACTTACTAGGCTTCTGCTGTGCACGACAGACCACGTCTGTGTCTCTCATCTTCCTTTTTCGCAGTCCGTGAATCGACGATCACGTGATCAAAATAAATTTACAAAAAAACCCATGCAATTTCCAAATTTGGGCGATCAAGCCATATGATAGAAACCAATTATAACTTATTTTTTTGTGGTGTTAGATAAACAAAAGAATTTCGGGGTGCTGACTTTTTTCCGATTTTGAAAATATGGTCTAAAACGATGGCAAAATGCGAAAAACCCATAGAAAAATGTGCATATTTTAGAATAAAGCTGTGGAGGAGAAAATAGGGGAGTACAAACACGCATCGTTGCCAAATTTCAAAAAAAATAATTTCTAAAATGTTTGATAAAACCCAAAAAAGGCAAATTTCAAAAAAAGAAAAAAAGTCAGCACCCCCCAATTCGATGAAGAATTTACTAGAAAAAACAAAAATTCCTCTAATGCTACCAGTTTCTCCCTGGATGACCTGGTTGAAAAAGCATCATATGGATAATTTCCAACACTGCAATTGTGTAATTTATCTCAAAAATAGGGATCTGACCGGCACCATAAGACAAAAACATTATTATTACAATATCTGCCTGCACAAAATCCACTTTGCTCTTTTTCTTGTTGTTCATGAAAATTATTCTCTATTAGATCTCTTAAGGCGCGTATTCACCAAAGGAGCGAGCAAGAGCAAACAAGAGCGAGCGAGCATTCCGCATCAATAATCACCTAGTGTGTACCAGATGCGAGCGAACAAACATTTGCTTGTTCACGCTCAAAAAAGATAGAGAGGAAGTCGGTACATCAAAGAAAATTCGTGTTCAGGCTCGTCCGGTGTGGACGAGATTTCAATCTATAGAGCACTCGTATTTTGATCGCGGCATGCGTAGGTACTTTGCCTTCCGTATAAACATATTTAGGCCATATTTACTGCTCGCAGAAATTAGACGGATCAATTGCGGATCTGAATATATTCGCTGGTATATCGACGAGATTTCAATATGACGAGCGAACACGAGCAAACATACATGAGGAAGCAAAAATGCTCGCTCTTGCTCGCTCCTTTGGTGAATACGCGCCTTAGGAATCCTACCGTACAATCTACTTAGAGTACGGGTTACTAAAATTTCTCTGTAATTATTGCAATCCACCTTGTTTCCTTTTTTATGTATTGAGGATATGAATACTATTTTACAATTATCATGTACTGGATGTCTGTTTACGCATTGATTGATAATATGTGTAAGATTTTCTAGTAGTTTCTCTCATTCATATTTGAGCATTTTAGCGTATATTGCCCTAGGATTACTTTCTCTCCATATACTTCTATGTCTCTCCTCGGAGAGGCTGACAAATATTCGGATCTCGTTTCCTGCAGCGGTTCCTTGTGGTGTTCTTTCCATTGTTTTGGTTTGATGATTTGAATGGTAACTTTTTCTTTAGTTGGGTCTTTTACCTTAGAAATGAAATTTCATACTTTAGAACTCTGCCTACCTCCTACGTGTGTATTCATATCGTGACATTTGCGCTCGAACATTTAATTTTTTCCATGCCTATCAAATTTCTTAGCTGTCTTCTGGTTTCCCTGTAAAGTTTATAACTTCACAAAATATTTATATTTTTGCTGTTTTTTTGATGAGGAAATAAAATCTCAACAAGGTAATTATAAAAATATACTTACCAAACACGAAACTTAAAATTCGAAATAAAATTATTCTAAAATAATTTAAATTTTATTATCCTTGTTGCTAAAATTATTTTAAAGTTTCACCGTGGAGTAATTTGAAAATATAGAGCGAGTCATTCGAAAATGTCTACTATTTTAAAAACAATAATTATTGCATGTAAAAATGAGTAAATTTTTGACCCACAAATAATGATGTAAATGGAAATATTGGACATTTCCCAACGTGTCTTGGGAATATTGGAAATATTGGGAATATTGAAAATATTAAAAAAATATATTATCTTTCATATTTTGTAACCTTATGAGTATTAAACTTACTATAGAACAATTTTCTGATAGTATTGAAGATTTTGAGGAAGTAGACTGGCAAGACGATGATATTGAGTGTGATGCTGATGACAGTCATGAAGATATGCCTCTTGCTCGAATAGTGAATAGTGTAGTGTGTCAAGAATTAGATTTTTGTTGTACAAATTTGACCTTATTTCTGTTTATTTGTTTGAAGAATAACTCCTGATTTGTCTTCATGTATATGTATAAGCCTTCTACGTTTTCCGGTGTTTTGTTATGATTTTTATAAATACATATTCCTATTTTTTCTTTTTTTAATATTTCATATATTTCCAATATGTCCATATATTTCCAATGTTTCAGGAAATATTTCCGAAAGTATATTTCTGGAAATTTTACAACACTACCCACAAATAAACATTGCTCTTTTTTATAAATCGACCGCAATGTCGAATATTTGACGAATTTTAATATTTTAATTTAATTCTAATATTCAGGAAAATATAAACCAAAGCAAACTGCCCACAAAATAGTTGTCAAATTTTATACAAGGTATACCTCGAGAGGTGGCGGATCATTAACGTATTCATTTGCTTATTATACAGATTGTTTCAATGAAACCTTAATAGAGATTTTTTTGGGTATTTCTTGATGGAATTTAGAAAAACCCTCAGATCCACCCCCTTCGAGGAGTATACATTACCCCTTTATTCTAAATTGGAAAAGTGGTTGGAGTGATACCATGTTTTGAAGGTCTCTTGAATATCTTTACAACCGTGTAAAAGTTTCGAATGATCTGATTACCAGTCGCATCGGAATGTTTAAATTTTTAATTTGGTTTTTTCCCCATCAAACAAACTCTAATCACGGATCACGGGTAACCTGTAACCTGACTTTAATATTGCTGTTTTTTACAATATTGTATCAATGTTATTAATTCTATAATGTCCTTAATAATGTATCCCTCTATAGTAAAAGGATGGGTTATGTACTGCAATTTAAAACCTAAACAGAGGAATCATCAGGGACTTATTGCCAGGCAGTAATAGTGCCGTGCACTATTCTGACAGTTTCGCATTGTAAGAACAGCTGTTCTCTTTCAAAATTAGGTCTTTGTGAATTATAGAAGTCGGAATTATTAGTACCGCCATTATTAGTGGAAAATGAACGACTGACTGACTTTGGTATGTCAATTTTGAAACATAAATTGTCAGTGCCCGGCACTATTACTGCCTGGCTTTATTGCAATAAGTACCTTTTGTAAATACAAATCCATCTTACATAAGTGAGTTAAAACTATACGAGTATAAATTGCATTGACATCTCTTATAAATTCCACTGCTGTTTGCTTCCCGTCAGTCGGCATTTGTTCACACAGAAAGATCGTTGGAAAACGATTAGGTCGAATCAATTTGGAATTCGAGCCTTGTCGATCTTCGACAATGATAGGACTATGCTTAGTTCATCAATATGGATGTTTCGCTGCGTTTGTGATCATAGCTATTGCATCAGTTAAAAAATTTTCAAAATGCTAAGCTTTTAATAAAGCAGCTTTTTTACCTTTGTAGCCCGCGAGTAATATCCCTGGAATAATAACATAGTACCCTTGTTTATAATAACAAATAAACTGCTGACGCCGTACATTGAAGTTTATATATGCGCCCAGAAACATAAAATTGGTATCATGATTATACTATAAACGATAGTGGTCATTAGTAATAAGTCATTTTTGTAACCTTTTCGAAAATAAATTGTTTTTTAAAAGCTACTTCGCCGGACTTCGTATTTAATTGGCGCTGCGAACAGGATAGCGCGATTCCGTCCTTTATCGGTTTTTCGTTGTACGGAAGTGATTTTTAAACCTCAGTGCGCTATCCGAACCCGAACTTGTGAAGTTTGTGAAGTTTTCTTAAAAGAAAGTATCTTTACGACGTAGAACGTAAAGAAGTGTCTTAGTAAAAAGCCTGGAGTTGAAGAAAGTGACGTCTACCGTGTTGTATGAGTCCTGCCGAAGCCAAAACCTACCTAACGACACATCCCTACTGAGCCCGATGTCATAGGCAGAAAAGCTGAAGTCAACCCCCATTTATAGGATTCCTTTTGGTGGCGTAACCTCTACAGATCAAGCTTTATGGATTTATCCTTGATTGTTATGTAAGTTTTTTTGACTCTCTTGATGCCTAAGCGATTAAAGAACATTTTAAAAAGAACAAAACAAAACTAGGATTAGGAGCAGAAAATAAGAAATTAGGAAACGTCTTTAGATTTAAATTTTGAGCAAATAAGTAGTTTGCAAAGTAGTTTAAGAGATTTAAGTAGTCAGTCGACATCAAGACTAGACACTAAAAAGCAACTAGAAACCATAGAAGAAAATACTGAAAATAATTTTAAAAATAGATTTTCAGAAAATTTTAATTTTTTATATTTTGAAAATTCGAACGCTAGTTTTAACAGTAGTTTAAGTAGTGACAGTAGTAACCAACTTGATAACACCTTGCAAAATGAAGAACTTTCTAACACATTTAAAAAGTTTTTTGATTTCTGTACAAGAATTTTACGAACTTTATTTTGGCCAAAGTGTTGAGCAACAAAAATTGGTCGTGTCTGCCATAAAATCGAAATTGGTAGGCAAAGCTCAAAACTTTTTATTAGAAAGGCCAGACCTATATACTTTTGAAAAAATTAAGTTAGCTTTAAGACAAAAATTTGCTGACTCAATAAATCCAAAAATTTTAATGCAAAAGCTTCAATACATTAAAATTAACGATAACGAAGACATTTTGCAATTTATAGATAGACTTAAGGCCTTTTGCCAAATAATTTTTGGAAAAATTCAATGCGAAGTAGCAGTAACGCACAAAAGTTACTGCTTATATCTCAAGTAGAGAAAGTATCTGTTCTAATCTTGACCGCAAAATCCCCAGATTCTTTAAAAACGCTTCTTATGCTTAAGACGCCTGCCACTTTAGACGATGCATATAAGGACGCCATGAGCAATAACATAGTAGAAGCACAAGTAAACTTTACAAGTAATCATTCAAATTTGCCTGAAAGAAACAACCAACCTTTAAAACCTAACACACACCTAAACACTAACTTTAAACAAACGCAAAGTTTTAACCGAAGCCCCCAAAACAATCAAATGGGACCAAAACTACCCCAACAACGTTTTAATCCATTTATGTAACATTTTTCAAACCCTCAATTTAGACAACCTTATTTTAATCCACCTTTTAACTCTCAGTTTAGACAACCTAATTTTGATTTTAATCAACCTAGACCATTTCAAAATCAAGCTCAAAATTCCCAAAATTTTGGAAGACCAACTAACGCCTTTGCCCCACAAAATAAAGCTATTTTAGACAAACGAACGCCTATGTCGACATCAACAATTGGTCCGTCAAGACAACCTTCGGGATTTTTGGCAAACGTAAAAACATACCCAGAACATACTTACGAACAAACCGACAAACCAACTTTTAAAGAACAACCTTATAATTATTCTAATGAGGAAAACTCTGACTATTTTTACGATTCTCACTTTGACAACGAAGAACATATTAGCCAGCAAGAAAACCCCTCTCAAGAACTAAATTCACAAATAAACGCCGCAAGCGAATATTTTCAGGAAACGGCCTCAAATCTTCCGTTGACTTGAACAATATTAACCAATTAATCGAACTGCCATATTTTTATTTACCACAAAAACAACCAACAATTCTTATTGATTCAGGAACCTCAGATTCCATAATCTCCCCAAGAAAAGCCAAAATGGGAATACAACTTAACGACCGATTTACCATATACACACTACAGTTTGCTGACGACTAAGTAATTGTAGCTAATGATAAAGAAGACATGGAGTATATGATGAGAAAGTTAACGGAAGAATACCAAAAGTGGGGGTTAACAGTGAACGTGGACAAGACACAGTACTTATGTATTGGAAACGAATCAAGCGAATTAGAACTAGAAAATGGACAAACAATTTCTCTATGTTATGAGTATGTATACTTGGGTGTCACATTTGATGAAGACGAGAACAGACTGTAAAGAACTGGAAAAAAGAATAGTAAAAGCAAAAAAGGTTATTGGTTGTCTTAACAGTATTTTATGGAGCAGAGAGATATATCAAAGGGGCGGAGCCTCGGTTGTTCATGGTCGACTCGTGGACCCAAATATGTTTTCGAGCTATAAAAACTAGCTAATCCGTGAAGGATATGAGGTTCGGATTGTCCCAATATCCTCGAAAATAAACATAAGCGAATGAAATGTTCATCTAAATGTTTCCTTTCTGTTACTGAAACCATTTGTGATGCGGCAACGCCGCCATTCCCCAGCAGAACAGCTGTTTATTTTCATGAACGTCAAACAAAACCACGAAATTCCACAGATAAACAAAACAATCAAAAGTTTTAATGTGATTTTTCCGAAACCTGTGATCCTAAATTCCAATTACGATGTCCAGATAATACGGTGTGCGCAATGTCCACAGTAATTCGATGGAATGTCTCCTTTATAAGGTAACTTTTTGGACACTATATAACCTCCAAACCTAGCTCTATAAAATACCCTTAATTTGTGTACAGAAAGACGAGTCGAAGAGCCTTGATTATTTACCTAAATAAGCAAATATGTAACGTTGCCTTAAATGTAAAAATGACACGTTACATAATCCCCCCCAACTTCAAGACGATTAACCTAAAAAGGTTAATCGGAGAGATCCGCTGCCGACTTAAGGTCTTTGGCATGCCAGCTCCCTGGTAGTACTTTACCCGATGGTTCCTGAAGCTCAAATATCCATGGAGAAATTTTATTCCTAATCACATAAGGACCAACGAATTTCGGTGCTAACTTCTTCGAGAAAAACTTCGCAGCATCTGACAACACATAATTCTTCTTCCAAACTCGCTGACCCACAACAAAGTTGGGTACCCTCGTACGCAAATTATACTGAACTACGTTTTTCTCTCCCGCCACCTCTAACCTTCTCTTAACATCCGCATAGAGCTTCCGGAAACCTTCGTTCTTACTTTCAGCTGCAGTTTGTACACCATTCTCTTCAGATAACAAAACTGGGTTGGAGTAATCTTTTCCTGACAGACACATATTCCTACCAAAATTAACAAAGAAATGAGACATCCTGGTTGTCTCATGGGTTGCAGTACGAATCGCGCAGGCAAGTTTATGTATTTGTTCGTCCCACTTCCTGTGGTTGTCTTTCACATAACAACATAACATGGTTTTGAACGTACGATTCGTCCTTTCTGTTGGATTTGCTCTGGGGTGATAATACGAATTATACTGAATTTTAACCTGATAACTCCCAGCAAAACGCTTAAACTCGTTACTTTTGTACTGAGGGCCATTATCACAAAGTATCAAACGGGGTACTCCGAAGACCATAAATACTTGCTCCTCAAGATGCTTGACAACAGCTTGAGTAGGGGCTGTTCGCATTGGAAAAACTAAGGAAAACTTACTCAAATAGTCCGTAACGACGAGAATCCAGCAATTACCCTTTGTCGAACGAGGTAGGGGTCCACATAAATCTGTTGAAATAATTTCCCAAGGACGAGTTGGTTTTGGGTGAGATATCATTTGATCAGATACACCTTGTGTATCACCTTTATGAGCTGCACAGACAAAGCATTTCTTTACAAAAGTTGCCACGTCCTGGCGCATTTTTGGCCAATAATATTTTTCTGCCAGTCTGTGGAAGGTTTTATACACACCCATATGTCCTGCGGTAGGAGGATCGTGAGCTTCTCCAATAATTCTACGCCTATGATCTTTGGGAACTACCTCTTTCCAATATTCGTTAGATGGTGAAAGTTGAGGGTATTCTTGTTTGACATATTTATACAACTTATTATCAGTGTATCTCCAATTCATGAATTTTAGTGGTGATTCTACGACCCTCTTTACCATCTTTTGGTACCATCGATCTTTAATTGCTGTTGAAACGTCTCTGGGCTGCGAAATTGTATCAATCATAGGTACTGCGCGAGACAACATGTCCGGGACAACTAAATCTTTCCCTTTCCGGTGAATTACTTCAAAGTCATATTGCTGCAGTTTTACAGACCAACGAGCAAGTCTTCCACTGGGCTCTTTCAAGCTATGAAGCCATTTTAAACTAAAATGATCTGTTATGACCTTAAATGAGATCCCCTCAATATATGGCCGGAGCTTTTCTATCGCCCAAACCAATGCCAAACATTCTCGCTCGGTGGTCGTGTAAACACGTTCTTGCTTAGTCAAAGATCGACTCAAATAGCATAAGACTTTGTCTCCTTCAGGATAAGGTTGCGTTAAACATGCTCCTATTCCATATCCTGAGGCGTCTGTTTGAATGACAAATTCCTTGGTATAATCTGGAAATGTAAGAATCGGTGCAGTCACTAAAAGTTCCTTAATCTTAATAAATGCCTTTTCGCAGTCTGGAGTCCAATCGAACTTTTGATTTTTCTTAGTTAGAGCTGTAATCGGAGCTATTATCGCTGAAAAATTCTCTATGAAACGTCTATACCAGTATATTGTACCTACAACTCTACGAACTTCTCTGACAGTTCTTGGCCTCTGGAGCTCTAACATGGCTCTAATTTTAGTAGGGTCAACTCGAATGCCTCGACGGTCCACTACGAATCCTAAATAAGTCATTTCTGGCCTACAGAGTTGGCATTTCTCCAAACTTACCGTTATCTTTGCATTCTGCAATCTTCGTAGGACTTCCTCAAGAATTCTAAGATGTTCAGAAAAGCTCTGTGTGACAATTACGAGGTCATCGAGATATACGTACACGTAGGGGTCTAAGTCGTTCCCTATGATTCTATCTATGAGTCTCTGCCAAGTTGCAGGTGCATTATGAAGACCAAAAGGTAAACGCTTAAATTGGAAGAGACCTCGTCGACAGATGATTGCTGTCAGTGACTTCGATGATTCTTCCATTGGTACTTGCCAATAAGCGCTTTTGATATCTAAAGTTGACAAGTATTTAGCATCTTTCAACTTGTCAAGAGTCTCCGATACGAGTGGTAAAGGATAATTATCACGCGCCGTCACTGAGTTTAATTTGCGGTAGTCTACACAGAAACGATATTTCTTTGTGTTTTTCTTTTGTACCATTACCACTGGTGAAGCCCATGAACTACTACTATGTTCTATTACATCCATTTTCAGCATTTCGTCGATCTCGTCATCAATAAGTTTTTGAATGACCAGTGAGACCTTATAAGAACGTTGTCTTATCGGTGCTGCATCTGTTGTAATCTTATGTTCTACTCGGTCTGTACATCCCAGTGAGTCACCCATAATAGTCTTATATTTAACGACCAATTCCTCTGGTCATTCTGATTCATAAGGTGTAAGAGTTGTTTGTTGGTCTGATGTTTCTAAAGAACAAATCACATCTTTAAAACCAAACCTCTCGATGATTGACCAACCATGATTCCCTAAAAAGGTACGTGAAGCCCCGGAATCCAACAAACCTAATAACTTATTTCCGAGCACATCCACTTCTAAATAAGGTCTCTCATCTTTACGAGCATGACTTATCACATAATCTAAGACGTACGTTAGCCTATCGGTCGATGCTTGTTCAGGCTGACTCGAAGGTCGACCACCTACGAGCGCCTGGGTCCGTTTCCCTGACGATTACAATTACGATATTCTCTTACTGTTACCCCTGCTTGTCCACACGAATAACACTGCTTACCTCTAGGTAATGCGCACCCGATCGCCATGTGCCCTGTTTGGTTGCATCTATAACAAACAACGTCCCTATTCGCCCTACCAGATCCAACACCCTGTGGTGGTGGTACATCCCTGTCACTTACGCTAGACTGACCACTAGGTGGTTGTTGTCTCTCTCTATCAACTCTAGCAGAGAAACTGCCTGCTGGCTGCTGCCTATTTCTGTCGAATCTATTAGCAGGATGATTTAAATTCTGTTGGTTCGATGTCCCGGCACCTGATATTTGAATTGCATCAACCCCTGTTGGGAAATCGTCAAAATCGCCCTCTACGTCAACGTAGGCCAAGTCAGGTTCAATAGATTGGTTTCTTCTAGGAGTAAAATTCTCCTCCTCTAACCCACATCTCTGGTATATTCTACGACACAAATCTTTTAAATGTGATAGGCTATTGAACTCAGTAGCAATTAACCCTTTCTTATAGATGTCCGCGATATTTCTGAAGACGATAGCTAATTTCGCCTCTTCAGAAACAGGACAGCCAAGTCTTTGGAAATATGTGTTCATGACAGCAATATAGGTCCCTATAGACTCTCCAGGGCCTTGTTTACGTTTTTGGATTTCCTTCAACAGCTTCTCGCCATATGAAGAAGGAAGATATTCTGCCATGAACCTCTGTTCCAGCTGTCCCCATGTATGGACTTCTCTACGAACATCTTTATAAAAAGTATAGGCTGACTTTTCAAAAAGATCAATGCCTGAGTTCAGTAGAATCTTTTTACTAACTCCTCTCGCCTGACTTAACTCGTCCACTCTCTCAAAAAATGCGGTGACGGAGATTGTACCCCTCTCGCCTGTAAACTTTAAGTTCCACTTATGCGGAGGTACAGGTGCAACGTGATATGAGGTACCAGGATCACTTGACATTGGTACTGGCGACGAACATGAAAATGGTCGTGACTGAGCAATTGGTGCAATGCTACTTTGGAGGGCAGCTAGACTCAAAGGAACGGTAGACGGTTGTTGATACTGAAAAGCTGTTGTACCGTAATTCTCAATCGGCATAGGGAGTGATGCTTGTACTGATGTTTGAGTTGGGTTCGTTAGTACTTGTATTTGCACTGGAGCAATGACCGACGGTTGGTTCGTAGGCTGTTGAGCTGTTCTCGAGTGCGGTGGTTGCGGGAAATGAGACTGGTTAGGTGTGTTGCCAGCATTTGTTGAGTGGTCTGAGCCTCGACTCGTTGAATGGGTTTCAGATGCTTCATCATCATCTGAGGCAACGCCAACTCTCAATAAATCTGTTGCTTGGCTCTGCAACCTCCCAATCAAACTCAAGGTTTCCGCAACCAGTACGCCTTTCGTTTGACTTTCTTCAAAGTTGGACGGATTCATGTTGTTAATCCGGGCTAACACGTGTTCCAACCTTACAGCGATTTTCCTAAACTCTCCCCCTTTACTCGTACCAGAGAACTTCTCTACCAGCGGTACCAGACTATCAAGCTTCTTCAGCTAAAAGCATCTTGGCCAAATTTAAAGGGATACGGAGGGTATCTCATACTTGTATCAGTCTTTTCTCTTTGCTTAATCAGCATGAGCTGTTGTTTCATTTCTTCCACCGATCCAATGGCTATGCCTCTCCATGTTAATTCGTAGATTAACTCGTCCTTGACTAAGTACCTTATGTCAGACAACCGACTCACAGAAACAGCCATGGTGCCTTTTATATTAAAACTTTAAACTTTAAAACTCTTAATTATACCTCCCAATTATAAAACTAAACAAACACAAAGTACACTTTAAACTCACTAGTGAAAATCACTATAAATTTTCTCACAATTGTAGAAAATATAAAACTTAAATACGGGCAGACGCGAACAAAACCGACAAACACCGGAGCAGTAAGAAAATAAAATTTATTTGCATTTAAAAATGTAATCATAGTTTATATTAATTATTTGCACAACCAACTATGACGTCCAACCTTGCAGAGAGAAATAACTACTTAAATCCAGTTGTAGTAATAAAAAAGTTAAAAAAATAAAAGAGAGACAAGAGCTTTGGCAGTGTTCAGGTCTTATGTTCCACTCCTGCGTGAGTAAAACCAAAAAAAATAATTGCGCTTATCCTAGCTGAACTGGATTAAAATTAAAGGTAAGTGATGTTTGTTTACCTCAGCAACTGAATAGGTAAATTTATCCCTAAATGGAACGTACAACAGACTACCTATAACAATAAAATCCCAAAGCTGTTGTACACAGTTAATGCTAGGGTATACTCCTGCTATTGCAGAACGGCTCCACTAATAAACTCCTCAAAAAAACCCAAATCGCCGTATACAATGATTTTTCTAAAAAGAATAAATCAAAACCCACTTTAACCTGCTTACCTATTCTGAGTTTACACGAAACATGCATTGCTTAAGGCCACATCATCCCTTAATATATAAGTGAACGCAATAAACATCGGAACAGATGTTATAGAAATCGTAAAATAAGCTCAATTAAAAAAAAATCCGCTCGCTAATATTGCGTTGAATTAGACTATTAATGGTGTTGTGTGTAATAAAAAAATTTAAAAAAATTACCGATGGTAATAAAAATATTTACAGAAATAGCGTCTTGGTAGGACTGCAACTCTCTAATAATCGTTAAAATCACATTCCCAAAATTTTAACTAAATAGATGCAAATCATGGTCAAGAAGACCCTAGGATCGTACCGGAAGGTGTCAAAAAAATTTTTGGTGTCGACCACAGTAGCCCAATAATAAAAAATTAATTAGTGGCTCACTAAAATTTTCAAAATATTACTCTACCCTAATAGGTGGTTTGGAGTAGGGAGAAAAAAAATTAAAACAAATGATGATAGGTTGTTAAAACGCGAGGGTTCGAAATGAAATTATGTTTTAATTCACAAAACAAAATATTTAAATAAACTGGTAAAATCATTGTAGGGCAAGGTACTACTATGCACCAAAAAAAAAAATTGCAACAAGAAAATCAAGTTTCCTTCCTTAAAAAAAATATTTAAAAAAAAATATTTAAAAAATATTTTCAAAAAAATTAAAAATGTTTAAGGGGGGTTGCAGCTCCTATTAGCGATCCTTATAAAAAAATTAAGATAAAATTAACACTAGACAAATCTTATTCGAGATATGTCATGCAACAGTTTTTGTTCTTTTCCTTTGAAAAAAACTGTGGCAATGTGAAAAGTAAATGAGCTAGAAAAATTAATTCACTATACAAAAAAAAATTTGAAAATTAAATTTACTTAAGAATCATAAGGTATAAAAATCGTAATTGCAAAAAAAAACCAATCAGTTTAGGAAAAGTTAAAAAAATATTTATGTTCCAAAAAAACAAACGATATTAGTATATTTGTTTAAAATTATTACTGAAGGAAATAAACAACGTGAGTACTTATTTACTGTACCACTATAATAATGTGAACCTAAGTTTTAAACTTTGCACTCAACCCCGTAAAGAATTATCTTGTGTGCACTTCCAGAAAAACAACTATGAAAACAATTCCAAAGTTCACCTATAAGAACGTTGTTAAACTAAATCTGCCTACTCAAGTGTCTTTACACACAACATCTAATCAAAAAAAAATTTACTGCTTAATGCATTCTCAGATCCTTATTCCTGGTGTTCACGAGATATAAAATTAAGTTGGGCTCTTTCCACAACTATTAGTTAAAGCAAAATTACCAAATGTCCAAGGGCTAATGAGACCCTATCACTTACAAATGACATTTTGAAATGAAACAGTTGGGAATAATCCTGCGTAAAAACCAGAAAACAAAATCAAGAACCAAAAACTATTACATTAATTTTAAAAGAGCATAATAAAACTCCCGGCCCCAATTAAACTTTTGTTATATCAACAAAACTCGGCCTAAAACCAAAAAAAAACTTTTTATTAGACATTTCCCCTATTTCCTAAGTATAATGTCAATAAACCCAAAAACTTGTGATTTCCATTCCAATCCCATCTGGACCCTATATATTTTTCAAACGGTTAAACGCCCACAGGCGAAACAATATCTTATTTCAAAGAAAGGTGAAGATATTTTGAAGCACCCTGTGAAAATAGGACACTATTATGGAAAATTGTTCAGATCAGTGTTACTAATTTTTAACCTAATTATATCCAGTTCCCTCATGTGCATGTTACTATTTTAATTCCTATCATAATTAAATAGATCACAAAATTTGTCTTTCTCCGCGAATCTGCAAGGTCCTGGAAAATGCGAGATTCAGCCTGTAGGCCAAATTTGGATGTATTTTAATTAAGCGAAAACCGAAGTTGCGAAATCCTGAAAAGATTAGTAGGAAGTCCTCGTTCCTCGATTTCTACACTCCGAACCAAACATTCCTTCCATTTCCACCCAGCTCGCGGGAGGAAACCCCCTAATTATTGCAATACAAAAGGTACTACTATCATATTATGCGTAACAAAAAAAAATATATGCCCTCTTCATTGTTTAGTCGCATCAAAGAAAACCTATTGTTTTTAAATTTATTCTTAGGTTGAATTTTTTTTTTTTTAAATCAATCATCTTAAATTTATTGTTTAACCTGAACACTTTGCCATTTATTCCACAACAGTGTATTGTAATTTAAAAATTTGCTTTATTATTTGAAGTCATCAGTATGAAATTATTTCAAAAATTAAAAAAAAATTAAATAAAAAAAATTATTTTCCAATTGTCCACAACTTCCAAATCTTCATCCCTAAATAGGTACTTTCTTAGTCTAACACCATTAGTCTAACACCATCCATCTTTATCCAACATAACGCTTTAATTTCAGAAGCAGCAAAACGAAGATGAAGTGAAAAAGCTAAGCAAGTAAGTTGGAAGTTGCTTTACAATGGGCGCAGATGACAGGCCCCTTTAGGTACACGCTCCTGGAATGCAAACAATCAAAAAACTGAAGACTAGCATATCTGCCGTCAAACAACATTTGGCATGAAATAAAAATAATTCCACATCATACCAGTATCCTCAAAACAAAACGTTTTTCATTATAAGACCCAAACACCTAACCAATAAATCTTGTTATTTAAAATTATGATTTGGAAGTAAAAGATTTATTTATTGCTGCCTGATCAACTAAGACAAAAAAAGTTCCCCTTTTGTAACTCAAGAAGTTCCCGTTTGGTCCCCTAAAAACATATTACCTGCCTGGTCTCCCGTTAAAACTACGACCATTATACAAACCATTTTGACCAAAACAAGAATTCGAGAAGTTATGTTTACAGAAAGAAATAATCTTACTAAGAAAAATAAAATTATTTAAAAAAAGAAGTAAAATTTTGAAATATTTTTACCAATTACCTCCGCCTAGCATTTATATTTAGTTGAAAGTCTCTCTTAAATTCACTAACCAATTTCACGGCCTCACAATGACATTACTTAAAAAAATTACTGAACTTTACAAATGAACTAAAACAAATCAAAAAACTTATATCTATATCTCTCTCAGTTAAACATTTCTTTTGTGGTATTATATCTAGTTGGGCTTCAAATTCGTTTTCTCTGTATTCAATCTGGAGCAGGCCAAACTTCTCAAGGCTCAAACATAAATGTTTGCCCTCCATTGGCCATGACCAAGCTATGACCTGAACGCAGAAAAAAAATACAGAAAAAAAATAATTGTGAACCAGAAAAACTTTAATTGATAGAAATACCCGTAGGTCATTTTTTAAAAAAATGCACTCCAAAGCCCAACGCTGTATTTTCTACCAAAAAAATTTGACCAGTCACGAAAACACAACTAGACAACTGAACTGGCAACCCAAGACCTAAAAAAACTGCTCCAAAAAAAATGTTAACTGGACTTTTGGCATTGATGTTCAGCCAATGTGTTGCTCTAGGGATTTTAGCCTTGTGTTTCCTAACGTCCTGAGCTGACACTAAATAGTAGTAGTACCCTCCTCTGACCCGATGTAACTGAGTGACGTAAGATCTTAATTGTCATCAACAGTTACCACCAAAAAAACAAGAAAAGAAAATGACAAAGCAAAATAAACTCATTTTCCTTTTCTTTCATTACTAATTTATACTTTCAACTAAACAAATCTACTAGTTGTTAAACTATATTTACTTTAAAACAACTCAGCCAAGAAAAATTTGTGTGAAACCCTGTAAAAATATTCCAACTTCCAAGTGGTGATATCCCACAAAAAATTTAAATCACCAAAAAAATAACTTGTTGACCTAAATAAATTGACTGCACTAAAAAATGATCGGTGAAACAATTTCTATCTTATCACAAGCAGGAAATAATAACATATTACTAGTAGGCAACCTGCAAAAAAAAATTGTCAGAAAAACACACTACTTCTGTCATATATTTAAAACTAAAAAGACCATGTCTGGAGGTCCATCCACCTATAAATCAACAAAAAAATTGAAGTAAATTTACATTACTTTTATTTTTCTTAAAAAAATTTTTTAAAAAAATTAAAACATGTTTTTCCTACAAAAAAACTTTAAAGAATTAAGACATGAATTGGACTCAATTCAATAAAAACTCCCATGTTTTTTTTATCTACTTATTCTTCCTTAATAAATAAAATGAATCTTTTATTTTCCAAGAAAAAACTTGTGAAGATAAGCTAACAAAAAACTATGGGAATTACTAAAACAACAAAACGAATTCCAAATCAATGCTCAAATATTACTAAAAAATATTTAAAAAGTGTTCAATCAATCAAAACCAACAATGATGGAAAACTTGTTTTTCATTAAAAAAATGATTGAGTGTCAAAAAAACCGACAGCCACTGAAAGACTTTAACCTGGCTATGGCTGTAACACTAAAAAAAAATTTCCTTAAAAAAATTCAAAAAAAGTTTTTTTCAAATTAAAAAAAACAAAAAAAAAATTACATTAGATGTTAAAAAAACTAGCCAAAACTCACGTAGGGCGCCATTTGTGGCCAATTAAAATGCGTTGGGTGACATTTTGTGGCAACTAAAAGACGTTGCCGCCATTTTGTGACACTATAAATAGAGCAATAACGCTGTGCCAATTTTTGACACTAAAAAAACTACTGAATAATTAAACAAATATCTGGAAGCAGAACTGTATTTTCCAGCTAGGTAAAACATTGATATGCCCGGTAACTTTTATACAGTGGAGAAGAGGGGGTTCAGAAATAAGAAAATTTTAAGCGCCACAGTGTTTTAATATCAATGTTTTACAAAGAAGATCTTAATTAAAATACAGTTCAACCCAAACGTTGTAGCCAAACAATGAAACTCTACTTACTTCCGAGGCTTCCAGAGTATTTGTGTAATTAAGAATAACCAAAAAAATTGACTAATAAACAAAATAGAATTCTGAAAGATTCCTAAATGAATCAAAATGACACAAATAGAAAGTTCCTTATAGGTAGATGCACATTTCCAACAGGTCACAGTGTACCTACATTTGAGTCAGTAGTGTAAGACTCACTTATCTAAATGATTGTAAAAAAAACATACTTCCAAAATTATTCCGTCATAGGGGAGATCTGGACCAAATATCTGCTGTCATCATTCTACGTTGGGTAGAATGAGACAGACAGCAACCCAGTCCGAGATCTACCCCATGAGGTAAAACAATGGAAAGAAACTGCTAAAAAAAATATAACCTCATCTCTCTTTTGTCTCTGCAAAGTTGGTTCATTGGATTGTACGAATAACACAAAAATTTAGTTCATCTTGTATATTTTAATGTGAAAACTAGGGGTAAAAATAGCAAATTATTATGAAGGGAAAAAAATAAAGGTGAAGCCAAGTTGAGACAAACTCTTTCAATGGTACAGTACAATTCAGTTAAGTAGTTATGCCGCAAAATTTTGGTTATGACGTCATACCTTATCTTGCGTTTACAAGAATGCAAAAGTTGTACTTAATAAAAAAATTATATGGAAAATTATATGTAAAAAAAATTATATCTAAAGCTTGCTCCTACCTTGGCCCTGGATTATTGTACGAGAAAATAAAAAAAAATTATTTTATTTTGTAAACCTGGAGTTCTGTTGTCCAGACATCTTCTCACCACTGCACCGGGTCCTGTCCTGTTCACGCCCACCCTGAGGATCTCCTAGCACATGATGCTAGGGCAGCACATAGTCCAAAATGGTTGCTGGATTCTTGCCCGAGCGTAAAACCCTGTGGAAAATGAAATGTTTCAGTTTCCTGGAATTCGTCTATTTTGCACGAAGTTCCCCTACACCGAGTAATTTAAATCAAGAACCCCATGTCGACTCAATAAAATAAAGTAGATTTAAACAGATGAACTAAAATAATCCTAACGTACCTTTCCCAGGGTTACAGTGCTACACCCGGCTTCACACCGGCGTCCAGCACAACTGTCCCGTCGATGGAATGGACAGGGCTGTAGACAAAAGAGAAAAACAATATATAGTTTTTATCCAAAACGTAGTTAAAAAGAAACATAAAAAAAACTCCAAAAATTCCCCACGTCCTTTGTCGAAAAAGTACATTTCACACGAAAAACAACTACAATTTGGGAGGCAAATATTGTCTTGAAGAACTCAAAAAGAAATAATAAAAAAAATCGAACTTACCGCTCTTATTTCCCGTAGAAATGGCGTAGGCCGCCTTTTAATCCCTCTCAAAGGGTGTGAGCGTCACTTTAAGATTCGCCTAAACACGACGGCTCACAGTTATACCGTCTTTGGTATAATTTGCAACTACTGCAATGCCATTAAGTGCCAATAACCACAAAACAATGGCGACACCACTAGACGGCCACCAGCCCAGCCAAAATTCTTTAGGAAAGAGACAAGGCACTCCGTCGAGAACACAAAAAAAATGAAGCCGCCGGAAACCGTTCGTAGATCTGGTGGGGACAGTACACATAGTACCAACCAAATTTTCCCGGTTAAATTCAAATAAGGATGCAAACCTATTTATAAAAAAAAACGCTCTCACCGAAAAATCACTAACTCCGGTTTGCGAAACTGGAGGAAAAAACCCGCGGTTTTCAATCTAACCAATGAGGAAATACATTAATACTTTCGTACCGGTATATAGGGGGCAGCATCGACCAAGGGGATATTGAAAATACGTAAAACGCACCTTGTGGTGTTGTCGGATTTATTTCCACGGTTGAAATTTTTATAACAAGGACGTCGAGACACCCTCCATACATAGACCGAACATTTGCCTACCGGACCCCTGCCGACATAGCAAGTAGGAGGAAAATCACCAGCCGGACTATAAGAAGCTCAGCATTGAAACCATCAACTGTAAATTCAATTACTGGCGATCAGAGCATGCAGCAAACCCCGGAATATTCGAACACTCAACCAATTCCCATATGAGTAAAGCTATACTAAGTGTAGAATTTAGTTGTATTTTAGTTACAGTTTTCGTCAAAAGTTTCCTTTGCTCTTTATATATGTTTTCTCTAAGATTCATATGGTTTGACGCCATTTTTGTAAAACATTTCTACATTAATAAAGTTGTTTCTGAACTTGAACCTAAAATACACATTGAACTACTGCTCAAACCCGGCCTAAGAGTGTTCAGATGTTAAGTTTGCTCCCCACTAGCTAGCCGTACACAACCCTTCAATCCGACTGAGTTAGTTATTAACTTTATTTAACTATGATTCTATATAAGTTTATATAATATAAAAATACGATTTTGTTTATTCTTTTAGTCCTGGTTTTATCCCTCGTTTATCTCCAATTTACAAAAGTGCATAACTCGTATTTATTTTATCTTCTCCTTATTAAATTAATAAAGATATCAAAGGGGCGGAGCCTCGGTTGTTCCTGGTCGACCCGTGGACCCAAATATGTTTTCGTGCTATCAAAACTAGCTAATCCGTGAAGGATATGAGGTTCGGATTGTCCCAATATCCTCGAAAATAAACATAAGCGAATGAAATGTTCATCTAAATGTTTCCTTCCTGTTACTGAAACCATTTGTGATGCGGCAGCGCCGCCATTCCCCAGCAGAACAGCTATTTACTTTCATGAACGTCAAACAAAACCACGAAATTCCACAGATAAACAAAACAATCAAAAGTTTTAATGTGATTTTTCCGAAACCTGTGATCCTAAATTCCAATTACGATGTCCAGATAATACGGTGTGAGCAATGTCCACAGTAATTCGATGGAATGTCTCCTTTATAAGGTAACTTTTTGGACACTATATAACCTCCAAACCTAGCTCTATAAAATACCCTTAATTTGTGTACAGAAAGACGAGTCGAAGAGCCTTGATTATTTACCTAAATAAGCAAATATGTAACGTTGCCTTAAACGTAAAAATGACACGTTACACGGTTGCCAACTTGTCCGATTTTAATCTTTCTGATTATGCCATTAACGAACTTTACAAAGAAACCCAAACCAATATAACTCGCCTTAACGAACTAACAAACCCATCTACATCAAATTTAAATCCTCAACCAATTCAGACCGACAAAAATCAAAATGATAACGCCTCTGACGTCACCGTTTATTCGAACAATGACACAGAAGGAAAATACTTACCTATATCAGAATTGCCCCTAAATTATGCAACTAATCGATTAATAATTGATTACGGAAAAGAATACGGACAATTTCATTCAAATCCGTTTAAGAAAAATCATCACTTGGTGCGAATAAATAAAGATCAAGGATGCATTCTAAAAATCTTTAAAAAAATAGTAAAACCTGTTCACTTTTTACGGTCTACATCCCAAACGATGAACTCAAACTCGACTTTCAAAGAATAGTTAGCTCAATTTTAAATCCGAACGCAAGGCTCATTTTTTCAAACACTTATCTGACAGATGTCATTAATACCGAACAGCAAACAGAAATAATAGCAAACTATCATAAATCTAACCATAACGGCATAACCGAAACTTACAACCAGTTAAAACAAAAATATTACTGGCCCAAATTAAGAGACTCCATTACGGATTTTATAAACAGTTGTGAACTATGCCTACAAAACAAATACAAAAGACACCCATATAAAATAGCATACGAAGGGCCTTTATTAGCCGAAAAACCTTTCAAAATCCTTCATCTCGACGTTTTCCGATTTTCAAACTGTCAATTTTTAACTATTATCGACTCCTTTTCAAAATATGAACAAGCTTATTTTATCTCTGACAGGCCTCTAAAACACCTGTCAGAATTAACTCTCATATGTAAAACGGGCCTTATTCTGTTAAAAGATATGTCAATCATTGTAGCTAAGATACCCGTCTTTGAAAAATATTCTTGTAGTCTTAAGATAGTTTACCCAATACCCAATAATGAATCAAAAATATTGATTAGCCCTAGTAAGTACTATTGTAACAATTTATGGTATCAGCAGTGCTCTAAAATCAATTCAAATTGGATTTGTTCCAACCCTATTGCAAATAGTTGCATTTTACCAAAAACCTGCCCTTTTGCCACAGTAAGAAATAATTTTCAAATTCACACTTTAACTTTTATAAGTGGTTTACTTTTCTGTACAAAAGCTTTAAAGACTTTATACGAAAATTGCTTTCAGTTTCAGAAAATCACACTTCAAAGCTGTTATCTTATCAATAGCCAGTGTGACGTAATAATTAACCAAAATAAATATTCCTTATTAATAAATAACATTTCTCTTTCATTGCCAAATATAATAAAGCCTCCTGAAACAAATTTATCAATCAATTTGCATATAAGACATAAATAGCCCATCGCACCGACTTCTTTTTTCGTTACTTAGCCTAAAGTGTTCCTTATTTCATCATATTATGCTTATATTAAGAAACGCTTTAAGCTATGGAGCCGAAAAAAATGTCGGTGAAATGGACCCTTAGAAAGCCCACAAAAATGCAGGAAGACCTAACTGATACTTTAATCCTACAGGACTTAAATTTCAAAAGTCAGAACTACATTACCTTAACGCTATGTCTGGCGATAATTTTAATTTTAATTTTTTTTCTACTTTAGGCGAAAGCAAAGAATTTCAAAAACCAAAAGTTATCCCTTAAGGGTTCTTCAAAAACTAAGGGTGGAGGAGTATATCCCTGGAATAACAACATAGTACCCTTGTTTATAATAACAAATAAACTGCTGACGCCGTACATTGAAGTTTATATATGCGCCCAGAAACATAAAATAGGTATAGTTTTTGCAAAGTCACCTGAAATGCTCCTAATACGGGGTTCTATCGATTTCATGAAATTTTGCTTTAATCTGTCCTTCAAGAGTTATCCAAATTCATATAACATCTTCCTGGTATAATTTCAACCCTACCGACAGAGAAAACGCGCGGCTCTTTGCGGTCCGAGCACAAAGTATTTGTTTTCTGACCGACCCAGCACAGGTGGATAGACGGCACCTGATTGGCAGATTTTTTTGAGATGCGCTTTTAATTGCTTTCAGGTGTTTGTTTTGGGACCCCTTTAGTCGGCAGTATGCAGAGTTAGAAAATAAATCAGTGTCGTTTCTGTAGGTGTAGGAATAGAAACTTTTATTATCTATTTTTATTTCTTTAGTTTACGCTATAATTAAATGAAATAATTTTCATGAGTATATCTACCGCCGCCCATGTCACTTTCTCTAAAGGATATGCCGATGGTCGAAAACCTTTGTTCAACTGACTTTGCAAAAACTATATGATTATTATACTATAAACGATAGTGGTCATTAGTAATAAGTCATTTTTGTAACCTTTTCGAAAATAAATGGTTTTTTAAAAGCTACTTCGCTGGACTTCGTATTTAATTCGCGTAGCAACGGCTAGAGAAAATACTGTTATCCATGAAAATAAATTTGAGATAACACCGTAAATGTCTGTGTTTAATGTTAAACGCAACACACTTGGTATGGATAGACATAAGACCGAGGGGTATTTCCTTTTGGTGTACAGGTTAGGGGAAATACCAAGGAATACTTGGGAAGTACTGGGAAATATTTTAGGAAATACCGGAAAGTGCTTGGGCAATACTAGAAAATACCATTGAAATTTGAAGAAATACTGGGAAATACCAGGAAATACCGTAGGTTATTACCTATAATAACAATAGATATTTCCTTTTGGTGTACAAAAATTGGCGATCGAGCCACCCCTCGCATAAAGCCGGGATCAAACGACTCGTGTACTTGGCGAATAATTGTTGCTTGCGTATACTTGCCATGTCGTGTTAGTGGGTTACTTGTACAATTATTTGTCACTCGTTGGTTTTCCATTTGTGGTCGGTAAAAATGCGCCTAGTCAAAGGGCTCACGATTATTCGTACACTTGCCAATAAAATAATGTGTGTACTTGTAAAGTGTACACGTCGAGTGAGCGCCCTGCTTGCTATCGCGATTCGCAAAGCTCGTATACTTGCCAAGTACGCAAATAATTGTATACTTGCCAAGTACGAAAATAATTGTGTATTTGCCAAGTACACGCGTCGTTTGAGCCCGCCTTAAGACTCGTCCAAACATTTTACAAAAGAGAACCACCCCCGACACTGGCAGAAGGGTGGTTACCCCTCTTAAACGTGCTTTTTGACCGGTTTTCTGCTAGAAACTCGAAAACGGTCAACTTTTCTAAAAATATTCTAAAGATCATTTTACAAGCGGATAAAATTTCATTTTTAACCATGTACCTTAGTACCCTCTAAAGACACATTCCATAGGCCTACGAAAAAAGGGGATAATGTTTAAAATATGTTTTCTTTATTTTTCTTGGGCCATTTTGTATCCTTCACCTTATTCTTGTTTAAAAACCCATTGTATACAGTTAAATATTTAATAAGTTAGACATAACTTTTTGAAGTAGCCGAATTGAAATAAAAATAAATGTATTTGTAGAAATCCTCAAATCAAATAAAAATTTTGAATATTAATTTTTGTAACTCCATAAATATAACTCAAGTTGAGTAAATTTTTTTTTTGATTCGTATTAACTTAAAACCTAAATTTTCGAGTTGAATTCATTTAAATTGGGGGAGGGGTCATCCCCCCTCTCGCCCCCCTTAAAAGTACTCTTTTATAGTATTTTTATAATTATTTGCAAACTTTTAACTTGGCCAATCAGTGGCGCACCTTTTATAGGCATTTAAATAAATGAGAGGTGTGGAAAGAACAATACTTTTTACATTTTCTTGAATTTGATTGTCCTACATGTCTGGTTTTAAAACATATTTTTAAACTGAAGAAATTTCTTTTCCAACGATGTATATCACTCTCAAATGTGGTATACACCTGAATCTTCATTTTAGACAGCCATGTTGAAACACTACTTATACACACACTGCGTTTAATGAGAGAAGCAACAACTTGTTATGAATATACAGTATACTCCCCCGAAAATATAACGAAGGGGAACCATCCGCCCACTCTAGGTAAGGGAGGGGGAGGTGGTGTCATCCTAAATATTTTTGTCGATATTTTTTATTACCCAGCTGTCGCACGGCGAAAGGAAGGGTAATGTTTTTCGATTGTATGTATGTAAGTAAATACGTTTGTGTCACGCTAGAGGCTAAACGGCTGAACCAATTTTGACAAAAAAGGTGTCGTTGAATTGCTACTGATCCCGAAGGTGCTATAGGCTATATTTTTTAAACAGGAATCAACATGGCGGTCTTCAGACGCCATTTTGTTACATGATGGCTTCAAGGAATACAAATCATCTAAATTTCAGGCGAGTTTATTGAAATTCCTTTGATTACCCATTGCAAATGTCCTCTAATTTGCTGTAGTTACTTTGTAGTCCGTCCTGCTCCCACTCATCTCCCCTCCTGTCATTCCCCCCACCCTATTCAAAAACCATATTCGCATAATTTTATCAAATTTTTTCCAACACTATTTTACTGCCCCCCCCCCCCCCGCCTCTCTCCTCCCCGCCATCACAAATATAAAGCGATTTCAAAAGTGCTTTCTGCACACGATTGAAGACTTTTTTCCAACATCATTTTACTAGTTTCCCCCTCCCTCTCTTCTCCCCTCCCTCCATATTAGTAATAGTTGTAGCTATTGTGATTAAGATCGCTAATGCAATAAATATTAAAACTGGCGAAGAACAACTAGATTTTTGTTATTGCATGATGAGCCGCGAGCAACTTTTGTGAAGTTCATCTCGAAACAAAAAAGAGATGAATTTTCGAGAGCTAAAAAAATTAGGAGAGACTTATGTGTAAAAGATGTTGTTGAGAGTTCCCAGGACGCCCAGGCCAAAAAACTAATTTATATAAATGAATCTCTCACAAAGGTCAATCGTGTCCTTTTCAAGAAGTGCTGTGAGTTCAAACAAAAAAATGAAATTAAGTTTTTGCGGATCAGAGACGGAAGAATCATCATGCGTAAATCTGAAAATTCGAAGAGTTTTGTAATAAATTCAGAAAATTCACTTAATGACGTCTATTAGAAGTGAATGTAAATATTTAAGCTTGTATTACCAAAACTGCCAAGGCCTAAACTCAAAGTTACTCGGACTCAATCCTCTTCTAATTACGATATTATTGTCTTGACAGAGACCTGGCTTCAACCCTCTGTCTATGATCAAGAATTTATCGATAACAGGTATGTTGTATATAGAAAAGACAGAGAATTAATTGCATTCAAAAAAGAAACTGGTGGCGGCACGTAGGTCGATGTCAGGGCTGACATAATTTCCCAATCCTTATCTTATTCTTGCCAAAATTTTCAGATTCATAAAGTATGGATTAAAATAAACACTTTCTCTCAAACACTGTATCTCTCTGCAGCTTATATTCCTCCAGGAATGCCATATCGCTGCTTTGCTTTGATGGTGGCACAACTAAAAGAAATGCGTTTTTGCGTTTTCTGTAAAACTTCTCATCGTATTGTATATATATTTTTATTACAAAATTTTCCTTATTGTCTATTTCGAGCATGGGTAAGTTATTAATTGATTTAATTAAAGCCACAAAAATATATAAATATTTGCCTTTGCCATTATTTTTAAAAAGCGTTTCCTGAAAATTATCAGTTCCAGTTATGCCACTATCAAAGCAAGTCATATGAGGTTGTGCATTTACCCAACAGTTTTCTAGCATTGTATGTACAGGCCAATTCTTCACATTATAATTTAGATTTTGACACCCCCCCCCCCGTACCCCTTACTAACTCAATTTTAGATATAAAAAATATTTATGAATCTGATATAAATGCAGCAGTTAGAAGGTCGAAACCTTATAAATCGGTAGGACCGGATATAATACCACCTTATATTTATAAAGCTTGCATTGATTTTTTATTAGAACCTTTGAAAATAATATTTAACTTAATACTTCAAACGCGCATTTATCCGGAAAAGTGAAAAATTTCAAAAATAGTACCTATTTTCAAAAGTGGAGACAAAAAAGACTTTTTAAATTACAGACCCGTGGCTCTGATCTGTTGCCCTAGCAAAATTTTTGAGTCAATAATGTATTCAAAAATCTATAATCATATATCGGGAGTAATCTCAGAAAAGCAGCATGGATTCATGAATCAAAAGTCCACCGTTACTAATTTGGTAAGTTTTTCAAAGAAATTAAATGACGTGGTTGACTCCAATGGACAAATGGATGCTATTTATACAGATTTTTCAAAAGCGTTCCATAGAGTCAACCACGACATTGTTCTGAAGAAACTAGATGCGTTTGGATTATCAGATGGGTTGCTTAATGTACTTTTATCTTTTCTAAAAGACAGAAGACAATATGTGGTTTTTAAAGGATGTAACTCTGAGAGTTTCGTATCTTGTTCAGGGGTACCACAGGGGTCAAATTTGGGTCCATTGCTATTTCTGTGTCTTATAAATGATCTTCCTGGTTGCTTACAAAATTGTGAGTGTGAGGGGTTTGCTGATGATTTCAAATTTTTCAAAATAATCTACACGATAAGAGACTGTGAACTTTTACAGGAGGATCTGGAAGTATTGGTCAACTGGTCTATACAGAATAAATTAAGTTTTAATGCTGACAAATGTTTTATAGTGAAATATACTAGAAAAAAATCCAATAAATTACCAATATAAAATTAACAATAAAACTTTAAAACACAAATGTGAAATAAAAGATTTAGGAGTTCTGTTTGACCCAAGCCTTAATTTTTGATTATCACATTAATTGCATTGCTAATAAGACATTTAGAACCTTGGGATTTATAATTAGAAATACATGCAACTTTACAAAAATAAATAGTTTAATCACTCTGTACAATACCTTTGTGCGAGGTATACTAGAGTATGCGTCCATCGTGTGGTCTCCCTTTTAAACAGTATACAAGGAAATTATAGAAAAAGTACAAAAAAAATTCTTGAGATACCTGTATTATAAAAAATTTGGGGTTTATTTGATGAATATACCGTATGCGGCTTCTAAGTGAATTTGGATTTAAGCGTTTAGAAACTAGAAGAACCATGGCTTGCCTGCTATTTATATACGAAATATTACATAATAAAATAGACGTTTTATCTTAAGTAGGTTAGCTTTGACAGTTATTAGACACTTATTGGAATAAAACCTGACCTTATTTAAACATCGACCCTATGGTGACAGATTTGCATATAAAAAGCAGCTGCTCTGCTTCAAAATTCGGCCTTTGTATATTTAAAAACCGGATTTATTAGTGTCGGTATTTATTAAATGAAAGTTAGCCTCTCTATTATTAAATTTGGCTTTGGAATGTCAATTTTAAGAGGTCAGCTGTTAGTTTTCTGTGTAAATGTGTCAAAATAAAGTCGACTCTAAATTAAAGTCAGGTTTTATTCCAATAAGTCCCTAATATATTTTATAATAGTACATTTTATGTTCACAGGGCAAATACAAATTTAGGAAGGAATTCGCCTATATATAGAATAAAGATCTCTGCTAATCTTCTTATGAATATAGATATTTTTTATGAATCGCTTGGTAGGTTTAAAAGTAAAATTTTAGAGATTATGTAGTTCTTTTTTTATACATTTAGTGAAATCGCATTAAAGTATTAGTATTAGTGATTTTTTTGCAGGTTTTAGAAGTATTCTTTTTTTTATTATTAGTGATGACTGTTTAGATTTTTACCTACTCGCGTGCGGTAAAGTGATTTATTTACCGCACACTGTGTGGTAAAGTTACTCTACCGCACGCGCACCACTTAGAAACCTTAGCAACGCATCAATAAGACAGCTTCAATATTTGTTTACATTTCAATTCCATCTAATTTGACATATTTATTTATAAATTACATTCAAGTTTTTGAAAAAAAAAGGTACTCATAGGTAAAATATTGTACCTAACACATGCGGAAAGTGTCTTTACCACCCTTATCGGCTTGACCAAACTCCGCTCCGCGTCGTTCGGCTAACTACCGTCGCGTGCGGTAAAGTATCACTTTCCGCATTTGTTAGGTAAATAACTAAAACAAATGTTATAATTGTAATCTATTATTGGACTTTATGTCTGTTGATTACTTTTTCAATCAAATAAAAAAATAAAAATATACCTTTCACAAATATAGAGCGATTTCAAAAATTCTTTCTGCACGCGCTTTAAGACTTTTTTTTCAACATCATTTTACTAGTTTCCCCCTTCCTCTCCCTCTCTTCTCCCCCCTCCTTATTATTAATAGTTGTAGCTATACCTTTCACAAATTTAGAGCGATTTCAAAAATTCTTTCGGCACACGCTTTAAGATTTTTTTCGATACCATTTTACTAGTTACCTCCTCCCTCTCTCCTCCCCCTCCTCACGTAATGAAAGGTAACACTGTTCGCGTCCGTAGATAATCTACACGTAATTTTTGGGTAAAAAGCTAAATGAATTGTAAATGCATAGTGCTTTTTATAAGGCTAAATAAGAATTAAAGCTAAAAGTTGGAAATGAAAAAAAATCAAATAAAAAAAACAGCCAACTGCTAGATTTACTTGTAACTACTAGTCGCAGTTGGGTACAAAATTACCCAGTAACCTGATTCATGAAAATACAAAACTGTGTAATTTCGTAAGTGCGCTTTGGGCATCAAAACTAAAAGTTGAAGCATGTCGTACATTATATGTATACCTATCAATTTTGTACTCAACTGCGACTAGTACTTACAAGTAAATTTAGCAGTTGGGTGTTTTTTTTATTTCATTTTTTTTATTAATTAAAAACATTGTTTACTGTTTATATAAAATAAAGTTGCAGGACTCTATGGTTGCCAAAAAAAACCCAGCGATATTAAAAAAAACTCAATTGGTCTATTTAGCAATCTCGTCGTAAGGTCTGTTCTGTATGTGTATGTCTGTCCGGGCCGTGATAGGTCCGGAACCGCTGAACCAATTTTCATGTAACTGTACTGTAACGAGCTGATTAAATTTTGTTTAAAAGCTAATGACAGTTACAATTTTTAAAAAAATGCTTAGTTTTTAACGGAGCATCTCATCAATATGCGGTTTTTGGAATAGGGTAGAAATCATTTATCTTAATAATTTGTGTTATGGCACAAAAATTCCTGGGTGGTTTCGTTTCTGAGATACTTGCAAAAACTGCACTCAAGGCTGATATAGCCTAGAGTTCACTTGGAGTGTGCTAATGGGCTAGGGAGGTATCAGATCTGTCAGCGATCCATTAATTTTTGTATAGTTTATGTTGTTTATTTTTTAAAGATGCTATATAAGACTTGAAAATATTTTCTTGTAAATATCTGACAAACTAAAGCTCCTACAAAGTTTTTGGTTATAATACAAATTATTGAGAAAAACGCGTTCTACTATATTCCAATTGATGCGATGCTTTGTTAAAAAGTTAATATTTTAACTGACTAAAAGCTCTCATTAGCAATAAGGATTTTGACCAAAATCGAACCAGCTCGTAACAGTATCGAACACAAGAAGTACTAAACACGGTAAAAGACTGGTGTGATAGGGAACAGATATCTGTTAATCCCTGCAATCCCGTTTACCCGTAAAAGAAAGCTAGACTTCCTGACTCCTCCGGAGCTTAACAGTGAAATAATTCCATTTGTCTCAGAGGGTAAAAACATGGGGGTTACCCTAGATAAAACTCTCACCTGGAATGCCCATTTGGAAAAGGTAACCCGCAAAGCCACACTGTCCCTATGGACGTGCAAAAGAATTTGCGGAAAAACCTGGGGCACTAGCCCCAAACAAATGTACTGGCTGTATATAACAGTCATTAGACCAATGATTGCGTACGACGCAATAGTCTGGTTTGAGAAGGGACACCAAAGAACCTCGAGAGCCAAACTAACCAGCTTACACCCAGCCCATCGACTGCGCTTGAATGCTTACTAAACTTACTTCCGCTTCACATTTTCTTAGAGGCGGAGGCACGAAGAGCAACTTATTGAATAAGGACCAACCACCAGGATGGCAGGGCAAACAAAGTGATATCAACAGCCCTAATTTAGGAACGAGAGTTGGATGCAACTCTAGAAATGATATCCGACATTATACTCCCAGAAAGGGAGGAATGGTTAAAGAACAGGTCCAATTTTGCAAACAACGATAGCTTCTGGTAAACCGACGGATCCAAAATGCCATCAGGTGTTGGATCTAGAGTTGTTAGTATCCAAGAAAAAGTCGTGATTCAACCTAGTCTCGGCAAATTGGCTACTATATTTCAGGCCGAGCTCGTAGCCATTGAACTGTTTACCTCATCGAGAACCGTGAGGAACTGCAGGGACTCGCTGAATGCGCTTGGTGGCGCTAATAAAGTGTCATTCGTATGGATACCAGGGCATTCTGGACACGAGGGAAATGAGGCCGCGGACCAGCCAGCGAGGGTAGCGGCGTCTGCCGAATTTTTCCAGCCCTGGGGATATCATAAAATGCTGCTAAATTAACCATATTGAGCAAGCGCGGATCTGGGTCAAAATCTAGGGGGGTAATATTCGACAAACATTTTTTTCTAATATAATTTTTTTTTCTAGGGGGGTAATTCTCCTGTTTTACCATATTTTATTAAGAAAAAGTGCATATTTTTTTTTTAGGGGCGCTTGATATTGAGATAGATGCATTCAACAATACTGGATGAATATACCAGAACTGGCTCACTCTAATGATTTCATTAAAGGACCTTGTCAGAAGAGAGCCAGGAATATCATTAGACTTACCAGACAGGAGATCCGTATAGTAACTGGACTTTTTACGGGTCACTGTCGACTAAGAGTATCCATGCACAGAATGGGAATAACAGAAGAGAGCGAATGTAGACTCTGTGGGAATGGGACAATTCGCCGCGGCCGATTTGCCCCGGGGACAATTCGCCGCCGGCCGATTCGCCGCGGGCACAATTCGCCGCGAGATTTTTTGTTTTATAATATTATCATTTATTATTTAGCTTGACTTCATATAATATATTTTTTATTTGTCTGATCATAACTTTTTTCAAACTTTTCCAACTAGGTATTTGGTGGTTAGTATTCAATAAATTTTTTTTTGTTTTAAATAAATAAAATGGCGGATCCAAAATGGTGGATTTTCCCATTTGTAAACTAATATGCATCAAACTCGGAAGTTTGCGATCTTTCAGGTCGCTGATTATAATTTTGAACTTAAACTAAAAAAAATCAAAATGGCGGATAAAAAACGGCGGACTTCCCCATTTATGAACCAATATGCATGAAATTCGGACCTTTAGGGTGTTTTAAGTCGCTGATTGTGACTTGTAACTTAAACTTAAAAAAAATCAAAATGGCGGATTCAAAATGGCGGAGTATTCCATTTATGAACCAATATGCATCAAATTCGGAAATTTGGGATGTTTTAGGTCGCTGATTATTATTTTTAACTTAAACTAAAAAAAATCAAAATGGCGGATAAAAAATGGCGGACTTTACCATTTATGAACCAATATGCATGAAATTCGGACCTTTAGGGTGTTTTAGGTCGCTGATTGTGACTTCTAACTTAAACTTTAAAAAAATCAAAATGGCGGATTCAAAATGGCGGAGTTTTCCATTTATGAACCAATATGCATCAAATTCGGATATTTGGGATGTTTTAGGTCGCTGATTATGATTCCTAACAGAAACTTTAAGAAAATCAAAATGGCGGATCAAAAATGATGATCTTTCCCATTTATGAGCCAATATGCATCAAATTCGGAACTTAGGAATGTTTTAGATCTTTGATTATGATTTCTAACAAACTTTTAAAAAAATCAAAATGGCGGTCCCAAAATGGCGGATTTTCCTATTTATGAACCAATATGCATCAAATTCGGAACTTAGGAATGTTTTAGATCGCTGATTATGATTTCTAACAAACTTTAAAACAAAACAAAATGGCGGTTCCAAAATGGCGTATTTTTCCATTTATGAACCAATATGCATGAAATTCGGAACTTTAGGGTGGTTTAGGTCGCTGATTGTGAATTCTAACTTAAACTTTAAAAAAATCAAAATGGCGGACTTTCCCATTTATGAACCAATATGCATCAAATTCGGAAATTTGGGATGTTTTAGGTCGCTGATTATGATTTCTAACAGAAACTTTAAGAAAATCAAAATGGCGGATCAAAAATGGTGAACTTTCCCATTTATGAACCAGTATGCATCAAATTCGGAACTTAGGAATGTTTTAGATCGCTGATTATGATTTCTAACAAACTTTTCAAAAAATCAAAATGGCGGTTCCAAAATGGTGGATTTTCCCATTTATGAACCAATATGCATCAAATTCGGAACTTAGGAATGTTTTAGATCGCTGATTATGATTTCTAACAAACTTTAAAACAAAACAAAATGACGGTTCCAAAATGGCGGATTTTTCCATTTATGAACCAATATGCATGAAATTCGGAACTTTAGGGTGTTTTAGGTCGCTGATTGTGACTTCTAACTTAAACTTTAAATGAATCAAAATGCCGGACTTTCCCATTTATGAACCAATATCTATCAAATTCGGAACTTTGGGGTGCTTCAGGTCGCTGATTATGATTTCTAACTTAAACTTTTAAAAAAAATCAAAATGGCGGTTCCAAAATGGCGGATTTTTCCATTTATAAACCGATTTGCATCAAACTCGGAACTTTGCGATCTTTAAGGTCGCTGATTATTATTTCTACCTTAAACTAGAAAAAATCAAAATGATCCGCCATTTTGATTTTTTCTTTTATGATCGGATTTGCATCAAACTCGGAGCAATGTATTTTCTTTAATTTTTTAGTACAAAACTTTTTAAAACTTTTTTTACAAAAAAATCTTTACTTTTAATAGAAAATATTTTATAAATTTTTTTAGTACAAAAAAACTGTACTTTTATTATAAATATTGTAAGGACATTATGTCACTCACTCAGCTACCTAAAACTCATTTTTTTGAATTAGAAGCATATTGGTTCATAAATGAAAAAATCCGCTATTTTTGACCCGCCATTTTGATTTTTTTTAGTTTAAGTTAAAAATAATAAGCAGCGATCTGAAAGATCGCAAACTTCCGAGTTTCATGCATATTTGTTCATAAATGGAAAAATCCGCCATTTTGAGTTTTTTTAAGTTTAAGTTAGAAATCATAATCAGCGACCTGAAACACCCCAAAGTTCCGAATTTGATGCATATTGGTTCATAAATGGGAAAGTCCGCCATTGTTGATTCGCCATTTTATTTTTTTTTGTGTAAGTTAAAAATAATAATCAGCGACCTCAAATTTAAGTGAAAAATATTAATCAGCGACCTAAAAGATCGCATAGTTCCGAATTTGATGCATATTGGTTCATACATGGGAAAAGCCGCCATTTTGGATCCGCCACTTTGATTTTTTTTAGTTTTAGTAAAAACTAATAATCAGGGACCTGAAAGATCGGAAACTTCCGAGTTTGATGCATATTTTATTTATTTTTCAAAAAAAAATAAAAATTTTAATTGAATACTAACCAAATACCTAGTTGGAAAAGTTTGAAAAAAGTTATGATCAGACAAATAAAAAATTTGTTATATGAAGTCAAGCTAAATAAAAAATGATAATATCATAAAACAAAAAATCTCGCGGTGAATTGTCCCCGCGGCGAATCGGCCGGCGGCAAATTGTCCCCGCGGCGAATCGGGCCGCGGCGAATCGGCGAATTGTCCCCTACCCAGACTTTGTATGACAGTTGACGAAACAATTAGACATGTACTGTGCGAATGTCGGCCATTGCACGTTTACGTCAAAACACCTTAGGTAAACCTCAGATTGATTCAGAAGATCTGAACAGTGTCTCACCCAAATTGATAGCTAACCTTTTTTTGTTGAATTAGGCATACAGTGGTGAGAAACCACTCAAAAGTGAGCCACAATAGACCCACTAGTGGTCGCAGTGGAAGGGCTGCAAGGCCCACTTATATATGAATTATCATCGAATCATCAACAGTATCAAACACTATTTTTCATGAAAATCTTATGAAAACTGGTCCAGCAGTTCAGGATCTATCGTGGGCACATACGTCGGTTCGGTTCGGTTCACATCGAACAAATGTTGTTCTTTTGGGTCCAAGATACTATGTACAAAATTTCGGAGCGCTACCCAAAAGTGCAGTATCAAAACTCGTATTTGCGCAACTATTTCAAGAAATCTATGGGAAAATCTATTCATAATGGAAAAATAACATTTTTTTTTCTTAATCTTGTTCCATAATTTTTTCTATACTACATTCCTTTAAATAGATTTTTATAATCCAAACAAATAAATATGAATTGAAATAAAACTATAGTAAACGGGTTCCGTTAGTCGTAGTACAAAGAACCTTGAAGATGACCCGAGCAACGCACCGAAACTGCCAAGTGTAAATATATATTTTTATTTCTTTGTATTTTACGAGAAATTTTTAGAAATCCTTAAAAATATAAAAATTTTGAAGAGATCAAAATATTTTCTGATCATTGTAAGCGGCAAAAATCAGTAACCCGGTAAAATTTATTGGTAAACGGCAGCAAAATGACATTGAGAAAATGGCAGATAATTAACGATAAAAGTGATAGATGACAGTTGACATATGATCCTCAGGTTAGAGACTACATAAATAACTTCACTGTTGTTAAAATGTCCCGCAATTCTCATCTGTAGCTGTTTATCATATTCGTGCATAAGTTGGTTCATGATTCATGGGCGCACCCAGGGGGGGGGGGGGGGCTCAAGCCTTAGATTTTTTTACATATTTTCTACATATTTCATGAAAAAATACAAAAAATAGCTCAAAATTCGACATCATGAGGCTTTGGGCCCCCCGAAGAGGCCTCGCTCCCCCCAAGACTCATTCCTGGGTGCCCCACTGCATTATTATCCTCCTTTATTAGTCCAATCTTTAGAGACACACAAAGGTATTTTAACTGAAAAGTTTTAAAAGTTATCATTATTGTAGGGTTAGTGCCGTTAGTGGTCCTTGGTATGTTAGTAAGTTTATGATCTCGAGGGACCGCCTTGCTGGTACCATTCTGGAAAAAAATAAACATGTACACGTTCCTGTACTTCTTGTAGCCGATTCTCTTAGTTCGCCAGGCGCGTAAATCGCACAGGAAGTGGTAAATACCTTCCGTACCCTGTAGGTCTATTGTTATTTTGATCAAAAATATTAAACCGGGCCACACTCCACCATGCCAAGTTTCAAAACATCGCGACCTTTTGCAACTTAAAAATGTATATAATGACTATTATAGCCTTCAGCTTTAGCTCGCCTGACCCACATTCTTAAGAATTCTCGCTTTATCTCTTTTAAATCGCACACTATTTCTTGGTGGGAATATAAGGACCTAGGTAATAACTTTAATTCTTGAATACTTCCAAATGTTTAAGTTTTTGTCTTAGAGTAATAAAAATATAAAGAGAAGTAATCAACCGCGGCCCCGTGTAAATTTTCCCTATTCGTGGCGGTCATTCCTAAAAACTTAGAATTTACAGAATCCCCGGCGAAGGCAACATAGCTGCGCCACTGGAATCATCTCGCAAAAACCAAAGTGGACTGAATTTTCACAATATTTTCATAAACATAGCACTTCTTGATTATTTTTACGCCCAACTAAGTTCTTTTTTACGAAAATAAAACTCAACACACAGTAAAAAAACACCAACAATTCAATAAACCGGGTCCGAGGGCCAAGATAACACTTCATTTAATACAGACACATGTTACTGTCAGTGTCGACCTTAGAGCTGAGGAAAATCTGGGCTAACCGTTCACGACTTGAGGACCAACCTCATTAAACTTGTTGCCATTATATAAGTGAAAAAATAATCTTTTGTTTGAAACTCGTAGCCAATGATTGAGTAGAACTAAAACTTCGAACTTTCATTGTCTTTATCTGAGGGCACGGCAGTGCCTCGCCAAGTTCGCGCTGCTGTACCATCTTATCTTGAAACATTTCAGCCCATATTTGACCTATCTAAAAGTCTACTTCGGAATGAGCTACGAATCTCAAACTTTGCACAGTCGTAGATCTTCATAGAGTTAACAACCACTCCAAGTTTGTTTCATACTTCCATAAAGTAGTTACGAAATTTCAAAAAACGTCGAAATTGCCACTCACTCACTGACTCACTCACTCATGTATAAATCATCAAAATTCTACTGTACTTCCAAACATACTACAAAGCTGAAATTTGGCAGACTGATAGAAATTATGACCAAACCCCTAAAAAAATCTCCAAAATTCTAATTTATTCCCCTCCCCTATACATGTAAAGTTATTTAAAAGTAACATTACCCACTTCTAGAAATGCTAGAGAGCTGAACTTTGGCAGCCTGAGGAACTATGATAAAACTATAGGAAAAATTATAACACCCCAAAATTCTAATTTACTTCCCTTCCCTATAAATCTAAAATTATGTAAAAGTAACATTGCCCACTTCCAGACACGCTAGAGAGCTGAGCTTTGGAAGGCCGAAAGTAACTATGATAAAGCTATAGAAAAAAATTAAAACACCCCAAAGTTCTAATTTACTTCCATCCCCAATAAATGTAAAATTATGTAAAAGTAACACTGCCCACTTCTAGAAACGCTAGAGAGCTGAGCTTTTTAAGACTGAAAGACACTATGATAAAACTATAGGAAAAAATTAAAAAACACCAACATTTTAATTTACTTCCCTCTCCTATAAATGTAAATTTATATAAAAGTAACATTGCACACTTCCAGAAACGCTAGAGAGCTGAGCTTTGGAAGGCTATGAAACTATGAAAAAACCATGGGAAAATTTAAAAACCACAAAAGTTTTCATTTACTCTTCTCCCCTATAAATCTCAAGTTATGTAAAAGTAACATTATCCACTTCCAGGAACGCTAGAGAGCTGACCATTGGAAGACTAATAGGAACTATGATAAAACTATAGAAAAAAATTTAAAAACACGAAAATTTTAAATAACTTCCCTCCCCTGTACATGTAAAGTTATGTAAAATTAACATTGTCCACAACATTTTATTTTACTTCCCTCTCCTATAAATGTAAATTTATATAAAAGTAAAATTGCACACTTCCAGAAACGCTTGAGAGCTGAGCTTTGGAAGGCTATGAAACTATGATAAAACCATGGGAAAAATTTAAAAACCCCAAAAGTTTTCATTTACTCTTCTCCCCTATAAATGTCAAGTTATGTAAAAGTAACATTATCCACTTCCAGAAACGCTAGAGAGCTGAACTTTGGAAGGCTGATAGGAACTATGATAAAACCATGGGAAAAAATTAAAAAATCTCAACATTTTAAGTAAGGCATTGCAAAAGTTTTGAACAATATTCCACAAATTTTACTACTTTAAAATAAAAATTAAATATTATCCAATTCCTTTAAAAAAGAAGGGAAATTATAACAAAAACATTTCATGTAAAAAAAGCCATATACGCGAAAATGGCATTCCGTAAAAAGAATTGAGATAAAAGTAAAGTCAAGTTCTCCAATACAAATTTCAAAATGAAAGGTTCTTTCTAGTTTGGAAATGTTTTTCTAAACTTGGATATCTCAATTCTTTTTACGGAATGCCATTTTCGCGTACTTGGCTTTTTTTTACATGAAATGTTTTTGTTATGATTTATTTCAACGACGTTTTGGTAAGTAACTTAGAGTAAAAAAATATAGACATCACCATTTTCCATACAAAAAATGTTACACAAAAAGATTTTTTTTTTCGAAAAAATGCCTTTTGTAAAAGTAGTTTTTCAAAAAGGAACTTTTTGAAAAAAAAAATTAAGATTTTTTTAAAGTATAAGAAATGAATAAAATTGCAAACTTAAACCACGGCGGCGGCAAATTGCCCCGGCGGTGAATTAGGTCGGTGGCAAGTTGGGTCGCGGAAGAATTGGTTCAGCTGCGAATTGTCATATTCCCTAAAACTATTTTTTAAATAGATTATATCAGATCAAATATAGGTTACAACATGGCTTTTTTAAGAAATATTATCTAAGAAAAACAAAGAACAAACATTTTCTCGACGCAAACAATGCCTTTCCAAGCTATTGCTTTTCGAGTTAGCACACAGGGTTACTTAAAAATGTCACGAAGTCTTTAATGTTAATATCTATGTTCTCGGGAAAATTACGTAACGCCCTTTCTTTTTGACCCCCCTTCCTCCTTCACGCATTTTTAATAAAAAATACATCAAAATTTCAAAAAAAGTGTATCGCAAGGCTAAACCCACCACCCGCCTCTTAAGCATTATGTTATTTAAAAATTGCCCCTACATATAAACTTCCCTTCATTTTTTCTGCAAGTTCAAAACGCGAGGTGACGCGACGTGGCAACAACGCCTAAAATAGCACGGTCGAACTTTTTTTTTCTGTGGAATGTCCTGTTGGCTGTTGTATGGTTCGGTGTTTTTGAGTTTGGTTTTATAACTGCGTTTTTTATTGCTAGTACAAAAAAGAACTTATTGGTACTTCACAATGAATAGGAAGAAGGGCTTTGTTTGTGAAAATAAGGTGATAAATCAAAATGTTTTATTAGTATTTTGATTAAATGTAAAAACACGACGCCACTGGCTAAACTAAAAAAAAATATATAGATTTAATACGTGATCAGATGATGCAGTATTGCCGATTTCGGGTAGAAACAAAATAGTATTTTATTTAACAGCTAATATCTTAAAAAAGATAAATAAAAAGCATTCTAACAAGGTCTCGTAACTAAAAGGTTCCAATTTACGAAAAATTGAGGGGCGGGACTTGCTTCGAGGGGGCCAAGTCTGCCAATCCATAACTCATCTTTACGCCTCGGAGTGCCCTATATGTTTTTAAAAATTACTTTCATTGGCTTTTCAAAATATTCCGGGTAAAACCTTTTCAAATTGTCAGCCTGAATAGCATTAAGTGCTCACTGAAATTATTATTTCGATGATTAGTGATGCTTAAACTCTATAAACAGATAAGCCGCGTATTAAATTAACATAGAATATCCTTAATATTGGTTAGACTTTTTGATCAATGATTAATAGTTTAGGGTCCTCTACAATAAGATAGAGAACCCCTCTTCCATGAGAATGTAGTCCACATAGCCCAAAACCAAACCCGGCCCTGCTAACACAAAATCCGTAATATGACGTCTTCCCGCTGTTACTACGTTTTGTGAAAGTCGTTGGGAAAGGGACCGTTCAAAAATTATGTTCTTGTAATGAAAGGTTTTCGAATGTTTTAATCAAAAATTCACAGTGCAAAATTAATCAAGGCCGGCAGACTGTAAATACACGTTATAGTTCGCTGAAAACAAAATCTTAAAGTAAATAGTGTTAAAGTGTGATTTAATGACCAAAAGTGGGTGCAATCAATCCAGTAAAAAGTTTCGAATTCATATTGAGAAAAAATTGTAAGTTTCATTTTCGTTTGTAGTATTAAATAATTATCTAAATAGAAATAACCAGTCCGAAGCCTTAACAAAATACGTATAAATTTAAACCGCAAGTTGCAGATAAGGACTTGATAAAGCAATATCGGCGAGCCAGCCCTACTAAACAAGAAATGGACCGGGATACACATCTGTTATCATAAGTACAAATGATGATTTATTTGAAACATTGAAAACTTTTATAACAGAAAGCACCAACACTCAAATGGAAACATTACGAAGGACATAAACGCATTAAAGCTAGTAAAAGAAGACGTTGAGCAATTGAAACAGACAGCAAAGGAAGAATCTAGAAGACGTGAGCAAATAGAGAAGAAGCAGCAAGAGCAAGAAGAATTGAATAAACAAATAGAGAAAGCCCTGAAGAAAAATAACATAATTGTCTGGAATCTTGAATACACAGAAACAAGTAATTTAGCTGAGTTTGTCATAAGTAACATAAACCAGTTATTAGGATTTCAATTGACAATATCTCAATGTGATAACGTTTATCCCATGGGTAATGGTGACAAACTACGGCCTATTGTAGTCCAATTTATTTCTTACATAACAAAAGTGCAGGTTCTTAAGTTGACTGGAAGGCTAAAAGGAAAAAGCGTCAGGATCTCTGAGGATTTAACCATGAAAGAAAAAAAAGTGAGAAAAATTCTAGTCACGCATAAAAAATCGCTGTTGCACAAGGGCAGAAAGCACACATCAAAAGCATTTTTCTTTATGTAAACGGAGAAAAATACACGGTAGATACGCTAGAAGAAGATCATACAGAAGAGATCGAAGCGCCAAGGGCTAATAGCGCACCGGCAACTCCAAATTGTGCAAAGCGAATACTTGTGCAAGATAGCTCATCAGAGAGTGAAACAGAAGAAATCAAACAAACAACTAGTTACGAGGAAGTATTCACAAATAGTACTGTAAAGTCTAACCCAAAAATCGGAAGCCTAAAAAAAACAGGTTCGGCCCTTTCCCAAGAAAGCGATTACTCCCTTCGTCATCAAAATAAGGAGAGAAAAAGTATGAAAAGGATAAATCTGAAGAGTTGAGTTGGTCAAACCGAAAACGTCTTCAAAACCAACTACACAGTCTCCACTAACCAACAAAAATTCGAAGTTAACTCAACAAAAAACAATAGGTGTAGATTTTTTGTATATTGTTTATTGGTTTTTATCTGGTGTCGCTGTTAATATTAGTGAATACCAAACAAATTTCGTGGCTAATCGGGCAAAAAGGAGTTTTTTGTTTCCCTTATATTTTTCCGTGGGTAGCCTGAAAGCTTAACCTCACGGGGGTCCAAGATCTAATGGACACCTAATAAGTGTTGACAGTTAACCGTTTCGTCCTTATGGGACTCCTCAGAACACTGCTGGTCAATGTGACAAATCTTGCGAAGTTAATCAGACGGTTTTGTCTCTAATTAAATGTAATTAGTGAGCGAACTATAGCAAGAGGCGCCATCTACCGAGATACGAGAGAAACAAAAAACTAAAAGCAGGTAAAAACACTGCTATACAATATCGATCAATGAAAAGATCGACTGCAAATAAAAGAAAACAACTATAGTCCGTGACCTACGACAGCTCTTTGTCTTTCAGGCCGGATCAACACAGATTGCATTTTTACCCGTCTTCAAGACAGTGAGCGTCAATCAACGGAATTTTTAAGCCAAATAATACTAACAAACGTGGAATTTCGTACCCGTGAATTTAAAAATCAAACAAGTTTCGTGGCTAATCGGGTAAAAAGGAGTTTCTTGTTTCCCTTATATTTTTCCGTGGGTAGCCTGAAAGCTTAACCTCACGGGGGTCCAAGATCTAATGGACACCTAATAAGTGTTGACAGTTAACCGTTTCGTCCTTATGGGACTCCTCAGAACACTGCTGGTCAATGTGACTAATCTTGCGAAGTTAATCAGACGGTTTTGTCTCTAATTAAATGAAATTAGTGAGCGAACTATAGCAAGAGGCGCCATCTACCGAGATACGAGAGAAACAAAAAACTAAAAGCAGGTAAAAACACTGCTATACAATATCGATCAATGAAAAGATCGAATGCAAATAAAAGAAAACAACTATAGTCCGTGACCTACGACAGCTCTTTGTCTTTCAGGCCGGATCAACACAGATTGCATTTTTACCCGTCTTCAAGAAAGTGAGCGTCAATCAACGGAATTTTTAAGCCAAATAATACTAACACACATGGAATTTCCTACCCGTGAATTTCAAAATCAAACAAGTTTCGTGGCTAATCGGGCAAAAAGGAGTTTATTGTTTCCCTTATATTTTTCCGTGGGTAGCCTGAAAGCTTAACCTCACGGGGGTCCAAGATCTAATGAACACCTAATAAGTGTTGACAGTTAACCGTTTCGTCCTTATGGGACTCCTCAGAGCACTGCTGGTCAATGTGACAAATCTTGCGAAGTTAATCAGACGGTTTTGTCTCTAATTAAATGTAATTAGTGAGCGAACTATAGCAAGATGCGGCATCTACCGAGATACGAGAGAAACAAAAAACTAAAAGCAGGTAAAAACACTGCTATACAATATCGATCAATGAAAAGATCGACTGCAAATAAATCTTTTCATTGATCGATATTGTATAGCAGTGTTTTTACCTGCTTTTAGTTTTTTGTTTCTCTCGTATCTCGGTAGATCGCGCCAATTGCTATAGTTCGCTCACTAATTACATTTAAATAGAGACAAAACCGTCTGATTAACTTCGCAAGATTTGTCACATTGACCAGCAGTGTTCTGAGGAGTCCCATAAGGACGAAACGGTTAACTGTCAACACTTATTAGGTGTTCATTAGATCTTCGACCCCCGTGAGGTTAAGCTTTCAGGCTACCCACGGAAAAATATAAGGGAAACAAAAAACTCCTTTTTGCCCGATTAGCCACGAAACTTGTTTGATTTTTAAATTCACGGGTACGAAATTCCACGTTTGTTAGTATTATTTGGCTTAAAAATTCCGTTGATTGACGCTCACTGTCTTGAAGACGGGTAAAAATACAATCTGTGTTGATCCGGCCTGAAAGACAAAGAGCTGTCGTAGGTCACGGACTATAGTTGTTTTCTTTTATTTGCAGTCGATCTTTTCATTGATCGATATTGTATAGCAGTGTTTTTACCTGCTTTTAGTTTTTTGTTTCTCTCGTATCTCGGTAGATGGCGCCTCTTGCTATAGTTCGCTCACTAATTACATTTAATTAGAGACAAAACCGTCTGACTAACTTCGCAAGATTTGTCACATTGACCAGCAGTGTTCTGAGGAGTCCCATAAGGACGAAACGGTTAACTGTCAACACTTATTAGGTGTCCATTAGATCTTGGACCCCCGTGAGGTTAAGCTTTCAGGCTACCCACGGAAAAATATAAGGGAAACAAAAAACTCCTTTTTGCCCGATTAGCCACGAAACTTGTTTGATTTTTAAATTCACGGGTACGAAATTCCACGTTTGTTAGTATTATTTGGCTTAAAAATTCCGTTGATTGACGCTCACTGTCTTGAAGACGGGTAGAAATGCAATCTGTGTTGATCCGGCCTGAAAGACAAAGAGCTGTCGTAGGTCACGGACTGTAGTTGTTTTCTTTTATTTGCAGTCGATCTTTTCATTGATCGATATTGTATAGCAGTGTTTTTACCTGCTTTTAGTTTTTTGTTTCTCTCGTATCTCGGTAGATGGCGCCTCTTGCTATAGTTCGCTCACTAATTACATTTAATTAGAGACAAAACCGTCTGATTAACTTCGCAAGATTTGTCACATTGACCAGCAGTGTTCTGAGGAGTCCCATAAGGACGAAACGGTTAACTGTCAACACTTATTAGGTGTCCATTAGATCTTGGACCCCCGTGAGGTTAAGCTTTCAGGCTACCCACGGAAAAATATAAGGGAAACAAAAAACTCCTTTTTGCCCGATTAGCCACGAAACTTGTTTGATTTTTAAATTCACGGGTACGAAATTCCACGTTTGTTAGTATTATTTGGCTTAAAAATTCCGTTGATTGACGCTCACTGTCTTGAAGACGGGTAAAAATGCAATCTGTGTTGATCCGGCCTAAAAGACAAAGAGCTGTCGTAGGTCACGGACTATAGTTGTTTTCTTTTATTTGCAGTCGATCTTTTCATTGATCGATATTGTATAGCAGTGTTTTTACCTGCTTTTAGTTTTTTGTTTCTCTCGTATCTTGGTAGATGGCGCCTCTTGCTATAGTTCGCTCACTAATTACATTTAATTAGAGACAAAACCGTCTGATTAACTTCGCAAGATTTGTCACATTGACCAGCAGTGTTCTGAGGAGTCCCATAAGGACGAAACGGTTAACTGTCAACACTTATTAGGTGTCCATTAGATCTTGGACCCCCGTGAGGTTAAGCTTTCAGGCTACCCACGGAAAAATATAAGGGAAACAAAAAACTCCTTTTTGCCCGATTAGCCACGAAACTTGTTTGATTTTTAAATTCACGGGTACGAAATTCCACGTTTGTTAGTATTATTTGGCTTAAAAATTCCGTTGATTGACGCTCACTGTCTTGAAGACGGGTAAAAATGCAATCTGTGTTGATCCGGCCTAAAAGACAAAGAGCTGTCGTAGGTCACGGACTATAGTTGTTTTCTTTTATTTGCAGTCGATCTTTTCATTGATCGATATTGTATAGCAGTGTTTTTACCTGCTTTTAGTTTTTTGTTTCTCTCGTATCTTGGTAGATGGCGCCTCTTGCTATAGTTCGCTCACTAATTACATTTAATTAGAGACAAAACCGTCTGATTAACTTCGCAAGATTTGTCACATTGACCAGCAGTGTTCTGAGGAGTCCCATAAGGACGAAACGGTTAACTGTCAACACTTATTAGGTGTCCATTAGATCTTGGACCCCCGTGAGGTTAAGCTTTCAGGCTACCCACGGAAAAATATAAGGGAAACAAAAAACTCCTTTTTGCCCGATTAGCCACGAAACTTGTTTGATTTTTAAATTCACGGGTACGAAATTCCACGTTTATTAGTGAATACTTTTTTTGTGATTTATGTGCTTTTTACTTTTGTGTTTTTAATTATTTGAAACTTATTATTTTTCAATAAACATTATTAAGTTTTCTTAAATATTGTTTTTATAAATAATAAATTTAACAAATTATAAACATACGTAGATAAAAAATGGATGCTTATATACAGGAATTTCAAGTTAATTCAGTCGATACAAAAACTGTTGAAAACACTGTTGAAAATGTTAAAAAGTTTCACATTTAATAATAAGTTTTCCATTTTTCACAGTAATATTCGCAGCTTAAACAAAAATTTGGGGAAACTTGAAGTGTTACTTGCGGCGCTGGGTGGGTTTGCTTTCGATTGCATAATTGTGACAGAAACTAGAAAACTATATAAGTCTAAGCTATAAGTCTTTTTACAATGAAGGCAATATAAATGAATGCGATGGGGTGGTGGTTTATATTAAAAATAGTCTGAATCATCAAAGTCAAATTTTCTATCTTGGTAATATAAAAATTATTCGAACTAAAATATACATGCAAAATAAGACAATTTTAATACATTCAATTTATAGATCGCCATCACTGAACATTCAAGAATTTAATGAAAATCAATCAGGATACCTAGGCGAGTTTAGTATTCAGTCTGACTATGAAATTTTGGTGGGGGATATAAACATTAATATATTGAATGAAGCCGAAAACGAGACTAGCGAATATCTAAACCTACTATCAGCTAACAAATTGGTTTCAACTATAAATAAGGTCACTAGAGAGGAAACACAAACTTGCTTAGACCATATTTTTTTAAAAACAAAACACTCTTTGAAACAGGTTTAGTCCATCATCCTTCACAGTAAGGTGACTGATCACTATCCAGTTATTTTACTGACTTCCTTGTCTTCCGATATTTCTTTAAATAATGTAAAACCCAGTTTGGCCAGATTTAAAAAATACATAAACCATGGAAAACTAACACAAATCTTATCTGATACCAACTGGGATGGAATATACAATTCTCAGGATGCTGACACATCCTTAGAACTGTTTTATAACATCATTAGTACCTCTATAAATGCTTGTTCAACTTCGGTAAAATTAAAACGAACGGGAATTAAAAGAAGCCCCTGGATAACTAAGGGACTCATTGTGTCAATAAACAAAAAAGACCTTCTTTATAAAAAATTCAAAAATGAACCAAATAACCAGGTAATCCCAACGGAATTCAAAAACTATAGAAACATTCTAAACAAAACAATAAAAGAGACAAAAATAAACTATTATAAAACATTGATAGACAAAAATAAAAATTGTTCAAAAACTCTATGGAATACGTTAAATAAAATGGAAAACAAATCAAGAAATTCAGAAATAAAAAGGCTACGAAATAACGACAGCCAACTGATAACAGATAAAGTTGATATGGCAAACTGTTTTAATAAGATTTTTACCAAGGTGGGGCAAAATCTGTCATCAAAAATTTTTTAAAATAATTCGAATGTTCCTAATAGAATCATAAATAATAAAATAATATGTTTGTCAACTTCTGAACAAGAAGTATCAAAGATGATTAAATAGCTTAAACTTAATAAGGCCCCAGGCTTAGATGAGGTGCAAGCAGAGTTTTTGAAAAAATATAATAATTTTATATCCAGTCCACTAACACATATATTTAATCTTGCTATTAAGACAGGACACTTTCCAGCATTACTAAAAAAAGCCAAAATAAAACCACTTTTTAAATCGGGAGACAAGGAAACAGTTGGAAATTATCGACCTATTTCTATACTTTCGACAATCTCAAAACTACTGGAAAAGATATTAAAGGAACAAGTTGTAGGATATCTAAAAAATCATAACTTTATTAGTAGCAGACAGTTTGGATTTCAAAAAGCGATATCCACACAGGACCAGTGCATCCTGTGTTTTGTTTAAGTTCAAATATATATGAGGCGATAGATAATAATAAGCCAGCCTTGTGCATTTTTGTGGATCTTGCCAAAGCATTCGATACGGTGGATCATGAGGAAATGCTTGAAACACTGGATTGCTTGGGATTTAAAGACAGATCATATGATCTTATAAAAAGTTATTTTTCTGGTAGAGAACAGTGTGTGGAGGTCGATGATGGGTTGGGTGGTTTCCGGAGAGTTGAGTGTGGTGTTCCTCAAGGGACAATCCTGTGTATATTAATAGTATATTTGATATTGTAATAGATGGGGAGGGTATTGGATTTGCAGATGACATAGGGGTGGTTTTCGTTGGAGATGATTAGCAGGATGTAAAGTTAAAGGCAGAAAATTGTTTTAAGAAATATGCAGACTATTTTGCTAAAAAAAACTTAAAAGTATTGTATTAAATTAAACATTTTTCTCCAAAACCGTTATTCTGCCAAATATTTAGAGCTAGCGGAACTTTTTGGATACGCTGTAGGTATGTAAACTGGTAAACGAAGGGATAGTACTAGTGTGAAAGTTTCGAAGCAGCTATCATAGACAATGATCTCTATATATATAACTTCGTATATAATTCATTGATCATGAACTATTGTATAATACAACGTTTGTACTGGGATAAATTTTGATAGAGACCAAAATCGCCAAAGGGTAAAAAAACCACAGATGAAAATAAAATGTACGGTTTTTTTGGTCCACCTTATACTCGTACTAGTTTTCAACTGCAAAAATTTGTATTCAGTTTTAGTAAATACGTTAAAGCAAAAATACATGTTCAAAAAATCGAAAAGTGAAGCTCATAACTTGCTTTGGAAACAATGGCAAATTTAAAATCGAAGACGCGAATTGTCCATGCATGTGTTTTGTCAGGTAGACACACAGCTGCTGTGTGGATTGACGACATATTTGCTATTTGTTTACATTTTGCGGTGTTTTGCGTTTGTCGTGTAAAATCGTTTTGTTCTGTGAAAAATGGGAAATAATTCACGAAAAATATGTACGGTTTGTGGCAAAAAGTCCGAAAGGAGTAAGGGAGTGCCATTCCATAGGTAAATACTTGTATTTTTCTTTATAATTTGTTAATAAAGGCGTGGTTTATAGATGCCATTAAATACTTTTGATGGTGTCCACAATAAGTCTGCACAATTAATTTTAGAAAAACTACAATTTTAATTCACAATTTGATAAATTTCCTAGTTTTTAGAAAAAAAACATAGACATAAGCCTAAATTTTTGACAATTTTCAAATAATATAGTGACGTAATGAAGTATGTTCCAAAACCACCAAAACTGACGTATGCGCAGTAACCGAAATCCTGTTTACCCGAAAAAGAACATTAAGAATTAAATGGGGGTCCTGGCTTCAAGCATCGCGTGTGAAAATGCATGGGTATGCCCCATATTTATGCTCTAACGTATTTGAGTTTTAGTAAGGACGCACTAATTACACTATACCAATAATTCTCATGTTCCTGGACAAAATTTCCGTAAAAATGTTAATACTGATTTGTCTAACCAATGCCAAACCAACAAAATTTATTTGACATATGGCAGAGACAGAAAAACTTCGTTAGATTTCATTTCGGATCATCTGGGTAACCTGTGATTTCATCATATTTTGAACGGTACATTTTTCAAAATGTCGACACCATTTTTGGCACCTTACAGCAATTTAAATAAAGTTTGAAAGGTCTTGCCTTACAAGATAAATTTAGGTTTTAAGTTTTATTTTATTTATTTAACTAAAGTTCTTTAAATTATTATATTTTAGCTTTATTTTTTTCATCTTATAGTCTATATTTCGGATACGAGTTGTATGATTAAAATAAGAAGACAGACATTTAAAACCAGACTTATATTGTATCACAGAATTTAACACATGTTCACAGTTTAATTTAAAATGCAAACCGAGCCAGCACGCTAATGTCTAGCAGTCAAAAGAGGCCGAGGAAGTTTATACTTTTAGTTTTATAATAATTGAGAATTATAATGCGCATCTGCATCTTTTTAATATCCTTTAATATTTGTTTCTTTTGATAATCGAAATTTTTAATTATCATATTCTCGTTTATTTTTTCCAGGTCAAATGCAATTATGCCTATGATTCCACTAGGTCTGAAAGAAACGAAGGATATCGACTTTCGGGATCCTTTCAAAGACTTCATTTTAGAACACTACAGCGAGGATGCTAACCAATATGAAGATGCCATTGCTGATTTTATGGATACAAGACAAGCCATGAGGACGCCCTTAAGAGATCAAACGGGAATATGTAAGTAAATAAAAAAAATGCAGTAGCACTTAAATAGTACATATTAAACATTAACATAAAATGCAATATTGTCATCTTGAAAGTTAAAATAACCCTATATGGTTCCTAAGTTTTGAGGAAATAGTTCGATATAGTAGACGCCAATAACTCAAGTTTTAATTTTTTCGCAGTTACGGCCATTTCGCATTAGACGGCGTAGGTATTGCCCACGTATTGCCGATACAATATAATATGGCAATATAGTATTGGCCGATATATCGTATCGACAAAAAAAGTGATATCATTTTATTCCTAGTTATCAGCGCCCATTTCTCGCATTCCGCACTGTGTTTATTGTATGCTTTAATTGCATGTTTCGACCTTTAGGTCCCGATAAGGGTCACTACTTCGAACCTACCAATATGCATTAAAGTACTTCACCTTGAAATCTCTGTACAACTTGTATGTGACTTTCTTTAGTACAATCACATAGGTAGATAAGTAGCATATAGTAGAGTCAATTTGTAAAATAAAGCTGTAAAAAGGGTATAGAGTAATTCCACGCCAAATGATTCAACGGGGAGCGCTGCTATGTCACGAAATAAAATCTAAATTTTGATAAAATGTATAAGTGTCCTTAGGGATACCAAATTAATAAATTTTAATTTTTAATGTCGTCTCCCGTATTTTACAGCTCACTTTAAAAGTAAAAAAAAAGAAGAAAATCAGTTGTGGCCTTAATTTTTTTTTATTTCTATTGTATTAAATCTAATGTAAAAACAAATTTGACGGATGATATCTTTAATATTGGTTGGATAACACTATACAGAAAAAAAATTAACCTCACTTTGACATGGCAAAAATAGTTTTAAAAAAATAGTAAATTTTATGATTTTCTTGATTTTTAATTATCTACACGGTGCGGAATATGGTCCGTCAAAAAAAAATCTATACGCACATCAAAGCTCAGTGGCTTGACTATCATACAAGGCAAAAGAAAAATTTCTAGGTCTATTCCCACATAGCACAAATCAAAACAACGTTAAAAACACACACTTTTCTAAGTTTAATAAGTCGCTTTTTACCGTTATTTTTAAAACCACGTTATTTCGGTGTGATTTTAACGTGGTTTTAAAAATAACATTAAAAAGCGACCTATTAAACTTAAAAAAGTGTGTGTTTTTAACGTTGTTTTAATTTGAGCTATGTGGGTTGGTTTCAGCAAACTCAATTTTTAAAAATTGGAAAAACCGCAACAACCTTAGAATTGGCAACTTTTGACTAAAAATATTGTCATGTCTATCTGTCTGATTTTAGCAATATAAGAGGATTAAGTACCAACATGAATTCAGTTCACCAACATCTTGAAGAACAAAGACCTGACATCCTTGTTCTCAGCGAAACTAAAATCAGTTCTGCAACACCTATTGTGAACTATCTTTATCCCGGCTATGACCTACACCACCGATTTCGACATAATTTTGGGATTTGTGTGTACATTAAAAATGACCTTTCATGTCATCGAGAGGAGAAGCTAGAACCAGCGAACCTCGATATCATATGGCTGAAATTCACCTCAAAGTCATCGACCAAGTTCATTTGCTGCCTCTACCGACCGCCAAGTAACACCGAGTATCAAAACTTTTTTACGACATTATCCGAAAACTGTGATAGTATACAGTCTGACTATCCACATGCGGAAATTGTTTTTTTAGGCGATTTCAACGTCCACAATATACCCTGGCTAAAACACCACAACAAAACAGATAATGAAGGCAGGGAAGCAGAAGCTTTTGCCATAAGTTGTGGTCTAACGCAGCTTGTCGATGAACCTACCCGTATCTCAGAAAGGGGTGAATTTGCAGCGCTTTTAGACTTGTTCCTAACTACAAATCCTGACTTGTACACAATTCAAGTAGATCCCCCACTTGGTTCATCCGATCATAAACTTATAAGAACAAAGTGCGAAATGTTCATACCGCCAAGCCAACAATCACTTCCTCGTAAAATGTGGCACTATAAATCGGCAAAATGGAATGACCTTAAACAGTTTTACCTGGATTTTCCATGGCAAGAGGTTTGTTTTAAAACAGCTGATCCCACTATTTGCTGTAATGAAATAACAAAAGTAATCTTATCTGGAATGGATGCATATATCCCACATACAATAAAACGCAGAGCTAATGCAAAACCTTGGTTCAACAGCCAGTGTCAAACGGCTGTACAGAAAAAACACAGAGCATATAACCTTTGGAAACGACAACAAACCGCTCAAAACCACACAGAATTTATAGAAGCCAGAAATAGTTGCAAAATTACTATTGACGCCGCCAAAGAAACATACAATCAAAGAATAAAAAACAGGTTGCTGAATTGTCCAAGTAGTTCTAGGTCCTTTTGGTCTCTTGCAAAAGCCGTTGGATCAAACTTCACCAAGTCATCCATACCACCACTTACAGATAAAAATACTCACTTAGCCACAACATCAGAGGAAAAAGCCAATATGCTGGCCAAAATCTTTTCCTCCAACTCAAACCTAACAGTGCCAAATGGAAAAACTCCACCGTTCATTGAAAGGGTTTCCCACAGTATGCCAGAGGTACCCTTTTGTCACAGAGAAATACGAAAATCCCTTAAAAAGTTGGATACAAACAAAGCAATGGGTCCAGATGGCATTCCCGCGATAGTACTCAAAAATTGTGCTAGCGAACTCACCCCAACTTTCGCAAAATTATTCAATTTATCTTATAGGCAAGGAGTATATCCATCATCATGGAAGTCTGCCGCAGTACAACCCATTCCAAAGAAAGGAAAAAAGACAGATCCGTTAAACTATAGACCAATTGCTCTACTTCCGGTGATATCAAAAGTAATGGAAAGAGTTGTGAACAATCACCTAACCAAGTACTTGGAAAAATACAAAATTATCAACGACAAGCAATACGGATTTCGAAAATATAGGTCAACTGGCGATTTACTTACATACGTCACTCACTTATGGCAAAAAGCAATTGAGTTGCGAGGTGAAACAAGAACAATTGCCTTAGATATATCTAAAGCATTCGATAAAGTCTGGCATGAAAATCTGCTCAACAAGCTCAAAGCAACGGGATTGTCGCCGAGACTTTGCACTTGGTTTGAAAGCTACCTTAAGGATAGATCCATTTATGTTGCACTGGATGGCCGGAACTCCAACTCTTACCAAATAAATGCTGGTGTGCCACAGGGAGCAATCCTTTCGCCAACACTTTTTCTGATTTACATAAATGACCTCATGGATAAAACAGTAAATCCACTTTATTGCTTTGCAGATGATGGCAATGTAGTCTCCTCAGTCATACCACCCACTCAGTGTCTATCCGCACGTGAATTCCATCATCTTAGACTAACTCAAATATCGCAGATAAATAACGACCTGGAGATAATAGAGGACTGGGGCAACAAAAACCTTGTACAGTTCAACGCGCAGAAAACCCAAGCAGCCCTGTTTTCAAAAAAGACCAGCACCGGTGAGCCAAACATCATGCTATCTGGAAGTGCTGTCACATTGCAGAGCCAGTTGAACATCTTAGGAGTCACTGCAGAGACCAACATGTCTTGGCACAGTCACGTGGCAGATATAGCTAAAAGGGCGTCCCAAAAGCTTGGAGTGCTATTTCGTACAAGACATCTGTATACACCGAGCCAACTGCTGACACTCTACAAAGCCCAGATTCGACCAACTATGGAGTACTGCTCACATATATGGAGTGCGGCACCCAAACATACCTTAATGCTTTTGAACACCGTGCAAAAGCGAGCTATCAAGCTGATCAATGACCCCGCACTTACCCGTAGCTTGGATAGTCTCGAACATCGAAGAACTGTGGGCGATCTCTCTCTCTTCTACAGGTATTATCACGGAAAGTGCTCTAAAGAGTTGGCACGTATGATCCCCCCGGGAGTAGCACCTACTAGGCGAACACGTCAAACAGACGGTAACCATCAATTTACTGTCAAAATAGAGGCACCAAGAACCTCATTATATCAGAATTCATACCTCTGGAGAACAGCATCGCTGTGGAATAAACTCCCTGCGACAGTTTTCCCTGCAGGTTACAACCTGAACCGTTTCAAAACCAACACACACCAACATTTCCGCGCACTTGCCGCTTGTCGAGCGTGATAGGGATCTCCTTGCGAGTGCGCATACCCGTAAAAAAAAAAAAAAAAAAAAAAAAAAAAATTGAAACTTCGCTTGTGCCTTGTTTTATTTGACAATGTATCGTCTAAATAAAAGTAGAATAAAAAATCTGGGTCTGTCATTTTAACATCAACTTTTAAACTATTTGGTTAAAGCATGTAAAAAATCACATTTTTTTATTCAGTCGCAAAAGGAAAAAAAATCGTCAAATCATCGTCAGGGTATGTTATTTATAGCCACACACTGTTTTGCGTGACATCCTAGTTTGTGGGTTCAAGTCCCATCTTCGTACACTGTCGGAAATTTTTTTTTTGTTTCAAGAATAAATTTTTGGTGAGACACGGACATTAATTAGTTTGTTTCTTTGGTAAATGAAATGATTCAGGTTTAACAGTGGCGTACGCAGGAGGGAGGGGGGTTAGGGTAGGGTCAGTGCATCCCGGAAGCCTGGCGTTTCCAGGATGCAGTGACCCTAGGTTAGGGGCCTAATCTTTCCAAAGCCATTAAATAACTTCTCCTAAAGATTAAATTTTTCGGAAAGAAGAAATAAATGGTTTCCCAGAACTTTGCTTTTACTCAAGCCTTCTCTCCCAACCGCCTTGGAAAATTTCTGCATACGCCAGTAGGCATTAAAAAAACTTACTACTAAACTAACGCATGGTAAAAGTACATATGATTTGGAGGTATTGTGAAACGATTTGTTTTACATTAAAATCTCAAACAAACAACAACTGGACACCATTATTTCACTCCTCTGGATGATTTAACTATAGATGCTAAATTTACATCAAGCTCAAAAAAAAAAATTGTTCGTTTTCTGAAATTATAAAACTCAACTTTTTTCCGATTTTTTAAATATCACAGTAGGTAACTACTAAAAAAGTAAATAAACTTTAAAACAATTTGTATAGTGACCTTATGAAGAGAGAGACCATAATTTAGAGAACACTGCTCATATGAATAAACTTTACCTTCTGATAAACCTTAATTTGCATTGGCGGATCTGGAAACTTTATTTGGGGGGGGGGGGGGGCGAAATATCATAATAAATATTTCACAAAACTATTTTACGTAGTGACCAGGAGGTGTATTCTGTGTGTCAAAACTAAGTCAAGTTTCAGATTTGGGGGGAGGGAATTTCCCCTTTTTCCCCTCCGGTAGATCCGCGCATGTAATTTGTGATGCAATTTAACATCACTAAAAATACTAAAATAACATATTAAAAAAATGTGTAGTGACCTTAAGGATTACAGACCCAGATTTTTTATTATTGTTTTTAAAAGTATATGATACAGTGAAAAATGTAGCCTACTTGATTATCACTAGCACCCCGATAGACAGGGTCATTTTTGATGCTGAAGTTGAGAGATTTCCGAGACAATCTTAACTTTTTCGTAGAACTCCAAGGTAACGTCTACTTTTTAAATGTTTTATATAAGGAAGATATAGTCCTTGAGTATAGCCTTCCAACACTATATCAAAAATTCGGGAATTTCTGCATTTTTTTGCTCTTGCTCTAATCAAGCCATTGTAAAAGATTTTGCTAAACATCACATTTTTTTAAAAACTACTTTTATGCATGTTTTCAAAATTATATGTTGATTTTTTTTAGGTGCTGTTTACTATGAGCATAATTTTTCTCTTTGAAGTCCCATTTTGCCCGTTTTTAGACTTTTCAAATGAGTGTACAACAGACTAATTGAATTTAAAAATCTAAAATTGTGCAAAAGTGGTTAAGAATAAGCTGTTTCATTTAGTAAGCATGATTAAAGAAAAAAATTAAATGTCAAGGCAACACTTTTTTTGTAAATTGGATGACTTGGCGTGAAATTGCTCTATATTTTTTTATATTTGGCATAGTAGTATCTAAAACCAAATGCAAAATTTTTATTCGAGGATCTTCGATTTTCCGACCTCAGAACCCAAGATGTCGGCTACCAAAATTAAGGAAAAAAAATCTAAAAGAAATTAAATTAATTTTGATAAATTTACTGTAAGTGGGACCTACTCAATTTAAAAGTGTAAAAAAAAATTACATATGTCAACTTTTTTGACATTTTTAAAATATCTGTGTTTTGGTTAATGAGATGTCTTGTATTTTCTAGTTTTTTTTTGTTAAATTTTGAAAAAAAAACGTTTTTTTTTTACTTTTTCGGCCGCTGTTTAAAAAATAAATAAATTATAGTTTAAAATTAATTAAGAGTAATTTAAAACTACATATCTTAGTAAAAAAAAACTAAACCAAAAAGATACTGCTGTTTTTATATTTTGAACGCCGCCATCTTGGATAATAATACACATATTTCATTTATTATAAAATATTTAAAATCGACATATTACACGGCAATACTAGTGGTGTCAAACAAGAACAAAAAATAACTTTTTTATCTGAGCTTCGGCCGCCATCTTAAAATATTAAACGTCAAATTTTTTTAAAAATTTGGCTTACTATTGTTAATATCAAAAAAAAAAATAGTAAAAATTTAATTTGGTCTACAGGTTATAAATGTCTCTTTTATTTTTGACATATTAAACACCATCTTTGTGTCGGCAGTAGCTTTAATACGAGGTATTAAAAATAAATATTGCTTAAAAAATAAAGAAAATATCGTAGAAAAAGGTTTTTTTAAATATAGCCATTTTGTTTAGAAGCGACAGGTGTAATTTTTTTTACATTTTTGAATTGAATGGCTCCAACTAAAACTAAATTTATTAAAATTAATAAAAAAAATTTTAAAACACGGATTTCATTTTTTTTTCTTAATTTTGGCAGCCGCCATCTTGGACTCACAGTTTTTTAAAATCTTGATTTACTTTCTTTTTAACAAAAAACATTTTACGTGCAGTAACATGGAGTTCGGTTAAATAAATACAAATAACTAGTTTAATTTATATTTGTTTTACGCAATTTATTAGTGAAATCAATTGCATTGATTGGAAACATGACAACGTCTGCAACTTTCTACAGTTTAGGTATATTGATTAGATTAATAGCCGCGAAAAGCCTTGGCTATTCTCGTTTAATAGTTTGGCTTTTCTTGTTTTACTAATTACTGACTGGCAAGAAGATCATAGCGTGGGCCTTTTTTAAAATTAATATTTTTATTCATATCCGCTGATATTTCTTTTGGAGACGTACCTAAGCAAAATATGGCTTTCGGATTCGGAAGGTTCATACAAAGGGTATGCTATATGAGGCCGAAATGCTTTTCAGAATAATATTTGTCTTCGTAGCGACAGTAAATAGCGGCAAAGGATCTCCATTTAGCAGAAAGGAGTTTAAATTCATTAGAGAAGTTTTCGTGGCTAAGCGGGTAAAAAGAAGTTTTTGTCTCTCATATTTTTCGTGGGAAGCTCTAATGCTTATCCTCACGGAAGTCCAAGATCTAATGGACACCTAATAAGTGTTAACAGTTAACTGTTTCGTTCTTATGGGACTCCTCACAATACTGCTTGGTCAATGTGACACCCTTGCGAAGTAAATTAGACTGTTTTTTACCAAAATACGAAAGAAACTAGAACAAGAGCAGGTGAGTAATAAACTGCTATATATCGATCGATGAAAAGATCAATTGAAAAGAAAAGAATCCAATCGGGACTTTCCACAGCACTTTTGCCTTTCGGGTCAGATAAGGACGAAACGGTTAACTGTCAACACTTATTAGGTGTCCATTAGGTCTTGGACTCCTTTTTACCGGATTAGCCACGAAAACTTGTTTGATTTTTAAAATTCACAGGTACTAAAACTTACGTTTTTAAATTTATCTTTTTAAAATATATTCATCTCCATTTTCTATGCTTGTTTTTTCTTGGTATCACTGTAAAATGGCAAAATAAACCTCCTTTTTGTTATCATTATCATTTTCTCTATTTTTAGCGTTGCTGTTTAGATATTACAATCAACTCTACTATGTGGAAAGAAGGTTTTTTCCACCAGATAGATCGCTTGGTATATATTTCGAATGGTTTGACTCATTAACAGGTGAGATTACACAGATTACGAAAAAATAATGAATAATTTGGTAGTGTTAACAGAGACTGAAATGGTACTTTTATAGTCCAAGGTAGTCTAAGTAACGGTCAAATTCAGAATTGTTGACCCCCCTGTGTGTAAAATGTAACGCAGTTTCAAGAAAAAACACATTAAAAAAACATTGAGTGTAACGCAAGGCCAGGCTCCCCCTAGAGCGTTACGTAATCAAAGGAAAGGTCTTTAACATGGCGTACGCATTTGCGCTCCTCTCTCCTTCAGTTGACAGTATTCATGCTTTTATTTTATTTTAGGTGTTCCTTCGTGCCAAAGAACAGTAGCTTTTGAGAAAGCTTGTGTCCTATTTAATATGGGTGCTATCTATACCCAAATAGGTGCTAAACAGGATAGGTCAACAGCCAAGGGTCTAGATGCAGCAGTAGATAATTTTTTAAGAGCTGCAGGAACTTTCCGCTATATTCACGAGAATTTTACTAATGCTCCGTCAATGGATTTGGGTCCGGAAATGCTGGAAATGCTTGTTCAGATGATGCTTGTAAGTAAACTTGTTTTTACTACCCCAGCTAATGACGTGAAGAGAGGATGGAAGAGAAACCCGCTTTCACAAGAAAAATTAGTAATCCGTAAAAAATTGTAAATTGATTTTGTAAATATTTTTTTTTACTTAAAAACATAAGTGACTTTTATAGCCGTTTGATTTTCTATATATTTATGTTCCTAATTATCCCACATAGCACAAAAATCACATCAACGTTAATTTAACGTGAACAAAAATAATATATTTATTTTTTACTACAAAACAACCTCATACTATGTAATATTAATTAAATATACATGATTAAAGATAACTTTAAAACAAGGAGGAATCAAGCTATATAAATGTAATTTTTGCTGTAGTTTCTTGCCACTAGATTAAGACTTCTCAAACCTACCAACTTTTTTCTCTATATATTTTTTAATCAAAAAAATGCACGAAAGCTTGTCCTGAAAGCCCCTAGAAAAATACTTGTTAAAAGATAACTTTCTGCGTCTATTTTTGTGACGTTTTTTTTAATAACTTTTTTCAACCTAATAGTGACACGAAAACAATTTTAAAAGATGGTGTCAAGTCAAGACAAAATATCTATACATACATTATGTTTTCTTTTAAAGCTAAACAAAATTTTTTAACAGTAAACACTTTCACACAATATTAATGTGTCTTTAACAGGTTAATAACTGATGCTTCGATCACGAAGGATCAGGGATCAGTTCATTAACTGATTTTTGGAGTTTTGAGGACAAAGCACTCCTAGGTAGATTTCGTCGAAGTGAAAAATGTCGCCAATAACTGGCGCTGCTTCCAGTAAAATCTCAAAAATATTTTGTAAAAAAGTCATGCAAGTCGCGTTTTAAAATTCGTGTAAAAAAGGCACGAACCTAATGTAATTTTGACGTTGATAAAAATCTACTTAGAATTCACTTGAAAATAACGTAAAAACATTACAGTTTTGATTGGATAATGGCGTTATTACAACGCCGTTTTTAGCAACGTTATTTTTTATAAGTTTAATGAATGACCTATTAAGCTTGTTTTTACATATGAAATAAACGTTTTTTCTAGCAGCTTTTAAAATCAACGTTTTTTTTTCTCACGCGTTTTGTGCTATGTGGGATGTTACTTGTAGTACTATATTTTTTTCTTTTAGGCTCAAGCACGAGAATGTCTTCTAGAAAAACTTCAGTTGCAATCTGATGATAAAAGATCAGTAGACATTTGCTTGGATCTAGCACAAGAAGCAGCCGAATTAGCTGAATGTTATGCAAATGTGTATGACTTAATATCACATGAAACTGTTCACGATTACGTTCCTTATAGGTGAGTTAGCAAAGCCATAAACAGTTGACATGCAAAAAGAGACAAAAATGACGGACAAATAAACAAAACAAAGTGGAAATTATTCTACTAATGAGTAATAAAGTTGCTCTGATGTTACTGTCTAATTAACAGCAGGGTTTGATATAATCGAACCGTTGCAAACATGCGAAAAATTGGTCATAGAAATAAAACACATACTTTTTTAATCGTTATATGTCTCTCAGCAAAAGTAAAGTAATTTATTTTGGGATGCACCGTGAGTAAAACTCGGAATAATTTGTTGTACACTATCGGCATCATAAAAGTTGTATGCGATAAACAATAGTATTTTTGAAATTACATGGTTAACTATCGGATCGGAAACAGTTTCAAAAAAATACAATATGAGTTTTTGTTTGTAAAAATAGACGAAGGTATTACAACATAAAGTATTCGGTACCACTTTTATGATCAGGGCCGATTTATCCATTAGGCAAGAAAGGCATCTTCCTAGGGCGACAGGCTGATGGGGGCGGCAAAGTTTTTCATAGATTAGATTAGATTAGATTAGAATATTTATTTGCCATATTAGATATATAATTTACACTACATATATATGGTATGTCTACTAATTACATAGTTAATATTTAAAATTAAACTATTATAAAAAACACAAGAATTACAATACAAATAATAAAATTGTGGTTGTCATTTTAACCTGGTTTTTAGTAACTCTGGTTAAATAGTCATATAATAAATGTTATATAATCATATAATAAATGTTAATTAATAGAATCCCCAGCTGCTAAAATAATAAAATATATAAAACCCAATCGAGTTCCAAGGTTAAATTAAAAATCAAATTAATAATATAGATTGTAGTGGCCTAAAATGTAATGAAAACACTGACAAATATAAAATTATAAACCGTTAAACAAACATACTAATATTAAAAATTTAATATTATATATATAAAAAAAAACATAACACATATTAAAAAGCTGAAAAAAACACTTGATTATTGTAAAAATGCCAAGATGCTAAAATAATAAAATATCTAAAACCCAATCAATTTCCAAGATTAAACCAAAAATGAAATTACTTATTTAGAATATATAGATAAAAGTGGCCTAAAATATAATGGAATCACAGACAAATATAATAATAATAATCATATTAAAAATTTAATATTATATATAAAAAAATATAAAAAAAATGTCATATAATAAAAATACTATCCGAAACTGTAAAAAATAAGTGATTGTAAAAAGGTGAAAAATTAGGAAAAAACTTTTACTTTTCTTTTAGAATCGTTTTTAGTTTTATGCGTATTCCATTGGTCCTTTTGGAATCAATCGCCGCCTCTATATGTTCTTAACTAGTGACATCTCCTCGCATATGACGCGAAAAACGCGACTAATTTGTGCAAAATCCTGCGATCCATGTTCTGGAAGGACTTTCAACTCAATATGAAACGATTTTGCAATTTATGAGCAAGAAGCCAAAAATGTTTTACCAAGATCAGAGAAAAATATATAGGGGTCAGAAAAAACGAAGGTTTCAGTTTGATGACATTCCTGGTGACAAAGCATCGTTTTCATTTAGAGAAAAAATAAAAATTGAATCATTTCATGTTATCATCGATGTATTCATGTTAGATCCAAAACTAGTAACCTACCAACGTGTTTATGAGCGATTTTATGTCCTACCAAATTTGTGGAGCTTGTAAAATGAAAAAATAGTTAAAGAAGGGTAAAATTAAATAAATATTAACAAAAATAAAAAAGATAGAAAAATACAAATAAGCCCCTGAATTTTTGTCAGAATTCAATCATTTAGTACGAATCCTTTGTGTGTTATTATAGTTGGGTATCTCTAACTCAAGTCAAACGCGAATTCTACACTGGCATGGCGCACTGCCACGTGGCTTCCGGAGTTCTCCACAAAGAAGCCTCTCACATGTCAAAAGCGACCATGGAAACATTGCAGTTTTTACACGTGCAGAGTGATTCGTGCCAATTGGATATTAGAAGTCCGAAAGATGAGCACGAGAGAAGGCTTCTTGGTAAGTTGTGCACTAGCAAATTAGTTATAAACAGCATTTTCGCGCGCTTTAAAAGAGTTGGATCATTCTTGAGTCAAAAAACGGGTATTTAAATAATTTGTGTCGATGTATGGTCGCGTCAGAACACTGGTTTTTGATAAAAATGCTCTCAACATAATGTTTTTTTTTAACCATGTAGAAATGAAGTTTTTTATCGGCTATATCTAAAAATCTTCTTTTTTAGACAGCGTATGAAAATAGTTCATTTTTACATGAAAGCAACATTTAATTGTTACTTACTTGTTGATTACCTACTAGGTTTATTTAATCACCATGATGTAACCTATTTTTCGGCTAGCTCACCAGAATAATGGAAATTATATATTTGGGGGTACTCATTTTCCTTTTCACAGTAGTTAGAGGAGTATGATGGCGTCACGTCACGATAGCGGACGATGTTCAAAAATACCAAAACTATAAAAACGGTAATTGGAACCATTTTTATTATTTTTATTTTTCTGCATCGTGACTTCATTCCAAAAGTCAAATTTCTTATCTCTACCACGTAGATTCTATAATATACCTGAAGACATGGCTTTTTTGTTTTTTCCATATTTTATTGTCCATTAACCTCAAAATACGCTCCTATCATAAAAGGCGTCAAACATGTCCTTGAAGAAAACGTGGAATTTAATTTAGTTTTAAAGTTTTGTCGATGGTACCCCTAAAAATAACCTCAAAGGAGGTGTTTCAATTTCTTTATTAAAAGTGATTTTTTAGCGAAATAATCTTTAGGTTTGCTTCGGTATCATTCAGTATCCTAGCATTGGCAGGGAACTGTCCAACCAGTATAAGTTACAACTTTGCAAAAATTCGATGTTTTGGCTATCTATCTTATTCTCAATAATTGTGAAAGAGACGATAGAACCTGTTATACATTTTTCCAAAATAAAATTTTGGGGTAAAAATTGTTTACATTTTTTACATAGCTACAGTAATATGGCTCTTAGTAATAACTGAATGTAAAACGATTCTTTAAATTACCCACTTTACAACAAAATGTTTAGGGGTGTTTTCTGTCCAAAAGCAAATATTGGAGGAAAAACCGAGTAAGTGTATTGCATAGCTCAGATAATCTGCCTTCGAAAGGTGTAACTTCTTGCTACCTTCCTATTATGGTTAGGGAGCTACGAAGCTTAATATAAATCCTGTCAGTTATTCATTAATGCAAATATTACCCTATTCTGCGGTACATTGGGTTAGTGTTTGTTAATAACTATATTTGAGAAAACTGATTTGTCACCTGGCAAATGTTATATCTGTCAAATTTTGTTTGTCAAATGTAATATATCAACAGTTAAATCATTTTGGGTACCATTAATTCATGCATATATGGTGCAATTTAGTGTCGGCTGTTTTTTAATTTTAAATTACAAATAGCCGCCATTTTCTTTTGCCATATTACATATAAAATTTCAATCAAATCAGATAAGTACTTTACGAATTATGGATATAGAAAAGGTAGCAGATAGGGGAGAGTTGGACAAAACCGGATATCAGTACAAAAACTGAGTATTTCTTCTGCTTTGTTAGAGTAGCAAACGTTTGCTGCAGATAGAAATATTCTCAAATGTATAAGGTTAATATACCATTGTCAATTTTTATAAATATTGTTGTAATTTTTATTTTTTTAAATTATGAATATTCATATATCATTATGGAAATATTGCAAAATACCCGGTTTTGTCCAACCGGTATGATAAAACTGGGTAGTAACTTAGTTACCATGTAAAAAAAATGATAGGCAGAAATTTTTTTTTATTGAAAATATGTGAACAAAAATCGAGAATCTATGAACAGAAGTCGCAAATAAAAACTTCATCTGCATCATCATAGGCACTACGGGCTTCATAAGCTCATTTGCCCATTAAAACTTTGAGAGGCTTTTTTGTATCCCATCCTATGTTCTAGCACTTCAACTATTGCATTTTGCATGCTTTCTTGATCCCATGGCTGACGAGTAGTTTTTCTTTTATAATGTGATATGTTGTAGTTAACTAAAAGCAAAAAAACAGCTTTAGAAACTGGTACCCGGTTTTGTCGATTTTCGGATTACCCGGTTTTGTCGAACTCGTAAACAAGACATTAAATATTATTTAAATTTTTAAGTTATGAAATGATATTCAAAATTTTTGGCCAAATTAAAGGTAATATATTAGGTTACATGTATTAAATTTTGAAATGATTATTAGTTATTCATAGAGGAAAAAAATCTCTAAAATTACATTAAAAATCAAGTTTAATACACCAAAAAATAGGCGAGTTCTTACTGCTCCGGCACAGGTTACTCAAATAATGTAGAAATGAATACACGCGACTGTTGGCAGTTTAGGGACACTAATTTAACCATTGTCTGGTAGATGGCAGCAGACAGTTAGATGAATTAAGGAGTACCGGTTTTATCAACCTACCCGGTTTTGCCCAACTCTCCCCTACCCCTACAAACATACCTTTATACACACATAATTACACACGCCACCAAATTTTTTTTTATGTTTTCGTGTTAAGGAAAACATTTCGGCGGGGGATTAAATAATGTCAATAAATATTTGCGTATTGTGTAATTTGTTTGTCTCGTCTTTTATTTTATCTCTTTAACCCACTTTCTCGACTATATGGGGGGGATTGATCCCTGTAATCCCCCTCTAGTTACGGCCCTGGTATGACGTAAAACGCCAAAATTTTATGCAAAAAGTCTAGTTTGGTGTAGGCAAATACGTTAGTTATCAGACGCGATACTTGAAGCCAGGACTTCTATTTAATTCTTAATGTTCCTTTCTCGGGTAGACAGAATTTTGGTTACTGCGCATGCGTTAGTTTTGATAGTTTTGAAGCATACTACTATACTATACGTCACTACATTATTTGACAATTATCAACAGTTTAAGGTTATGTTTATTATTTGTTTCTAAAAACTAGTTGATTGGGTGAAAATTTATTAAATTGTGGATTAATATTGTAGTTTTTCTAAAACTAATTGTGCAGGTTTATTGTCAACACCATGAAGAGTATTTAATGGCATTTATAAACCACTCTTAACTTTATTAACAAATTATGAAGAAAGATACAAGTAGTTACCTATGGAATGGCACTATAATTCTTCCGGACATTTTTCCACAAACCGCACATGCTTTCCGTGAATTATTTCCCATTTTTCACAGAAAAAAACATACTTTTACACAGTGGCGTATATAAGGGGGGCCTGGGGGGCCCGGGCCCCTCCCGAAGCTAAGATTTTTTTAGATGTTTTCCACATATTTCATGAATACAAACATAAAATAGCCCAAAATACGGTCTCATGAGGTCTCGCCCCCCCCCCCCCCCCAAACTGTCTCGGCCCCCCTTCCCCGAAACTTTTTTCTATATACGCCACTGCTTTTACACGACAAACGCAAAACACTGCAAAATGTAAATAAGCAACAAAGATGGCATCCAACTACATGGCAGCTGTGTGTCTACATGGCCAGACACAGGCATGAGCACTTGAAAATTCGCGTCCGCGAATTTGACTTTGCCATTGTTTCCAAAGCCAGCTTGAGGGCTTCACTTTTCGAATCTTTGAACATGTATTTATACTATAACGTATTTGGGTGTAAGTAATTGGTTTTTGGTTCCCTTTAAAGCCCAGTAATGTGACAGTTGACTTTGACAGTGACAAATTACAATTTTTTCAAATATAGTCAACAACAAACACCAGCTATAATATATTAATATAATATTAATACTAATAAAATGCTGCTGTTTTTAAACATCGTCCGCCATCTTTGATTGGCCACCATTTGTTTAAGCTCCCATATAGCACAATCACGTGTTTAAAACGTAAAAAAAACGTGAGGAAAAACGATGATTTTAAAAGTTGCTAGAAAAAAAACGTTTATTTCATATATGAAAACAAGCTTAATAGGTCATTCATTAACGTTATAAAAAATAACGTGGCTAAAAATGGCTTTGTAATAACGCCATTATCAAATCAAAACAGCAATGTTTTTACATTACTTTCAAGTGAATTCTAAGTAGACTTATCAACGTCTAAGTCACATTGGGTTTGCGCCTTTCCTACCCGAATTCTAAAACGCGACTTGCATGGCTTTTCTTACAAATATTTTTGGGATTTTGCTAGAAGCAGCGCCACCTATTCTTCATTTTGACGCAATCTATCCGGGAGTGCTTTGGCTTCTAGACTCCAAAACCCAGTTAATGAACTGATCCCAGATCGATAACGACACATTTATATTATGTGAATGTGTTTACTTTGAAAAATCTTATTTAGCTTTTAAAGAAGAAGTGTTGTAGTCTTAAACTAGTAAACTTTTAGAACTTCTTTCGCGTCACTTTTAATTTAAAAAAAGGTTATTAAAAGAACGTGACAAGAACAGACGCAGAAACTAATTACTTCTAACAAGTCTTTATCTAGAGGGCTTTTAGAACAGACTTTCGCGCCTTTTTTTTATTAAGTAACATATAGAGAAAAAATGTGACAAAATAATACGCAAAAGTTTGTAGGTTTTAGAAGTCTTAATCTAGTCGCGTTTTAGAACATGTCGTGAAAGACTTTCCAAGTGTGAAGTTGGCTCATGAAAATAACGAGGGTAAAAAAGACGTTATAGACAAATCACCAGAAACTTCAGCAAAAATTACATTTTTTATAACTTGATTCCTCGTTGTTTTTAAGTTATCTTTAAGCATGTAGGTCTAACAAAACAAATATTACATGGTATAAATTTGTTTTCTAGTAAAAAATAACTTTATTATTTTGTTCCCGTTAATTTAACGTTTATGTGATTTTTGTGCTATGTGTGTATAGTTTACCCCCAAATTATACCAATAAGATGGCCTATGGGCTTATATCTATACTTATTATATTGTACGCAAAAATTAAAAGTTACTAAAAGGATCCATATACAATCAGTCGATCTGGCATAATTTCATTCCTTTCATGTACACTGGGGATTCAAATATACATCTTAACGTTAGGTCGAGCTCATCTCAGAGAAGCCTTGGTCTTACAAGAAGAATGTCAAAGACAACATCGAATGTGCAGAGAACTCAAAGGAAAGCAAGCTTTATCTAGTGTTCTACGAATTGCTCATAAAAGGACGTTACAAGCCTATACGGCGACCGAGACTGAAGATGACTTTAGTGATATGTTAGATCCTCCTAGAATTCAACGTAAGTCATTTAGTTGCAAAACATATACTTACACACAAGTCACACATATTCACAGCCTGATTGACTTGATCTGTCAAGTGAAACAATTTTTTTCACAAGCTTGGACCAGAACTGGCTAGGACACTGTATTTTAGCGCACATGTTACTGCACCCCGTTTCAATGATGCTTCCGGGATCCGCGATAAGAGTCTACTAAAATGCTTGCACAAATTTACGCTTAAGTATTAAAACTATGCCAGATCCGAAAAGGGCTTTTCTAAACATACATAATATCCCACATTTTTGTAAATAAACTTTTTGCACTTTTTACCCTGTGTCTGTAAATTTATCCTTTTTAATTTCTTGAACAAAAAAATAAGGCCGCAGTAATTTTTATTTAAATACTTTGGAAATGTCAAAATTATAAAAAATATCAGAACAAAAGTGAAGAAATAGCAGAAAATCTAAAAAAAATGAAAAATTATAAATAAATACGGCAAGGAACAAAAAAAAACTTTTGTTTTTTGCTTTTTATAATACGATCAGTTTTTCTTTTTCAAATTATAATTTGTGCAAAATGCTTTTTGGCTATTTTATATCTTTTTTGTCAGTTGATTTTTTTTACTGCACCATAATTCCTTAATTGTTAAAAGCTGTAGAAAGTGGTGTCGTTCAAAATTATTTTTTAGACAATGCTCTTTTTTTACTTTAAAGTTGTATAGTTAGATTTTCTTAAAAGAGTTGCCATGTTTATGTTTTAATAGATTTGAAATATCTGTTAAAATAAGATCTATATAAGTATAAGAGCAACTACGGGAATCGACAAAAACTTGGGTATACATTTTTAAGGGCTCAAAAAAAAACACACTTAGTTTAAAAAGGAGATCGTTATTTTCTATTTTTATTAATAATAAAGTAACTTAATTAATCCCATCAAAAATCGCACACAAATCGACACACGAATCGACAAAAACTTGGCTATACATTTTAAAGGGCTCAAAAAAGCTCACTTACTTTAAAAAGAAGATCCCTATTTTCTATTTTTATTGATAATATTGTCACGAGGGGGTTTTATCGTGACGAACACAGTTTAAGTTAGGTGTAATGGTTTTATTATAATACTTATATTTACTACTTACATTGTACTTAAATACATCTTGTCTACAAATCTTCCTTGATAGGCTTAACTTCTTATACTTGACTAAAGTACTACTTGTTCACTATTAACTGCCTGGGCGTTAGGTTCTCAGCGTACAACTAACTGCTAAACTCTTTTGGAGATGCTTTTATTACAAACCGTTTGCCATTGATAGGATATCGAGATGTGTTTTGTTTCCTGTATAAACATCATCGAAATCCCATTAGCCACGTTGTTTATAATACTTCTATATACAATTTATTACTTTTAATACAATTTGAACTATATACAGAAGTTCATTTCCTTAGAATGTTTAGGGTTAATGTGCACTTGCTTATAAACGTAACTTGTGTCATTCACTTAATAGGACATTATTTTCTATCCTGACACATCCCCCTTGCTTTAAAAAAAATCTGTCCCCACAGATTGTCTACTAAACTATTTTTCACAAAAAAAAATATAACAGTCGTCTGTACCTAATAAATTATAAAACTAATTAACTAAAATAATTCCATTCCCATCTACTCGTTCCGATTGTTTTGCATTCTTCAGGTGACGCAACCTAGTCCAATGTAGGTTTATAACGAAGTATCAACCGCAGTGTTGCCGTGACGAATTTGTGGGTCTTGCACGCTGCCTTGAAAATGTTCAGATCTCGCTTTGTTGCCAACTGTCCTTATCTCGTTTTGACTTGTGCGGTCCATTCCCTCAGGAAGACCTGGATGGTAGGTCCTTTTTTCTGTTCGTAGTGTTTGATTTGGCGGCACGACTGGCGGGGTTTTAGAGTTGGCTCCCCCCGGTTTTTTCATGCTGCGCTCTGGGTAGCTGTCTTGCCTTGTGGTATCGACTGTTGCCTTGTGGTATCGGCTGTTGCCTTGTGCTATCGGCTGTTGCCTTGTGGTATCGGCTGTTGCCTTGTGTTATCGGCTGTTGCCTTGTGCTATCGGCTGTTGCCTTGTGCTATCGGCTGTTGCCTTGTGTTATCGGCTGTTGCCTTGTGGTATCGGCTGTTAGCTCTGTCTGGGTTGACTACTTGGTGGGTTGGCTCTATGGCGATTTGTCTGCTGTACACCAGTGCTAATCGGCCCTGCTCACCACTTTTTCGTCTTTTGCATTACTTTGGTTGATCTTTTTGGCCGCTTTGCTAGGCCTTTTGTGACGTCTTGGTTATGTCAGGTTGTCATCGTTCTTCCATGTCTTCTTTCTTCATGTTGGGAACGAGTAGAATAGGTGGATCTAAAAAATTAATGTACAAACGATGTTAGGACATAATAAATATTTACATATGTGTACATTGAAAAGAGACAAAAATTACAAAAATGAGAAAAAAAAATTATTTAATTGTTCTCGGTTCATTTTAGAATTATTTATACCTTGGCAACCCTGCTTATTTAGCCTGCTTAAACTTATATCATTTGATAACATTCGAAAAAATATGTTTAATTTAATACACCTTTGTTTATACATTCCACAATTTGTTTTATTATACATTCAAAACAATGTGTGCGTTTTGCACCTTTTAAGACATTATAGAAATTATTTAACTAAGTTTAAAATATGTATGTCATACATTTATTTTTTCTATGGTATACGCCCTTCATTATAATTTATTCCCCTTACATCTCTCAATCTCACTCCTGTGATTCATAAAAATTATTAACATTGTAATAATATACAATTATACTTGGCGATCTCTTCTATGTGGCAATTAGCTTGTCGGCAAATGGGTTAGCTCCTATCATTTACTATAATATTTCTTCAATAATCTTTTCGCGTAGACTTTGACATGAAATATCACGGTAAAAATGAGTTCTTCCATTTGCGGACTACGACGCGCAGTGCAGGTCGTAAACATTTATAAAAATTATTTATTATACAAAACTACCGGCATAGTATACGGTTATGTAATCTATGCGGTTTTTATAATTACATTGAGCACGTGTATAAATAAAATATACCGGCATTTAATTATACGACGAATTTTTTATTCGCCGGAGCCACAATTGACAATGTTTGCATTAACTTTTTCGCCGATTTGAAGGGAGAATAAATCTTTTTGTTCTTTCAATTCGATTTGAAACTTTGTGTGACCGTAGTTGATTACGATTTCGGGTGTATTTTCTTTTAAATTTAGTGACGCCGATTTTTTTGAATGTTTTTTGAGAAGTTTTATACTTACATAGGTTAAAAACAAAAGCAGGGCAAGGCACGTGACACCGAATAATATGTCATATTCGTAGTGTATCTGTGTTGTGCTTAAAATATTTTGTGCGTTAGCAACTTGAACTGGTGATGCTGCCAAACTAACAATCGGATGATGAAAAAATAGGTATGCAGTCGACACTGAGAGCAGAAAATTCCATAGCAGAAAAATTCCGTGACTTCCCATACCGTATTTATCGCTGAAGCCGTATGTTTGTGGTATGATAGTGTCTACTGAATTTTCAATTTGTTTTAATGTTGTCTCTGATGACGTCAAATTTAAATGAGGTATATTTAGTGTCCAATTTGAGTTAAGGCACTCTTGCATATCTTTATATGTGGGTTGCATGTGTTGCATTTTTGGTCTTAAAATAAATGATTTTAGATTTGACCAAACTGCAGGTATAATGTGAACTATGCTCGCTGTCTCGATTTTATTGTTACATGGGAATTTTTGTGGGATAATAATTTCTCCGGATGACTCTAACTGGCAGTTGCATGGGATTTTAATTTTTAAAGCTCCTTTTTTGTTATAAACGTTTTTTAGCTCGGTTTTTTCACTACCGCATGAGAGATAGGTTTTTTCTTGCAGATGTGTAAGTATGTATGTTATGTCATTTATTTCTGAGATGATCAACGAGTTACCCGAGTGGCAATTCATCGGGCAGTATGAACTTATTTCTTCTACAGACGCGCCGTGATACAATTTTTTGGCGCACTCTGGTCCCTGTATATTATCAGCAGAAAACCTAGGAATAAAACATAATTTGTCGTGATAAGGTCTACATAAATGTAGCCCTGTACCTGAAATTTGTCTAATCTCTTCTTTTCCGTAATTATTTTTTGAGACAGCGATGTACAATGCCTGGTGTGGTATTGTACATGTTTGATTGAACCATGCGAAGGGTGTGGTGGTCAGTTCATAAAGGTCCCACTTTTGTCTGTGTTGTATAATCGGTATTTTAATGTGAATAAAAATTTTATTTTCCGTGATGCTGCAGTCGCATATTGGAAGTTCGTAAAATTTTGAAATTTTTTCTTTTGAAATTGCCAAACCTTGATTTGACGAATAGATTTGTTTTTCCAGATTATCTAAATCCTTTCGTAGAACCTCTGGATTGACTATTTCAATAGGGATTTTTCTTGCTTTGCATGATTCAATAATTTTTTGTTTTCTTAGTGCGCGAGTTAGAGATATTATTCGCCTTAAATTTTGATACTGATTGACCAGAGACGTGCTAGCAAAACTTTCTTCATCCCTCAGGATTACTTTAACCTCTTTATTTAAAGTTGAAACTTTTGAGTCGATAAATTTTATTTTACGTTCTGTATCTTTAAAAGTATCGCCAATTTTTGTAGTGTAATCGGAAAAATGTTTTGACTGTTCCCCGATACTGTGAAGGGTTTCGCCTAGCCCTTTACTGATTGTGTTAAGTTGCCTTTTTACTGTTTCGTCATCCTCAGAAATTATATCGAGTTTTTCTTCGGTCGCGACCCCACAACACCAATTTAGAGCGTCTCCGATGAAGCCTAGTGCCCTTTTTGGCCTTAAATTTTGTTTAGATTTTTGTGTCCTCATCGAAGATGCGCCCCAGTTACCGTTTAACAAATCGAATTCTTTTTTGTTACAATTGTCGCCATATGACTCGCAGATATATCTTGGTAACTCTGGTTCTGTCATGATCTCTTCTGACCAGTCCATTTTATATGTAATCGGAATCGTAGCTTCGTATGCTACAGTTTGCGGTAGTGCCTTCCAAAATGCTCCGGCACTGACTTCTACTAGGTAGGATTGGTTGTTTTCGGCTTCTGTGACTTTAATTGCTATGATGCACAATATGAAGTTCCATCTAAAAAAATTCTTTGCAAATATATGTTATTTACATGCCATTAGATGTGTTTTTTTTTTTTTTAGAAAATTAAATGTCTCTTTCTAAAATTAAAATTTACTTTAATAAAATAATAAATAATAGCATTCATAGTGTTTGGCTACGATATTTATTTTGCATTTTATTTGTTTTATTGCCGTCTGTTCCTTGTTAGCAAAATATTAAGAGTTATCAAAATAAAGTTGTGGTTTATTTCCACAACATCTTAATTTATTTAAAAAAATACTTTAATTATTTATAATGTTTTGATCGTTAATATAAATGTTTAACGAAAAATATTAAACTTCTAAGTGTTTTTAAAACAACCGGCTTGGATATTATTAATATCAAATATTAAAAGTTGTCCAAATAAAGTTGTGGTTTATTTCCACAACATCTTAATTTATTTAAAAAAAATACTTTAATTATTTATAAAGTTTTGATGGTTAATATAAATGTTTAACGAAAACTATTAAACTTCTAAGTGTTTTTAAAACAACCGGCTTGGATATTATTAAACAAACTCCGAGTTGTCTCAACAAATTTAATCAAAAATTTTTATATTCCTTAAATGTTTTTTAAAACAATTTATCTAATTAGTTGATACTTATAAGTTAAATATTTCAATAATTTTTAACTTATTTTTAAACTTTGCGGGAGTGTTATCCCAACATTTAATTTAATTTATTATTATTACTACCTAATTGTTTTCTAAACTTAGGTTGGTGAACACAAATTAGTCGGTCGTGTACCATTGATATTATATTTCCTACAAACAGTTTATATTTATGTATGTAAAGATTTCAAAGCGGTCGTTGCTTGACACTTTGTTATATTATCTGGTGTAGTGTTTTAATAACATGATACCGTACACCTCCTAATCGGTTTTTAATTGTTTTATTTATACTTGCACTGAAAATAAAAAATAAAAGTCTAATTTAATTATAGGTAGGTATCTTTTTTAAAATTTAAATTTTGCATTGAACAAAAATGTCTTTTTCACTTCACTAAAATAGCGTCCTTTATTTTATTTCACTTCACTTTAAATAGTGTCTTTATATACAGGGGAATATTTGTGACACAAGGTCTTGTTATAAGGGCTTTGCCCTAAGGGCCTTGCCATAAGGGCCTTAAAAAAAAATTTTTTTGGGCAGCCTAATTTTCTGTCACTGGGACTACTTCCGGTGTCCATGGGTCATAGTAAGGTAGCATCCTGCTGACATGAACCACTTCTTTTTTGCATTTGTTTGATGGTCCTTTTCTTATTTCGTAATCCACATCCGACATTCTGCGTGTAACGTAATATGGGCCGAACCATCTGAGCAATAATTTTTCACTTCTTCCTACTTTTCTGACGGGAGTAAAAACTTTCACTTTCTCGCCTTCTTCATATTCTACGTGTCTGTGTTTTGCGTCATAGTGAATTTTGTCTTTTTGCTGCTGATTTTTTATATTTTCCGCTGCGGCATTTCGCACTGCGAGTGCCCGGTTTCGGATTTCTTCCGTGTTACTTGGTGGTGGACTCATCATGATATTTGCTTCTATAGGTAATATTGGTTCCCTACCATAGACCAGCATAAATGGCGAGTACTGGGTCGTTGCTTGTTTTGAACAATTATAGGTTGATGTCACTAAAGGTAAAAATGTATCCCAGTCTGTATGTGACGTGTTTGTGTACATTGATAACATATCTGCGATAGTTTTATTCATTCTTTCTACTAGTCCGTTGCACTGTGGATGGTATGACGTAGTAAACTGGCTTGTGACGCACATCATTTTTAACATCTCTCTTATTAGTTCGGATCTAAATATTTGACCTCTGTCACTCAGTAGGTACTTTGGCGATCCGTGTCTTGTGATTATTTTTTCGACCATAAGTTTTGCGACAGAATTTGCTTTTCCGTCCGGCAATGGCGCTGTTTCGGCCCATCTTGTCGCATAATCTGTCGCGACTACAATCATTGTATTTTTTTGTTTTGATAATGGGAATGGCCCGAGAAGGTCTATAGACACTCTCTCAAAAGGAACGCCTATCGGCATAGGTTGTAATAGCCCTATGGGAATTCTATTCTGTTGTCCTTTTCTGGCTTGGCAGTCGGGGCATCTTTTAATAAAATCTTCGATATGTTTTTGTTGATGGTCCCAAAAATACCGATTTTTAATTTTTTCTGTTGTTTTGGCCACTCCTAGGTGGGCGCCTCCTAACGGCTCGTTATGATGTGCAAATAAAATCTCTCCAATTAAATTTTTTGGTATGGCTAGTAAAAATTCTCGCCCTTCTGGCCTGGGATTTATTTTGTGTAAAACTGTGTCTATAAGCCTAAAATTTTTTATTCTTTTTCTTAGTCCAATACTGCCAATTTTGTCAGGATCTTGTAAACCGTCTATGATCTCTCGCAAACTTTCGTCTTCTCTCTGTAATTTTCCCATATCTTCGGGTTCAATGATGAACGTAGGTATCTCCTCTAATTGTTCCTCTTCATTTTCGCTCGGTTTTAGCACGGGATTTCTACTCATGCAGTCGGCATCTCTGTGTTTTGCTCCACTTTTGTGTTCTATTGTGTAGTCAAATTCTGACAATTTTATTGCCCATCTGGCTAATCTTCCTACGGGATCTTTAACTGATTTTAACCAGCACAGTGCGTGATGATCGGTTACGATTCGCACATGCTTACCATATACCAATGTTCTAAAATAGCCTAAACTGTATATTATTCCTGCTAGCTCTAATTCTGAGATTGACATATTTTTTTCTGCGTTTGTTAAACTTCGACTGGCATAGGCAACGGGGTGAAGATGGGTGTCTTCCCCCTCTTGCAAAAGTATGGCGCCTAGGCCTTGCCTGCTTGCATCGACGTGTAAAACGCATTCTTTTTCGGGTTGATAATGCGCTAAAACTGGTGATGTGATCAGCCTTCGTTTTAGCTCCTCAAATGCTTTTTGATGTTTTTCTTCCCAAAAGAAAGGTGTGTCTTTTTTGGTTAAATCATGAAGCGGTCTGGCTATAGCGGAAAAGTTTTTTATGAATTTTCGATAAAAATTTGCAAGGCCTAAAAATTGCATGACATTTTTTTGTGTTTTAATTTTTGGAAAATTTTCAATACAAACTAATTTCTTTTTGTCGGGTTTTAGGCCTTGGCTCGATACAGTATAACCGAGCAGATCTAGTTCTTCTTTTATATATTCGCATTTTGAGGGTTTTAGTGTTAGCCCTGCATCCCGTAGTCTTTGAAAAACGGTGCGCAATTTTTCTAAATGGTCAGAGAGTGTTTCTGAAAATATACAGATGTCGTCACAATAGACCAGGAGCGTTTTCCATTTTAGATCACGAAAAACCATATCTGCCAATCTTTGAAATGTTCCAGGAGCTCCCGATAATCCAAAGCATAGCTTGTTCCAAACGTATGTACCACCTTGTCCTGGGCAACAAAAGGCTGTATACTGTTTAGAATCGTCGCTAAGCTTTATTTGCCAAAATCCGCTGAACATATCGAGTGTTGTGAAGTATTTGGCCTTCCCTAAATAGGTCAAAAGGTCGTCTATGACTGGCATTGGGTAGTTAGCTCTACGTGAAACATGATTTACGCGGCGAAAATCGCAACAGAACCGCGTCTCTCCACTCTTCTTTTTCACCAGTACCACCGGACTTGCCCATTCTGACTCCGCTTCGCTTATAACGCCTGCCTGAAGCATTTCATTTACTTGTTTGTCTATAATTTCCTTTTCCTTATGAGATACCCTATATGGCTTTTGACGTATGGGTTTCGCGTCACCCACGTCAATCACGTGTTCTACAAGGTCCGTCTGGCCCATATATTTTGGACTTTTTGCGAAAACATCGCTGTACTCCTCTAATAAATTGTATAAATGCGATTTAATTTTTTCATCTTTTATGTGGTTAATTTTGTGGTCCGCCATTGTCACTCTCTCTTCATCCTGTATCTCTTGTGTCTCTTCAATGTTAAGGACGGGTAAGGTGTCTATATCGTACCTAAACCCCTTTTTAAGGTAGCCTAAGGTCGATTCCTTGAAAATTTTTATTGGGTTATGTTTTTTGGTGGTTAATTGCATTGTACAAGTGTCGTCATCAAATTCAGGGGGAGAGCAAATAATTCCTTTAGGTCTTAAAAATGCGTCATTCTCTTCAAAAATAAAATTTTTTAAATCAACTGAGCCGAATTTTTCTATTTTTAATTTAATTGTTGTATGCTCACTCGGTATAATAAAATAATCATTTAAACAAGTTACTTTGAAAATATCCCTTAAATCCTGGCTTTCCTCCTGTACTAAAGGTAAAGAAGGTGAAATAAAATTTTCATAAGTGCCCAATTGATAATTTTCGTCTTTGTGAAACGAAAGTGTTGTTGTTATGTAACCGTTCGTTAGTCGTACAGTCTTGTCGGTGAGATTGATTTGGGCGTTATTTTTTTCTAAAAAGTCCATTCCCAAAATTAAAGGTTTTGGTAATTTTTCTACGACTATGGCTTCAATGTATCCACACATTTCGCCGATTTTAATTTTAAATTCTGTTAGGCCGAGTGGCATTACTTTATTTCCACCGGCAGTTGATAAAGCAAATTGTTGTTTTAAAGGCTCTATGTCTCTACATAGAGATTTCTCTATAATGCATTTTCCAGAGCCGGTATCGAGGACTATGTCTACCCCCTTAAAATTATTGACGACACCCTTAACTACCAGAATTTTATTGCTTGCCCCTGTTTGGAGGACGACGCCGTTGGGGCACTCTAATTGAGTCGTCCTTGCACATTTGGGGATGGCGACCTACTCGCTCTACTAAACGATACTCTTCTTTGTGGTCCCCTTTCGCTGCTACGCTCCCTGCTACATGCATAATGCCCACACCTATTGCAATCGTTGCATCTCGGCCTGCCGTCGTGACACCTCGTATTTGGAAGATCCCTGCTTCCTGAGTGATCCCTTCTGGGTGACTCTACGTGACTATTTTGCGGCCTTCTTTGTTCATTCCTGTTGTTTTGTCCAAAATTTTGGCCAAAATTCCTCCTATTATACCCATGATTTGAGTTTTGATTAAAATTGCCCGTATTTCGATTATGATATTGACCTATCGGCCTGTTTAGATTACCTCTATAATTGTTTGATCTACCTCTAAATTCGCGAAACCTCGACCTACCTCTACCATTGTGATGATAGTTCGACGCGTTTTGCCTAAAATAGTTTGTTTCATTTTGTCGCGTGTAATTTGGGCCATTTTGCCTTAAAAAATTAGGACCGTTTCGCCTAGGATAGCTTCCCTCATTTTGTTCGATTGTCAAAACTTCTGTTTGTCTTGTCATTTTGTCTATTAAAACGTTTTGTCTGATAGCACTTAATTTCAAAACTGTTTCTCTTAGTTTTTTGTGATCCAGGTCGGATGAGGTTATTAATTCGTATGACTCTGTATAGGAGCTATGTAGCCCACTTTCAAAATGTTCTCTAAATTGGTCAAATGGCATTTTTTCGTCAATTTCATACGCCATATTGAATAAATCATAATAATATTGTTTAATATCCTCAGCACTTCCCTGTTTTCTATTTTTAAATTTAATTTTGAGATTTTTTAGAGGTTGGTCACCCCCAAATTCTTTTAAAAAATCTTGTTTTAAGTGAGCCCAAGTTTTATTTGCATTCTCGGTTTTGCTACTATATTCTAAAAACCATCTGAAGGCGGCGCCTTCCAAATAATTTTTAAAATATGCTATCTTATGCGTTTCGGTCCAACCGTTTACTTGAGATACTTTTTCGTATTTTGTAATGAAATTCACCGGGGAGTCTAACCCTGGGTTAAAGTAAGGTGGGTCTATAAATTTGGGTGATGCCGGATTACTGGTCGTACCCGTCAGAGCGTCACTTAGCGTTGTATTTGTCATTTTAAAAATTTTTGTGATGGCTGAGTCCTGGTTTTTATTGAAGCTAGATTTTGTATTCAACCCTTGGTTAATTATGGTTTGACTTTTTTCGTCTTGCAACGTTTCTTCGGTCGAAGGAATTTCCGTTTTATTGGAAATGACCGTTAAATTATTTGAATCTTCAAAAGATAAATTTTGCCCACGGGATAATTTAAAATCTTGTTTTGAAATTTGTAAAACTTTTTTAGGGGTTGAGTGATTTTCGGCACTCGGATCGACGAAGGATAAGTCGAAATTTACTGTCTTTCTGACAGGACTTCTTGAGAGTTTGGTGCTTTTTAAAAAGGGACTGCTCGCAGATTGCGAACTAGAGGCGAAGACGTTATTTTTATCGTCTTCACTAAGACTTTTTGTGACGCTTCTAGTGACTCTGGCTGGGGTACCCATTAATTATAGAAACCATCTTTTTAAGAGAAAAAAAAAACGTATGAAAATACCGAATTGAAAATGTCGAGACAAAATGAATTAAACTAATATGCGAAAAAATATACACTAATAATAGGTAACATGTCACCACACTTAAACTGCGTTTTTTGATTTAAAAAAAAAATATATTATTTTTCTGTCCATCTAGTTTGAAAATTTTATGAAAATGGTATTTATATAGGAGAAATAATTCTAATGACAGAAAAATAATTGAAAAAAAATTATAAAAAATAAATAAATGTAATATTCAATATTTAGTTAATGCATGCCGGAATCGATTGTTTCGGCTGGAGCGTCATAATAATTTCGATACTGCTTAAAATAATTAAAAAAAAAATTAAAATGAAATAACAAATAGTGAAAAGAGTGAAATTAAGAAAAATAAAAAAAATTAAAAATAATTTGAAAAATACATTTTTTTCCACTATATGCCTATATGTCTTTCAAAAAAGACAGCGGCGCCTCCACCATATGTCACGAGGGGGTTTTATCGTGACGAACACAGTTTAAGTTAGGTGTAATGGTTTTATTATAATACTTATATTTACTACTTACATTGTACTTAAATACATCTTGTCTACAAATCTTCCTTGATAGGCTTAACTTCTTATACTTGACTAAAGTACTACTTGTTCACTATTAACTGCCTGGGCGTTAGGTTCTCAGCGTACAACTAACTGCTAAACTCTTTTGGAGATGCTTTTATTACAAACCGTTTGCCATTGATAGGATATCGAGATGTGTTTTGTTTCCTGTATAAACATCATCGAAATCCCATTAGCCACGTTGTTTATAATACTTCTATATACAATTTATTACTTTTAATACAATTTGAACTATATACAGAAGTTCATTTCCTTAGAATGTTTAGGGTTAATGTGCACTTGCTTATAAACGTAACTTGTGTCATTCACTTAATAGGACATTATTTTCTATCCTGACAATATAGTAACTTAATTAATCCCATCAAAAATGGGACACGCTGTATATAATATTTAATTTTTTTTTCAGCTGCCACTAAATTCCAACTATCTCTGACGGCCCCAGATTTTGCTCAATATCGGGTGACAGATTTATTTCGGAGTTTAGGGCCGATCGCCATATTTTCCGCTAAACGACACTGGAGTGCACCAAGACTCATCCAATTACATAGGGGGCGAGCCAACGATGGTTTTGGATTCTCCGTCAGGGGTGATTCCCCGGTAAATATTGCTATAGTCGAGCCTGGATCATTGGCAGAGGTAAGAATTTTCTTCTAGAGTTCAAACACTAACTAAAAGGCAAGCGTAGTAAAGTGCCTATACGTTGCTACGACCTACGACCTAAAAGGAGTTTTCTGAAAATTCATGTAGGGTAGCACTAATTGGCGAAATTTGGTACAGTTTATATCATTAATTTTGAGACAACTTTAAAAAAAAAATTTTGTTGGCCTATGCTATTTGTTATGGTAAACAGCTGATAACTGTCAAAAAGTTATCTCAAAAATTATGATATGGAGTTTATCTGTTAACGCTATTATAGTTCAGGCCTTAAATAGGAGATTCAAGCCATATGCTGCGTTTAATGATAGAAGCAACACACTTGGTAGGGATAAACATAAGACTCGCCCGAACATTTTACAAAAGGGAACCAATCCCCCCCCCTGGCTGGGGGTGGTTCCCCCCTTAAACGTGCTTTTTGATAATTTTTGCTAATAACTCGAAAACAGTCAACTTTTTCAAAAATCTTCTAGAAATCATTTTTCAAGCAGATACAATTTCCTTTTCAACGATCTACCTTAGTATACTCTGGCGGCGCATTCCATTAGCATACGAAAAAAGGGGAAAATTTTTAAAATATTTTTTTATCTATTTTTTGGGGTATTTTTTATCCTTATTAAATACTTATTAAGCTAGACATATTTTTTAAAAAGACGCCTTTAGATAAAAATAAATGTGTTTTTAGAAATCCTTAAATCCAACAAAAATTTTGAACATTCATTTTTGTAACTGAGTAAATTAAAAAGACAGTAAAAAATTATTTTTGGTTATTGTGTTAAAAGGCAACAGACAGATAGACAAAAAGGGACGGGACAAGTAAAAAAGACGGCGGTTAAATGGCAACTGGTTTTATATTTTTAGTTTTTGGTTGATATCTCATACAAACAGTGTTACCAACTTTACAGTGTTCTTAATAGCTTAAACTAATCACATGATTCAGGATTGCCAACCTGACATCCCTCTTTTTTTAATAAAAATGTCCTTTCAAAATATTTCAGGTTTTAGTCCAGTTTTTGTTAAATGCACTCTTTATCACTACACTTTGAATATTTTGTATTATTAACTTTAAATTTATTAACTTTTTTGTTGCCACTTATTTTACTTATTTTTCCAATAAAATCACATATAAAGTTAAAACTACACAAGACTTTCACAACAAAGTAACCAAGCAGGCAGTACCTATTAATGCTTCCACAGCAGAAGTAAAATCAAAATAAAATTAAATGTTTACTTAATTATTGTTAAAGTCTTGTTCTCATTATTTATTACCTTTCCTTTCCCTTCAGTAAGAAGAAAAAAAATATTTAGACTTTGTTTTTTTTTCTATTTTAAAAATAAAAAAAGAAAACAAAGTTATTAATTAAAAATTCAAAACATCATTTTCTCTTTTTTTTTCCTCAATTATAGAGAAAAAAGTGTGAATGAACAAAAAAAGAAGTTTAGCTAAAAATTTAGTCAATTCATTCTTCTCTTTTTAGGAGGTAAGGAGGATAATGTCAGTCAAATATCTTATCTAGTTGATAAACAATTTATTATAGTTACAACCTGGTAAAATTTAATATCACATTTAACATTTGTTTCTTTCTTTAAAAGAAAAGAAAATTAATATGAACCCTTCTTAGGCTTTAATTGATACATCCATGTAATGTTACAAACGAAAATACCTCTGTAGTAAAACATTATTAGGTTTAAAGTGATTAAATCAATACATTTATGTAATGTTACAAAATAAAATACCTCTGTAGTAAAACATTATCAGGCTTAAATTGAATAAGATACATTTATGTAATGTTACAAAATAAAATGCCTCTGTAGTAAAACATTATTAGGTTTAAATTGATTAAATCAATACATTTATGTAATGTTACAAATTAAAATACCTCTGCAGTAAAATATTATCAGGCTTAAATTGAATAAGATACATTTATGTAATGTTACAAAATAAAATACCTCTGCAGTAAAATATTATCAGGCTTAAATTGAATAAGATACATTTATGTAATGTTATAAAATAAAATACCTCTGCATTAAACCGTCAATTAAAACAGAGAATATCTTTCAGTTTTACACTTGAATTAAACTTGAGAAAAAAAATACAACATTTGAGATGTCTAGTAATTACAAGCTATAAATTTCCGTAATCAGGAAGAAAATATTTTCAACATAAATTTGAAAAAAACCTGAGTAAAAAAAACCCTGAAAATGTTTAGTATTTACAGGTGATATATTTTTGTAATTGGATATGAAAATGTAGTATTTAATTAAATTTTAAAAAAAAATAATTTTAATTGTTTGGTAAGTACAAGTAATTATTTTTGTAAATTAGACCACTATTTTTATCACTATTAATGAAAAAGTGAACCAAAAAAAATATATGTATTTTTAGTTATCGCCAAGTGAGGCTCACAAGTAAAAAAGAAGATAATTTAGAACAATTGATAAGAACAATTTTTTATAAATCTTTAGTAGCTATAAATTAAAATAAATTCAAGCATATTTAAGTCGACCAAGCAGAAATATTTAAAAAGGGAATTTTGTAATCTTAAAATTGCAATGTAAAGAATAAATTGTTTAAATAAAATTCTTTATTTTGAGTTTTTCTAATTTTTTCTAGTAGACCTAGAACTAAAGGATTAAAATTTGTATTTATTACTTTTCTTTTGTAAAATATGTAAAAAAACAATTATTTAAAATTTACAAAATCTTTGTATTTTGTGCTTTTTTGAATTTTTCTACCAGACCTTGAAGTGGAAGGTTAAATATTTGTATTTTTTGAAAATATGCTAGAAAGTGTAGAACTTTCAGAGCTTGTGTTCATGTTTTGAGAACAAACAGGGCTAGCAGTGACACTGTCTTCACAATCTGTATTGTGAAGTGAATCTGTAGTTTTGAAACTATTAGAACTGGAATCCGACTCACCGGAGTTGATAATAGTACATTCCTCACCCTCAAAACCCTCAAAGGAAGACCCCCCCCATTCCTCAGATTTTGAATGAAAGCAAGAACGATCATCCAAAAGAGGCCTTGTAACTTTGGAAGGAAAAACATTCCCAGTTTGAGGCGGGAAACCCTCAAAAAGGGAAGATAAACTCCCTGATAAAGGGGCGTCATCCCCAACTTGATTTTCTGTCAAGTTGTCGTTATCCAAAAAATTATCACTGTTTAACAGATTGTCACAACTCAACCCTAAATATACATATTCTTTACTAAAAAGATTGTCAGATTCTACAAACTCAAATTCGTCTGAAGGAGACACAATTTTTTTATTAAAAGATAGTGGTTTTTAAATTTTTTTAAAAAATTTGCGGTTTCTGACCAAAATTGAACCCTCCCCCGTGCGAATTTTGTATGAACGAATTCCCACTTTTTCCAAAACTACACCTCTTTTCCAGTCTTGAGAAAGTTCTTTTTTATATAAAATTTCGTCATTTTTACAAATATCTGGCAAATTTTGCACACCCTTTCTGTTAAAATAATACTTCTGCTTACTCTTAGCTATGTCTAAATGTTTATTATATCTCACTCGTGAACCAGAACCAGGTTCAAAGTAAGGTTTTCATAATAAATCACCTATGCATTAGCAAAGTTACCGGCGACAATTTTTTATTAAGTGGAGTGTTCATTAAATTGCGTAAAGTCAAATAAAAATGATTGATTTTGAAAATGAAAAATGTCACAAGCAACCCTCTGCCAAGGCAATTTTGGAATATCAGTCGCTCAGATTGATTGTTTTTCTATAAATTTGACAGGATTCACAAGACAACACCACATCCTGTATTTGTTTTTGCATAAAAGGCCAATAAAAAGAAAAGTTTGTTTTTTCAACACACTTATTTACTAAAATAGGATTTGACCACTCAGAGGGTTCATTAGTTTTTTCAATTATTTTATTTTTTTCTAATTCTTTTAAAGTTTCTATAAGTTTATTTTCCAGAGCGAATGGTACTTTTCTAGGTGGAACAACAACAGGTCGATAATTTTCTTTTAAGTCAATATGATATTTTTGTAACAGGGGCCTGTGTGTGACAGTGGTACTGTCACCTCAAGTGGCCAAGGCTTAAATGTTGTAAGCTACTAACTTAGGCTACAACTTATTATTATTTATTATTACTATTATTATTATATGTTATTAAATTTACACGATCTCGAAAGGGAATTTGACGGTTCTTGGAGGAAAAGTATGCTATAAACGTTTTTCCCAAATGTATAACTAATGTAGGATAATCATACATACCTTTTCAATTTTCTTCTTGCAGCTTCACACTTTCACTTCTTATATTTATTAGTTGAATATCGACTTTTTACTACTATTAAACTTTTGTATTCAAATATTTACACTTCTTAAACTTTTAGGCTTTATAAACCTTTTATATATTTGTTGTAAATATCAACATCTTAAACGTTGAGTGAATGAGTGAAACTATTCAATCAACTGTTTAATTTACTTAATATTACTGTTTAGGTTTGGGATATGTTATTAATTAAAAATGCCGATTTTAGGGCAACGAATGGTTTGTATTTTGTTGTTAAAAAAAACCATAAAACAGTTAAACACATTATTTCAAAACACTGAAAACAGTAATAATTAATGACTTTAAAATCAATAAACTCCAAGAGAAAAGACTAAAATAATTATGAATAATAAAGATAATAGCTTATACAAAGTTAAAATAATTGATAAATTTCCCCAGCTGAAATAAAACCCCCCTTAAGAAGTGTGAATGAAAGCGTAACGTACCAAGCAAAGGCAAACTAAAGAGTAAACTCCCTGACGACTTTCGAAAGTTTCCCGTCTCAGTTAAAGCGACCCTGCGCTTGAAGGGACAAATATTTTGGCGTTGATTGGCTAGAATTCTACTCTCTTTCGCCTTGGCGAGAAAGAGATAGACTGCGCTTTAAGCGCTCCACTAAGAGACAAAATAGCAATGCAAGCCAGACTTAAAAACCCGTTAGAAAGTAAAATTACACAGTGTGTTTTATTTTAATTGAAAATAGTTTAAAATTTGTTTCCAGTTACAAAATAAGAATTATTTTGATGTTAGTGGCTCAAAGGACATATTAGTCGAATACAAATTTTATTAAAATACGGCGAACCTGAAAATATGCCTAAAAACAAGTCGCCGAGTTGCCATAAATTTTACTTAATCTTAACCTAGTCTTGCATATAATTAATGCTTGTTGATGTCAAAACAATATTTAATTAAAAATCTTTAAAAACTTATAAATGGCAAAAATACCATTTATGCTCAACTCCCGTTTTGTTACATTACTCCCCCCTGATTAAGTATAAACAATTTTTTTTAAACGCAAGTCGAAATAAAATGGTTGATAACAACAAGCATTAAGTAGCGCAGACAACACAAATCTAAAGTAAAACTATAACGCTCTTCGTTTCCATTTTTCTTCTCTGGATATCTGATGGTCAACAAACATTCTGGCTGGAAAAAACTTGAAGTGCCATTCTGGAACAAAACAGCAACACTGGATCAGGTACAACATCTTAGATCAGCTAGTCAGCAACAAACATGGTGAACGATCAGTAGACTCCAAACAATACTGAAAGAATTAGAATATCAGTGCAGCTTAATAACAACGATAACTTAAACTAAACGAGGGCAAAATAAAATTGACATATAAACCGAAAAATATATAGAAATAAATAATTTTAACACACATTGTTCGAAAACTACTACATTAGGGTATATATTATATACACGCTTATGCAGAAATTTGTTAACGTAAATAAATTAAGGGAGTCTCCAAACCAAACCATTTCCTCCATAGTGTTAAACAAACACTAGGTACGTAGCAAGAGCTGAGTTTCCACATTGGCCATCTTTGAAACTAAGGGTGAATGACAGACTCTGTATTGAATTTGGAAAGAAGTATCCAATTGCAGGTTTGCACAGCGACTGTATGAAGACGTCGATTGTAGTGATGATGGCTGCTTGGCAGATCTAATGACTTTAATGGTGGAATGGCTGCTTGGTTGATTAAACTGTTTGTGGAAGAAATTTGTTGGTTTGTTGACAACACTTTGCAATAGCTGACCTAAAAACAAAATCATTTTAATACAAGAAAATCAATGTTTTCAATAACAATAAACAAACCAAAATTGAAAATTTTTGATTTTATGATTATATCTCATAAATAAGTTTTAGGTGAACTAAAACTAGTTAGACGGCAAAGAACCTACAAAAGGTTGTCTAACCCAAAAAACGTGTTTGCATAAAAAAACAAATTTTAAAACAAAGATACAAGTAAGAAATTACAAACACTAACTGAAATATTAAAATTGATTATTTTAAAACTTTAAAATATATTTATACCGTATAAAAAAAAATACGTTTATTTGACAATAATTTATAAATTCAAATACCTTAACACAAAATTAATTTACAATAACGAGAAAAAGAAAACGTTTAGTTGACAATATTTGAAAAAAATTTAAGTTGGTTTATTGTTTTCAATGTAATAAAACAAAAACAACCCTACCAGGTTAACACAACAAACTTTAAAACAAACATGGAGTACTCTATCGAAGCAATAACAAATCATACAAAAATAACTCATGTGATCGAAAGACCAACTGAAAAAAATACAAGTTAGCAAAAACAAACACAAAATGATACAAAAACTGAAATACAAGTTTTTATCATAGTTTAAGATTTTAATAGAGAATATTTTTATTTTATCGATTAACTAGGACAGCAAACAGAAAGGAACAAACTAACAAAAAAAACAAAACATTTTTAAAAAAGACAACACATTTTTGTGATTTGTCATAGTTACCAAAAGAAAAGTTTTACAAAAACAATTGTACTCATAGAGTAAAAGAAAAGTGGAGATTTTTTTTAAGTTGTTTAAAATAGTGTAGATTTTAAAAAATATCAAAAAAAAATTAAAAAAAATATATCAAAATTTATCCTTAAAATGGAATTTGCTTGGCTTAAATGGTACAGACTGTATTTAAAGTTCATATAGTCGAATATTTTCCATATAGGCAAAAAAAACATAAAAAAATAAAATATTGTTTTATTGATAAACAATACAAAAATTCAAAAATAGTTTTACACAATCAAATGTTATTAATTTGGATAATATTGATTTTATCAAGTTATAATATAATCAGAAGAGAAAAAAAAATAGAAAAATGTATCTTAGCAATGTTAAGATTGCTATGATAATATCCAATTGGATTCAAGTATGACTTCAAAATGAAAAAAAAAATATATACGTACACAAATCGAAAAATTTTAACCGTTGATGACGTAGTTTTTATTCGGTTTCAAGGATCTTAGAAAAGTCAGAGTCTAAGCAATGATTAAAAGCAAATAATCCCTATTAAAAAAAAACAAAGCTTTTTGAAATAATGGACTAAATATACTATATATATTTACTATTTTTATTATGCTACATCTACATAATACCTGAGACAAAATTAGTTTACGACTTTACGGCCAAAACTCAAAAGTTTTTGGTCCGGACAATTTAGTCGGCTTTACCTGAATTAAAGAAAATTGAATGAAGGGTTCTACAATAGGTTTTTCTATTTCATAATTAATTAGGTATACCATTTTGCAAAAATGGCTTGACAATAACTTACGATAATAAACAATATACTTTTTGATTTGATTAAAAATATTATGAAACGAAATTCACTTGATTACCTACATGTTAGTGAAAGAAAATAAATAAAATAGAGTCTCTCTCAAAAAAACCAAAAAAATATACAGGAGGTTGTTTTTACATTTACCTCACTTTACTTAAAAGCTGTGAATTTGCAGATAGTGCTGATAATATCCAACTTAAGAAAAAAAAATCAAATTTTCTTTTATGAAAAGAATAATGTGTACTTTAATAAGAAAACTATAAAGCAAAAATAGTTCGACAGGTACGTCGTTTTAAAGAATGCTATGTTTGAATGCTGTTTTGTAACATAAAACGTAAATTTTTATTTTTAATTTGATAATAATTGTATAGAATCGATATTTGCTGTGGCTACATTTATTTAGTCCATGGTTTAACAAACTAGTGCTTTAAAATGTTGAAAGATTTACTTGTGGACCTTCTAATAAAGAAATTTCTCATAATCGACAAAGTTTATTTTCCAAAAAGAAACTTGTGTAATTTGAAAAAAAAATACATTTTCAAAATCTGGAAATATAAAATTTGAAAATACTTCGTGGTTGCTTACTGTTGGTTTAAACTTGTGGTAAATCTCAATCATATATGTATGATATAGAGAGTACAAAAATTATAAAATGACATCTATCACATATTCTATACAAGATATTGCTAGTAGCTAGGTCTGTTTTTTGAGTTTATCCTGACCAGACACTTTACAACAGTCCTGTAGCACAAATTTATGAGAGATGAAATTGCCATAATGATATGCTACCCACGCTTGCATGAAAAAAGTAGTTAGAAATTATAATTAAGTTATGATGCAATATCAATGGAAAATTACTTGAGATTAATTAATTACACCATTGTGGATACTTAGATGGTCAAATAATTTGGCTTAGGTACTTTTTGCCAAATGAAGTTTTAGGTATTAAACAAACAATAAAACCAAAATAAAGTAGAAATATCGATATCACAAAGAAAAAATATTTATAAAAACAATGTTATAATGACTTAACATAAATTTTTGTATTATTTAAACAAAAGATGTTATTAAATATTAATAAAAAAGGTTTAATGGTTCGAAAAAAACAAAAAAAACTGCTATTAATGCAATAAAATAAATAAAAAATATCCTCCCTTAGTTATATTTGACAAGTGTCTTCAAAAAAAATCAGTGGTTTGTCAGAGGAAGGGTTGGCAATTATTGTTTCTGCCAACTAATCAAAAATGCAGTTGCAATGGACTCTTTTTTTGTGTTTTTAATAAAAGGTTCTTAAAAAATTCAGCTAGAAAGACAAAATAGGCTTTTAATGGCAAGAGAATGATAAGTTTAATGAGACTTTATTTTGACAACACTGTGCTACAATTAAGACAAAATAATGGACTCTTTTATCCATTTTATTTAAATAATGTTTTGATGGAACAATTTTACAGTTTACCAAAGAGTTTTGGAGTTATAACTCAAATCTAGAGTTCAGTAAAGCTTTATTAAGGCAAAAGGTTGATCCTTTCGCATGCTGGAGAGTCCGTCCTCCAGATAGAAATGGAGAGCATTTTATTTGCTGGCATATTCGGATAGTATTTAAACTTAACTTTTCAATAAAAAATATTCTACCAATTTATCTTCTCAAAATTTAAAGTGATCATATATCAATAGAAAAATTGTCATTGACATGACAGTTTCCTTGTATTTACTGTTTCAAGGACAAAAAATATTCAAAAATATTAAAAACTACATAAAATAATTGTAACACAGATTATAACATTAGTAAATTAAACAACGAAAAACAGTTATGGCACATCTTCCAACAAATTAGTTTTGGTTTCCAAAAACTAGACAAGACTATTTCTTTTAAAACGAACAATTTTACAAAAATTTCCTTTAGTTTTTCCGACAAAATACTACCAATGGTTTAACTAAAGTACTACTGAGTTTTTCTCAAACTTTCAACATAAAATTTTCTCAAATTTTCCAAAATTTTTCCCAAATTTTTCAAAATTTTTTTTTAAAAATTTTCCAAAAACTAAATTACCCTGAACTACTGGCACCACTTTGTAACAGGGGCCTGTGTGTGACAGTGGTACTGTCACCTCAAGTGGCCAAGGCTTAAATGTTGTAAGCTACTAACTTAGGCTACAACTTATATAAATTATAAAAAGATTAAATGTTACTATATGTTATTAAATTTACACGATCTCGAAAGGGAATTTGACGGTTCTTGGAGAAAAAGTATGCTATAAACGTTTTTCCCAAATGTATAACTAATGTAGGATAATCATACATACCTTTTCAATTTTCTTCTTGCAGCTTCACACTTTCACTTCTAATATTTATTAGTTGAATATCGACTTTTTACTACTATTAAACTTTTGTATTCAAATATTTACACTTCTTAAACTTTTAGGCTTTATAAACCTTTTATATATTTGTTGTAAATATCAATCTTAAACGTTGATTGAATGAGTGAAACTATTCAATCAACTGTTTAATTTACTTAATATTACTGTTTAGGTTTGGGATATGTTATTAATTAAAAATGCCGATTTTAGGGCAACGAATGGTTTGTATTTTGTTGTTTAAAAAAACCATAAAACAGTTAAACACATTATTTCAAAACACTGGAAACAGTAATAATTAATGAATTTAAAATCAATAAACTCCAAAAGAAAAGACTAAAATAATTATGAATAATAAAGATAATAGCTTATACAAAGTTAAAATAATTGATAAATTTCCCCAGCTGAAATAAAACCCCCCTTAAGAAGTGTGAATGAAAGCGTAACGTACCAAGCAAAGGCAAACTAAAGAGTAAACTCCCTGACGACTTTCGAAAGTTTCCCGTCTCAGTTAAAGCGACCCTGCGCTTGAAGGGACAAATATCTTGGCGTTGATTGGCTAGAATTCTACTCCCTTTCGCCTTGGCGAGAAAGAGATAGACTGCGCTTTAAGCGCTCCACTAAGAGACAAAATAGCAATGCAAGCCAGACTTAAAAACCCGTTAGAAAGTAAAATTACACAGTGTGTTTTTTTTTAATTGAAAATAGTTTAAAATTTGTTTCCAGTTACAAAATAAGAATTATTTTGATGTTAGTGGCTCAAAGGACATATTAGTCGAATACAAATTTTATTAAAATACGGCGAACCTGAAAATATGCCTAAAAACAAGTCGCTGAGTTGCCATAAATTTTACTTAATCTTAACCTAGTCTTGCATATAATTAATGCTTGTTGATGTCAAAACAATATTTAATTAAAAATCTTTAAAAACTTATAAATGGCAAAAATACCATTTATGCTCAAATCCCGTTTTGTTACATTTTTTATCAAAACCCCTGAACAAAAAATCATACTTTTTTAGTAAGATTTGTAAAGCACAATGATTTTCATCATACTTTTTTATTAAGCTTTGTAAAGTACAATGATTTTCATTGTCTTCTATAGAATCGATTTTTTTAATCAATCCCAAATTTATACAAGATTTTAACCCCAAAATAGCTCTACCTCTCTGGCTGACCACATAAAAAGAGAGAGATGCCTTTGTATTTTTTACAGGACACTCTATAGTACAAACTCCAATTACTGGTAAACTATTATTGGTGTAAGACATTAAATTAATATTTGCTTTTTGAAGGTTTTTTAAATCATACCCTCATCAATCCAAAACATCCACAGGCATGATGTTGGCCTGGGCTCCACTCTCGAGTGTGAAGTCAAAAGTGTGTCCACAAATCGTTACTGGGGTGGTCCACGCTGAGCCCCCATGAATCCCGTTGACTTCCCTGCCATTGACGGATTCGATAGAGTTGATGCTACCTATAAACAAAAAATCCTCAGCGTTGCTATTCTTAGGACAAGCTCGAATGAAGTTATTTTCTATAACTTCATAACTGTTTTCTACAGTTTCTTGGTTATCTTTTATAACCCTACTTTTTTCCCGACAATTTTGAAAATTATTATAAAAAAAATCGATATTTTCTGGTTCAGAGTCAGACATAACCTCACAATTATATTGATTATCAATACAATTGTCTAAATATAAGAAAATTCTTATATTTAGGCATAAAGACTTTTTAAATATTATTTGGGAATGTATTCCACCAAACATTCTGCTGACATAGAAAATCAACGAAAATTGCACTCGGATGTTTTCGAATTCCTAAGGCGATGACCTGGGCACTGACGCAATAGGAAATACCAATTACCAATACCTACTTCAAATACCTATCGACACGATCGATGCCTTCGATCCAGGGGACAATGACACGTGCAGTCAGCAATTTTTTTGAAAACTTATGTATTAATTCTACGTCATATTTTAGTATAAAAGCATGTATTGATTCCTTCAATAAATCAGTATTAAACCTGTTATGGTATTTTACTCATTACACACAAAACAAATCACTAAGCCTAAACTCTATACCATAATTTTCACGATAACTTTTTGACAGTTATCAGCTGTTTACCATAACAAATAGCATAGGCCAACGAAAAAAAGTTGTCAAAAGTTGTCTCAAAAATAATGGGATGACCTGTATATCCGGAGTGTGAGGCTGCACTCCATGCACAAACGCTACAGTTGTCACCTTACAAAGGGCACTGTGCATAATTTGACAGAACGTCACCCTCAAGTAAACAGGGGCGTCTGTCAGCTTCGTAACAGGTTGCTCTACACAAGGAGCAACTCTGTTCATTGGTCCTTCGAACCACTACGAGCCAAGCAGAGCCACTCCAAGCCGAGCCACGACGAGCTACGCCGAACCACGGCTAAGCCACTACGCGACGAGCTACGCCGAATCACTGCTAATCTACTACGAGCCAAGCAGAGCCACAAAAAGCCATATTGAGCCACATCGAGCCACGCCGAGCCACGACGAGCTACGCCGAGCCACGACGAGCTACGCTGAACCATTGCAGAGCCACTACAAGCCGAGCCAAGCCGAGCCACGACGAGCTAAGCCGAACCACTGCAGAGCCACTACAAGCCAAGCAGAGCCACTACAAGCCGAGCCACGACGAGCTACGCTGGATCTCTGCGGAGCCACTACGAGCCACGACGAGCTAAGCCGAACCACTGCAGAGCCACTACGAGCCAAGCAGAGCCACTACAAGCCGAGCCACGACGAGCTACGCTGAATCACTGCGGAGCCACTACGAGCCAAGCAGAGCCACAGCGAGCCATATCGAGCCACAACGAGCCACGCCGAGCCAAGCCGAGCCACGACGAGCCAAGCCGAACCACTTCTGAGCGACAACGAGCCACGCCGACCCAAGCCGAGCCAAGCAGAGCCACTACAAGCCAAGCTAAGCCAAACCAAGCTAAGCCAAATCGTCCAGACTTGCACAACAAACCAACAGAGGTTCAATCACCGTCCACTCTGCAACAAAGCATAAAAGCACCGTCCACACCTACAAGTCTATCGTCTAGACTGTTATAACAGCCTAAAGAGACTCGTCGTCCAGACTGGTACAACAACCCAAAGGAAACTATCATCCATACTTGCACTCGCACAGTCACCGTCCACACTTGCACAAGTCTACTAGTTAACGGCCCGTCCAATCAACGTAACATCTCCATCGCAAAACAAAAACAAAATGACTACCACACTCGAAGAAATGAATCTTCTAGCCCAAGATCAAGAACAACGTGGAAAAGATATACAACGATATTTAACAAACATGAAAAAAGATTCATCCAGCAGAAAAACTATCAAATACTTCGAAGAAAAAGCATTAGCAGTTGAAACATTATGGATTACTATTCAACAGAAAGACAAGCAGATCAAGGACCTAAACTACCCCTCCCACAACTACCATACGCAGCAATATTTCGAGCAATTGGCAAAAGTATACACAGACACGATCAGCTACATAGAGGAAGGCATTGCTAAAATCAAAATTCAAGCAAAGCAAAAAGACGAGATGAATAAATTAGAAGTTCTGCTGGACCAATTAGAAGAACTTTTTGATGACACTGAAGCAGAGATAAACAGCTGCATACCAAGTAACAGACAAAAACAACTACATGCTAAAATCAATGAAAAATGGAGAGTCATCTCGCAGCAATATTTAAAACTCGAGATTCAAAAAATTCACGCATCTCTCAAGCCAGCGTACAAGGTACTAGAGAAAAGACATGAAGAAAGGCTACTACAACTAAGTGATCCTTTAACAGAAACCACAACAATGATGCCAATTCCACAGCAAGCTGCGCCAACAATTATTGTGCAACAGCCAAGATCAAGTACCATATCTCTTCCCCAAGTAAAACTACCACTATTTGACGGATCATATGAAGAATGGTCCACCTTCAGAGACATTTTTAAGAAAATTATCCACGAAAACGAAGCACTTGACGATATTGAGAAAATGAAATATCTTAAGACCCACTTACGAGGTGAAGCAAGCAGAGTCATCCAACATCTTCAGATAACCAGTGACAACTACACAGCAAGTTGGAATATTCTCGAAAAAAGATACTTCAATGAAAGATTGATCGTTAACAAGCTAATAGACAAAATTCAAGATACTCCGTCAGTCACTTAAGAATCAGCAGACAAATTAAAGCAACTACATGACACCATTGTAGAATGTTTAGAATCACTCAACAACCTTAAAATAAACACAACGTCATGGGGTGCCATCATATCAAGACTGATCTGCCGAAAATGGGACTCTGAGACAAACAAACTATTTGAACAATCTTTACAACAACCAAACAAACTGCAGTATCTAGAAGAAATCCTCAGATTCCTACAAACCAGATTCCAATCCCTCCAAGCAGCCGGCCAGAGGAAAAATAAGAGCGCTGAGCAAGGACACATTACAACCGAACGCTGTGGATACTGCAACGATGTTAAACACAACATCTACAACTGCTTTAAGTTTCAAGCACTTACTCCTACAACACGACTTCAAGTGATAAAGGAAAAAAAGATCTGCGTTAACTGTCTGAGACATCCATCACACATAAGATGTCATTCAAGCATTGGGTGCCACACATGCAAAAGACCTCACCACACTATGGTACATGTAAACTTCAAAGAACAACGAAATCAAAATAGACCCAGAGGCAACCAACAGCAACAATACAATAGAAATAATCAACCTAATCAACAGCCGCGACATCCATCAAGGCAATACTCAGCCAACCATGCTAACAGGCAAAACGAATTCGTTCTGTTGGCAACTGCAATGATTAAAGTTAAAAACAATCAAGGAATGTTTGAGTTTCTTCGTTTATTAGTAGATCCAGGATCCCAATGTACATTTATGACAGAAGAAGCGGCATCAATATTAGCTATACCCCGACATCCAATAAGAGCAGAAATATCTGGACTTGGAAGTACTGAGCCACAAACCGTTAAGTGGATGGTAGATGCTACATTAAAGCCAAGATTTTCCAGCAACTATGAAATAAATGTTCCATGTACTATTCTCCCAAAATTAACTCAGTCACTTCCAAGTGAAGAAATTGACATTAATATCGACGAATGGAAAAATGATGTATTGGCAGATCCTACATTTAACCGACCTGGACCAATTGACATTATACTTGGCGCAAAAGAATACGGCGAAATACTACTTGAAGGCATCAGAAAGACAGAAAATGGTTTACTTGGCCAAAAAACTGAATTTGGTTGGATTTTATCTGGCAACGTTTTACATAACGAAAGAAAAAATATTGAAGTAATTAGCTTGATATCCTGCATTGAAGAAGATCAACAGCTAACAAAGTTTTTGGAGATAGAAGAAGTATCTCCAACCAGATCGCTTACCGAAGATGAAAATAAATGCGAGGAACACTACCAACAAAATACAGTTAGAAATTCGGATGGAACATACACCGTCCGAATCCCATTCAATAACCAACTTCCAACATTAGGAGCATCAAGATCACGTGCAGTTGCACGGTTTCTTCAATTAGAAAAACGGTTTATAAAAGATAAGCAACTCGAAGACAGATACAATCAATTTATGGAAGAATATTTAAATCTAAACCACATGCAAAGATGCAGTCAATTATTTAACGGACGTTACTACATTCCCCATCAGCCTGTCATAAAAGAATCCAGTACGACTACAAAATTAAGAGTAGTTTTTGATGCCTCGAGAAAAACGTCAAATGGAGTCAGCCTTAATAATGCAATGTACGCAGGCCCAAAACTTCAACAAGAATTACCAGATATACTTCTTCGTTGGAGAACGCAATAAGTTGTGTTAGCCGCAGACATTGAAAAGATGTACAGACAAATATAAGTTCATGCAGATGACCAAAAATTTCAAACAATTATATGGAGATCCAACCCCAACAAGCCAATGGAAGAATACAAACTAACAACCGTTACATATGGAACTACAGCAGCACCATATTTGACCATAAGAACGATCCAGCAATTAGCAGAAGATGAAAAAGGCAATTATCCACTGGCCGACAGGGTAGTAACACAAGATTTCTACGTTGACGACCTCCTATCTGGAACCAACACAGTAGAAGAAGCCCTTGAAGTTCAAGCAGAACTCACACGAATGTTTAAATCAGGAGGTTTTACACTTCGCAAATGGTCAAGCAATCATGTACAACTCCTCATTTCTTTAGATGAAGAGCTAAGAGAAATAACGGAAGATGGCACAATAAAATCGCTGGGTGTTCATTGGATGCCCTCTGAAGACACCTTTAGATTCAAGACGCAAATAAACAAAGAACTAAAGATTACTAAACGAACGATTCTTTCCAGTTGCCAAGCTATTTGATCCATTAGGATGGTTGGCGCCAGTGGTGATTAAGGCTAAATTATTGATTCAAGAACTGTGGCTTCAAAATCTAAAATGGGATGAGGCAGTGCCAGAAAATATTAAAATTAAATGGAAATTATTTCAAACCGAGCTAATTACTGTAGAAAAAATTATCATCCCTAGATGGACGTTCCAAACCATAAATCGTCAAAATCAAATACATGGATTTTGCGATGCTTCTGAAACAGCATATGGCGCTGTTATATACCTGAAAGTCATCGATCACGACTTAAATAAAACCAAAATAACGTTACTGATAGCTAAATCTAAGATCGCTATTACTGGCAAAGCTTATGAAAAGAACACTAGATGCACTGTCATTAAAAGATATAGACAAATTTGCATGGACAGACTCAATGATAACTTTAGCATGGATAAAAGGAGATGTATCGAAATGGAAGACGTTTGTTGCCAATCGAGTGTCAGAAATCAATAAATTACTGCTAGAGAAACATTGGAATCATGTAAAAACGGCTGAGAATCCCACAGATGCTATCTCAAGAGGCATAGACCCAGCAAAATTAAAACAATGTAAAATTTGGTGGAATGGTCCAGAATGGCTAGCATCAACTACCATTTCAGAAAATTGTCTAAAGAAATTGGAACTACCAGTAGTACCGAAGAAATAAAGCATTGTCATACAACAGTAATAAAAGAAAATATATGTGAAGTATTTATCACCAATAGATTCTCATCCTTAACCAAGATGGTTCGCGTTCAATCTTGGTGTCGCCGATTGCTAAAAGAAAACTGGCAAAGAAAACGTTTACTAACAGTTCAGGAACTACAAGATACCCTGGATGTACTTGTGAAACAAGAACAAAACTATTACTTTTCGGAAGAAATTAAAACACTAAAACAGAAGAAACCAATAAATAACCAAAGCAGGCTCATAAGCCTTAACCCATTTCTCGATAACAAGGGCATACTAAGAGTCGGAGGTAGATTAGAGAAGTCTTAACTACCATACGAAGGCAAACATCCAAAAGTTCTACCAGCTCATGGTCATCTTACAAAGCTTATTATTCTTGATGCTCACAGTCAAACACTGCATGGAGGAAACCAACTTTCACTGGCGTATATTAGGAAGCAATTTTGGATAGTCAGTGCCAAGAAGGTCATAAGAGCAACAATAGGAAAATGTGTAAAATGCATTAGATTTAAAGCAGCTACAGTAGATCAACTAATGGGAAATCTTCCAGCACCAAGAACATACAGGTGTAGACTATGCCGGACCTCTACAAATACGAACAACAAAAGGAAGAGGCCAAAAAGCATATAAAGGATACATTGCGATATTTGTTTGTTTTTCTACCAAGGCAGTGCATTTAGAAGTTGTTAATGATATGTCCTCCGATACATTCTTAGCTGCCTTCCGACGTTTTATCTCACGAAGAGGTCGCTGTGCACACATGTATAGTGACAATGGTACCAACTTTGTTGGAGCTAGCAGAATCCTGCAAAAAGAAATTTATGACACAATACAAAATTCCTATATTCAAGACGTACTCACCTCAGTTGGAACACAATGGCATTTCATACCTCCAGCGGCACCTCATTTTGGCGGACTATGGGAAGCTGCCGTCAAATCGATGAAGTACCATCTTAAAAAAACTATTGGAGAAACTTGTTTGACATGAAGAAATGTCAACTCTGATAAGCCAAATCGAAGCCTGCCTCAATGCACGGCCACTCTGCCCATTATCAAACAACGTAAGTGACTTTGATGCAGTAACTCCGGGTTACTTTCTTATTGGAAGGCCGTTAGTAGAACCGCCAGACCCAATCAATGCATCAACGACACCCAATTTAACAGAAATATGGAAGTTAATACAGAAAATTAAAAAGGACTTCTGGAAGAAGTGGACCTGCGACTACCTACATCAACTGCAACAGCGCTATAAATGGAGAAATCAACAAAAAAATCTTCAAGTTGGAGAGCTTGTTATTGTCAAGGATCAAGAGCTCAATCCTAGTAGATGGCCGCTGGCAAGAATAACTGAAGTACACATATCTGATGACAACATGGTACGTGTAGTCACTTTGATCTGATGGAAATCCAATGAAACGGCCAGTGCATAAGTTGATTCCAATCCCGTCAGAAAAAATCGATGACATCAGCAATAATGTTAAAGCCAAGCGCCATCAATCGACGCATCCAAAGAAACACACCGTGCTGTGGCGAAAAATTATCATAGCAATTATATTTATTATGACGTTAAAAACTAGTACAGCTCTAAACTTCGAAGTACATTACCCACCACCTGGACTCTACATTGAACATATTGGGCATGCGAAAATTGACCGAGCCACATTCAGAATGGAACTAATTACTATTTGAAGATACTACTTTTTTTAAAAATAAAAATTTACGACTGCGCCATGTGTTAAAAGGCAACAGACAGATAGACAAAAAGGGACGGGACAACTGAACAAGACGGCGGTTAAATGGCAACTGGTTTTATATTTTTAGGTTTTGGTTGATATCTCATACAAACAGTGTTACCAACTTAACAGTGTTCTCAATAGCTTAAACTAATCACATGATTCAGGATTGCCAACCTGACAGTTAGTAATAACTTAAAACTGACTTTTTCTTGTAATTTTTTTTAAAGTGGGGGTAAAAAGGCATCCCCCCTCTCACCCCCCTCAAAAGAGCTCTCTTACAGTATTTTCCCAATTATTTCCAAACTTTTAACTTGGCAAAAAACAACTAAGTAACAATTATTAAGGCTGATAAAAAGTCCTCTCTAACGATGTATAACACGCCCCCTTACATCAGCGGTGCACGTTTTATAGGCATTTAAATATATGAGTGTGGAAAAAACTTGTTTTTTAATTTTCTTTAATTTTACTGTCCCACATTTCTGGTTTTAAAACTTATTTTAAAAGCTGAAGAAATTTCCTTTCCAACAATGTATATTACTCCCCCCTCAAGGCAGCGGTAGATCTAGCATAGACGCACCAAAAATGGTGAAATTTGGTATACACTTGAATCTTCATTTAAGACAACCATGTTGGAACAGTATTAATACACACACTAGGTTCAATGAGAGAAGCAACACACTTAGTATGGATTTACAGTATACTTCGCTTAATAATATAACGAGGGGTACGCCAATGGAATGCGCACCACTGTCGTCAGAGGGTATTAAGGTACATTGTTGGAAAGGAAATTGTATCCGCTTAAAAAATGATCTCCGGAAGATTTGACCGTTTTCGAGTTATTAGCAAAAAACTATCAAAAAGCACGTTTAAGGGGGGGAACCACCCCCCTGCCAGGGGGGGGGTGGTTCCCTTTCATAAAATGTTCGGGCGAGACTTATTTCTTATTAAAGTAGGTAATTAAGAAAACAGTGCCTACCGTGTTTGCTGATATCTTATCACCATTTGCTATACTTCGGTACTCAGTAATATGTGTTATTTGTCAAATGATTTACAGTGGCTGAATTCACATATCACAGATAACGCCGAAAACCATGACACGTTGCCATCTTATCCTTCTCTTTTTCTATGTCGCTGTTATAACTTTCTTTGGTCTCTTTTCTGTTCTGCGTAATGTCCATATCTGTTGCATTGAAAATAATGAACTTTACTATTTTTATCTTAGACGAATCCACTGTTGAAAAAAATAAATTATACATCCTGTAAAAGATTTATTTTGATACGCATTATCATTGGCTTATATTCTCTGGGTGTTGTATTAGCAACAGTGTAGAGGTGAGGTGAGTAAATAACAAGACGAGATTTGAGAGGCAACTAAATATATTTTTAAAAATGGCTGGTTTTATACATTGTCAAAATCCTAATCTAACCGGATGTAACGGATGCGTCTGCGCACTACCAGCACTATTGTCAAACACCTGAAGTTTGGCGGGATATTTAAATCAATATCATATCCCCCTTTTTAAAAAGCACTTGTAAGTTAATTGAAAAAGTTTCCACTTTAAACTAAAATCACTTTAATTAATTAATTAAATCTAGTATCACATTTAATATCCATAATTGAATTGCATTGGCCTACAGTACAAAATTGTTTTGAAATATGTGTGCTGGCCTATTTTGCTTTCAATTATAAATACTAGCACTCGTTCCTTCCCACAAAAAAAAGGAAAAAAATTATCTCTGATAAATGTTTTTATTTGAGATTTTTCGTTAGCTAAATATGTATTTAACTTTGGTCAAACAGAAAAAGGAAAATAATGTAGTATTCATATTTTATTTTGTACAAATTACAGTTTTTGTAAATAAATTGAGTGTTGGAATAAAAATTGTGTTTTATGTTCCTTATTTATTTTTTCTTTTAATTAGTGAAATTTTCCAATTGCGGGAAAAAAGAGCAAAAGTTCAAAATAGAAATATTGGCCATAAGACATTACTTAAAATATGCCAAATTAAAAATTTCAAGAAAACCAAACCATCTGCTACAAATGACCAATCGTATGTGTACATTAATGTAATGTTTGAAAAAAAAATATGTTTGAAAAAAAAATATCTATTTTAACTTTTTAAACTAAATTACTTCAACGCCTTCTATTATTATTTAAAGTAACAACATAAAATTATTTTTTATATTTCTGCTCTTTTCTTAGAAGAACGTCAATAGGTAATAATTAGTCATTTGATACAAATGAGTGTTATTTTAATTTAAAAAAACATGTTGTGGAAAACATTAACTTTCATAATAAGGAATTAGAAAGGAAGTCAATAGCCTATGTTTTTTTTCTGAATCTTTTCCTTAAACTAAAAAAATTGAAATTTATAAAACTTGCTGAAAAATGTAAACTTCTCAAAAAATTTAATTTTTACAAAAATAAGAAAAAAATTTAATTTTACTTTTAAATATAGGTATAGCTATTTTCCTTTCTAATTATAATTATTGAATACAAATTTATGCATTATGTAATGCTAAAAAAATTAAATTTATATAAAAAAAATATAAATCTTGTTAAAAAACCCTGCGCAATGTCATGATCGTTTTCAACTGTAATATGTAATATGTAATGGTAAATTGTAAAAAAATCAAAATTTGAGATTTATTTAAAAACAATCATCCATAACCTAAGAAAATTGATGGTTCAATGTTCGAAGCCTACAACCAATGCTCATTACACCCTTACAATATTTTTTCTTTTAAATAGAAATAAGAGAAAACCAATTTTTTATTATTACAACTATGTAGATTTCAATTAAATTTCGAAAATAATTGTTTTTATTTATTTATTCCCCACTAGTGTTCAGAAACACCTACACTAAAAAACCAAGGAGAAAAACGGTAATTAGCAACTTTGAAACTTTATTTCTTTTATGTAAAAAAAATTAAATTAAAGCCTTAGGAAAATTTTCTGACCAAATGCAATCATTTAACAAAATCGGATGATGAATGCAAATAATCAATCAAAATTACAAAACTTTGTTTGATGATTAAGAATTAGTTAGCTAATTACTTAAAATCATAAAAAATATAGTTATTTAAAAGGTAAAAAATCGAATATTTAAAATTTTTCCTAATTTGTCTACCAGACCTGGAGGACTGGGGTTGAAAATCTGTATTTTCAAAGGAAATATTATCAGAACTACTACTAGGCAATGAAGAATGAGATCCACTAGAAATAGGACTAGATTGAAACAAAGTATTAGTGACCTTAGTCATCGATTTTTTTGTAATAATGACTTCTTTACAGTCGTCAATCCTATTTTCTACAAAGTGATTCGATTTTATGCTACTAAAACTAGAGTTATTTAAGCTACTAGAGCTGGAACTTAAATTTGAGTTAGAGTTTTGAAAACCTTCGAAAGGTGTGTCAGATGACAAAGAGGAGTTTATCACTATTTCTAGAATGATCGTCATTTAAACCTAAATATACAAAATCATTATGAAATAACTTGTCATTTTTGACAAACACAAAGTTTCGAAACTGGAAGAAGGTTCACCATTTTTGTTAGAAGCTTTATTTAAGTCAAAAGAAGTTGGTTTTCTAAATATTTTAAGAAATATATGATTTTTAATCAGAAATGAACCGTCCTCAGTCTGAATCTTGTACGAACGTACCCCTGTAATATCTACAATATTTCCCTTTCTCCAGATCGCAGACCATTCTTTTTTATTCAAAATTTCGTCATTAACCTGAAACTCTGGTAAAAGTTTTACACCTTTTTTGTAAAAAAAAATTTTTTGCTTACTTTGAGCAACATCTAAATATTTATTATAGTTGGATTTTGACTTAGAAGTCGGAAAAATAAAAGGCTTTGGCAAAAGATCCCGAAGATTCCTGTTTTTTAATAAGGATGCAGGTGACAATTCCCCATTTAAAGGAGTGTTATTAAGGTCTAATAAAGCTAAGTAAGGATCCCTATTTTCAAATTTATATTTTTTAAGAATATTTTTTACAGTCTGAATTTGTCGCTCAACCTGTCCATTCGATTGTGGGTACCTAGGTGATGACATAACATGATTAAATTGCCACTTTTTTGCAAATTTTTTAAATTTCAAACTGCTCACTTCAGGGCCTCCGTCACTGTAAAGCCAACAAGGAACTCCGTGACGAGCAAAAATTGACTTTAGGTTTAAAATGACATTATGACTAGTTAAATCCTTACTTAGGTTGGTAATTTCAACAAATTTTGAATAATAGTCAGTTATTAATAAAAATGATTCAAGATGATTGACATAAAATATTTTTTAAATTTTGAAAAGTTTCATTATGGATTTTTTCCCAAACAAAATGAACATCTTTTTTTTTAAAGAGATCTCAAAGGTCCAGTTTTTTCTGACAAATTTTCCACGAATCTACCCAAATATGTAACAAACCCCAAAAATCTTTGAACAGCCTGTATATCTTTTGGCCTAGGCATGTTTTTTATTGCTTCTATCTTGGACTCATCAGGAAAAATTCCTGAGCTTGTAATTTTTGTTACGACGCGACGTAAGATACACTGGTCAACATAAGCCGAGATTTACTTTTTTTGAATTTTACATTCTGGGTTCGTGCCCGCTCAAATACTTCTTTTAAAATACGAAAATGTGACAAAATATCACTTGAAAAAATTAGTAAATCATCAAAATATACCCCGCAACCCTCAATATCAGAAAAAATTTGAGGCATTCGTTATTAAAAAACTTCAGGGGAACTTGAAAGACCAAATGGGCACCTAAGGTAACGCCATTTTCCCAAGTTTCCGACACCAAAAGTACAGATATTTGATGATTCTTCGTCCAGAGGTATCATGGCAGATTCTTAGCGAATTGTCTTTTTTCTTGACAATAACAATTGGATTAAGCTACTCAGAGGCCTTATTTGTTTTTTCAATAATTTTAAGTTTTTCAAGTTCATCTAAAGTTTGTTTTAATTTACTTTCAAGAGCAATAGGAATTTTTCTTGGGGGAATGACAACAGGTTTATAATTTTCCTTTAAATCTATATGATATTTTTTTATCAAAACAACCAACACCTCTAAGCAAATAATCATATTTACTTAAGAATGAGTCCAAAACAGCTTGATTTTCAAGGCTCTCACAATCTCTGACTGAATCAACCCTTTTTATTAATCCTAGTCTTTGACAATCTTTAAGACGTAATAAAGATTCTTGGGAAAAACTGTTAGACAAATCACAAAACCTTTCATCCCCAATCTCTGAGTCAACATTATCTATGTTGTTTACATGTTTTTTTCTATTATGAACATAATTATTATGTTTTTCACTCTGACAGTTAAAAAATTTGTTCCCATTTTTATGATTAAAATTAAAATTATGACCTACTTTGTTGCCGTCCCTCCTTGCTGAGTTGCCATCTCTCCTCGCTGAGTTATCTCTCGTCTGTTCGTACCTCGATGTTTGCCTCAACCCTGCAGCCTGTCTCCCATGTCCCGAACCGCCATGATGTGTTGGTGCTTGCCCTTTTTTGCACAGGCAAGCAAAATGATGGATCCCGCCACAGGCTCCACAATGTTTTCCAAAAGCTTTGCACATGCCATATGGATGAAAGGACCCACACACCCTCTGCAGCTGCGTCGGTCTGTGAACAGCATCCACAGACATCTTCACATTAGGCCATTATCCACCATTGTAGCTGTTCAGAATGCAAAAGAGCGTGGACAACCTCATCCAAAGATTTTTCCTCCGCGATCCCAAGCAGTTTTTCCCGTGATGTATTTGATATAACCCCACAAATAAAGTTATTTTTGATAAGCCTGTCTTTCAGCGTATTAAATTCACAGTGATTAGCAAGATTGATTAATTCTGTTAAATAATTTTCTATAGACTGATCTTCTTTTTGTTTTGAATTTAAAAATTTGTGGGTTATATAGGTTAGGTTTTTCTTTGGTGTGAAATAAGAATCAAATTTTTCCAATAAAATGTCCAATTTATCAATTTCATCGTTTTGAAAAGAAAACGCATTAAAAATTCTTACTCCATCCTCACCAATAAGTGTTAACAGCTGGGCACATTGGGTGACTTATTCTTTTTTATTGATTTCGGCGGCTTTCAAATATGTGACAAATCTTTGCTTCCAAAAACTTCAATTTTCTTCAAGATTCCCATGCATTTTCATTGGTGGCACACCGCGAAAATTTTATTTAAGAAAAATTTTAAAAAATTAAGATGATTGAAGATTTAAATTTTAAAAAGTGAAATCTCTGAGTGCGCCATGTTGTATTGGCAACAGTGTAGAGGTGAGGTGAGTAAATAACAAGACGAGATTTGAGAGGCAACTAAATATATTTTTAAAAATGGCTGGTTTTATACACTGTCAAAATCCTGCGCACTAACAACACTATTGTCAAACACCTGAAGTTTGGCGGGATATTTAAATCAATATCACACTGGGTAAACCAGTTTATATGTAGTTTCAAACCATTATTCACTTACTTTGAGGCCAACACTATTGATAACTTGTGTGCAGTACCAATAGTTTCATTGACTTAATCTTTAAAACCGAAACGCCGTTGTTTATGAGCTACATTGCCTACAAATGTTTTTTTGATTAATAGGTTATTTTATAATAAAACTGATAACATGACAACCGTTTGCTAATATAAAATAAAAACGTATTATGATTCTATTTCTGGCACTATTAAAATTTTTAAAATTAGTTTTAGGCCTATATTAAAAAAAATCATTTCATTCACTTTTCACTGAATAGACCGAGAACTACCCTACAATTTATTTTTTTTTTGGTTTTTTAGTTATTTCCCCTCAAAATCTTATTAATTTTATCTTTATTTTAGTTTGGCGGAGTAAAAGAAGGCGATTTTATAGTCAGTATAGGTGATAAAGATGTGAAATGGGCATCACATGATGAAGCCGTCACACTTATTAAAAATGCCGGAGACAACCTTACCCTAAAACTTGTTACTCCTATGGATAGAAATTATCAAAAAGTAAGTTAATTTTGTTGTTTTAATAGTTTTTAAGTTGATAAAATTAAACTATACGTAAATTTTAAACCTTATAAATACTAGCAAATGTGGAAAAGAAAAATTACAGTTGTATAATTACATGAAATTTCTTGGGAATGGGAATGGAATAAGAGAAACAATTTTTCTTCGGCAACGTTTAACTACCTATCTATTGTATCTTTTTTTTTATTTTAGAAAATGAAGTGCTAAAAAAAGCTATTTACAAAAAAAACACTAATTTTAATAATTTAAAATTCTTATTTCAAAAACCGTCAGAAAATCCATCTTTGTTGGTTGGTTAGTTGCTTTTAATAAAATTACAAAGAGGTTTGGTGACAATAGATAGCGTTTTATACAAATATTAGAGAGTTTTTGCATTTATGTTCAAAAGTATGTAATTATTTTATTACATTTTGTCAACTTTAGAAAAGTTAAGAATAAAAGTTTTATGTTAAAATTTTTTTATATTAACATAAATGGATCCATGATGGACCTGATACCTTCTTAGCTAGCCTATTAGCACACTTTAAGTGAAGTCATGATACATCGGCCTTGAAAAAATATTTTTGTAAATATCTCAGAAACTAAAGCTCCTATGACGTTTTTGTTTATAAACAAATTATTGGCCAAAATGTTGTCTACTATCAAGGTCTGTAGAGGATAGGTTACCTGGTAACTTTCTTACCAATCAGAGCCAGTTGTTGAGCGCGGGAAATGACGTCACCCGGAGTGCCCATTTAAATAAAAAGCATTTAGTATGGTAGAAAATCTTCAAGTTTCTTAAGTTGCTTTATTGATTTAAATGTAAATATGTTTTATTTTTCTTAAACTGTCTTTAATAACAATATTCATAAAATACATTAACTAGCTCAAATATAAAACTTACCTTATACCAAATATCCAAAATCCACAATGTCTTGGTAAGCTTTTAGCTTCATAAGTCCGTTAAAATACCCACAAGTAGAAAGTATAAGTAAACTAGAACAACTATTTAAAGTTTATAAATTAACCCGGCGTTGGTACACCTGGGTATGACATACCCGGGATTGACAAAAACCAACAGAACTTATGAATTCGCAGCGCTTCAAGCATGCCCCTTCACCTACTCTCGGCGGGTTTAGTCATGCCTAGGAAACTCAATGCAATTTGACAGGTCGTTAGGTTAAAGTTCTCACTAAGCTCACAAGAGGCACTGCGGTCGCGCGTTTGTTCCTTATTCTATTTTTTTTGAGAATTATTTGTGGTTTGGATTTTCCGTCCCCCTTTTTTCCAGGTAGAAAAACCTCTTCCACCGCATTTTATTTCGGGTTCATTTAAAATCTATCTTTTTGGCTTATGTAGGTAATCTTTGCTGCTGTGACGCATTAAAATTAAATTTTGTTAAATTTGTAACTTTTGCAATTTAAATATAAAAGAATAAGAATTTCTAGTTGCTTTTCTGGGTGAAGTGTCTAAAGTTCAGACGAGTATAAAATGCATAGTTTTTCGAGAAATTTTAAGGTAAGTTTTCTTATTTTCTCATTTGAGGTTAGATTGGCATTTGATAAAATTTGTATTGGCAGTGTCTTTTTAACTTCTTATCGCTTACTTTACGGAACTCTGAATACAGGTTTCCAATGCCCGGTAGGTGCCTTATTTGCCCATGAACTAAGCACAAATTTAGTGTTCATTTTATCCCTTTCGTTTGATATTAAGTAAAACGGGGGGCTTAATTGATGGGTAAACGAGGGATAACCCAGCAGCGTAATGTACTTTGAATAAATTTATTCTTTAATTTTAAATCTTACCATAATCTAGCACCTATGTTTATTGTGGTTATAAGTTGATTTTTTTTATTGTTTTCAGCTTTTCGATGATATGTGTGACCACTGATAAGCTATATATATACTGCTTTGAAACATACCCTACACAACTTACAACCAAGGCGAGGAGGTACTTTTAAATCATGTCAGATTTTCGTCGAGCTGTTAAAAAGTAGAAACTTAAGAATGATTCTCTTCAGGAACAACTGTTTCAATATTTATTCACTCATCACTCACCAGAAATGTTAAAAGCAAATTTAAATATACTAGACAGTGTTTGTTTTTGCATTATATTTCATTTTACCAATCAATTAGACTATGTATTATTTCATCAATAGTTAGTCGTTAATTTGTAGCTTTTTTTATAATAATTAAAACTCATTTAAAAAATATTTTATTTATTGCATTTTATATATTATTTTCAATCTGTTTATATCTTATAAAGACATTGTATGTCTTTATAAAATATTGACTGATTAAAAATTTCAAAAAAAACTTTAAAATTAAAGAAAATTTATTATAAAAGGCGATTCAAATTTCCCGCCTCGCCTTTTAGTTCGTCACTAAGCTCTGCAGTGGGCGCCACAGAGCTAACGACCTGTCAAACAGCCGGAGTTGCCTATCTAATAAAAACTCACTGAACCGCGCCACAAATCCTTTATCTATGGGTTTAGTATCAATATGCCTCTGGTGCTAGGAGGTGAACTTGCGTCGGGCATGTGATACCCGGGTGTACCAGCCGCGTAACATTTTTTGTAGCAAATTTCCAAAATAATAATCCGTTGAATGTTATTATCATTCCATATGTTCAAGAGATTTCAGAAAACATAAGACGAATAGCCAAATACTATAATATAAAACCAGAAAATCCCTCAAATAATAAGGATTTGCATTTACCAAATACCGTGTGAGTGTAACGCCCTAAAGTACCCAATTAGGGGTCTTGAAAAATCCGGTTTAGCGGATCATGCATGGTCAAATGATCACAGGATTCAGTGGTCAGAAGCTAAAGTATTGCATAAGGAGTCGCATTGGCGAAAACGAAAGTTTATTGAAGCTGCGTTTATAATGCAGAATAAAAAAGTTTTCAGTCAACCAAGCACGGACATACCAAACACAAGAAAACCAGGCGTCTTAAGACTAAAAAGGGGGCGGGCCCTCACACCTGACTGCACACCAAGTAGTATAAGCAGTAGCCTATAGACTAGATTGTTTAGTTTACACTTGAAAACGGCTAGAGATACTTACTAACCGAAACGTCGTGTTTAAAATAAATAAAGACAATGGAAGTCCGAAATTTTGTTTCTATTTAAAAAGTATTTTTTAGTTTTAAGTAAGAATTTCTTTGGTTTTTATATAAAAGTACGTCCCTGGATTTTCCTGTTTGAAAATATTTTGTCCAATATTTTTTTATTTTTTCTATCTTCTTATGAATTAGCTTCGAAATAATATAAAAATTTAGGTTCTAAATTACTTCTAGCATTTTTTACGCTATTTTAAAAAATATATTTTTAATTTTTAGAAAAATGCCCTTGTTACCTAAAAATTCATTTTAGTATCTAACGCTACATGACTTATGTTATATATTTTTTTTCAACGTCAAAACGGTTCAAAAAATTAAAATATAACCAACATATTAAAATTTTATGTCTACTGTTAACTTCAAATGCGAAATCGTAAGTGGGTATGTCATACCCGGGTGTACCATCCATGTTAGGAAAAATAGGTGTACCAACGCCGCACAGAGGGGCCGGGACCCATAAAAGTTACCAAAAATATGAAAATGAGGATATGAAATTTAAGTGAATAAAACGCTTGAAAATTATTCTCCTTGCATCTCTTTCTTTATTCAAGGCATCCATGAAACAGCGCCTACAACAAAACAATTGACAGCGCTTGTCAAAAGTAACGTCATTTTAATTGTGTTTCATTGGCGTTCTTTAAAGTAAAATATTTGGTATTTTCAAAGGTCATTTTCTCTGTGACACAATTACTTAGAATTAAAAACTAAATGGCTAGCACTAACTACGGTAAGTGTAGATTTATTTAGTATAAATTTATCTAGTTTATTTTTTAATATTATTTAGATAATTAAATTTTAATCAAAACGTAACAGAAATTGGGTTTTTTTTTCAACTGTAGTTTTAGCTGTCGTAAAAGTTAAGGATCCATTTGAATCCATCGAATACTTTTATTACTTTCTTTTCTACAAAACCTCATCTTTAATGTGGTATAAGAATTTTTTGCGGTATTTTGCGGTCTAACCCAAGAAAACGATTTTTAAAATGTCAAGCGTTTGTATATCCTGTGATATTATAACAAGCCAAATTTTCGTCTAAATGTCTCTCACACCTTATAATTTTAATTTAATAAAAAAATATGACTGTATTAGTTCATTATCAATTTTGCCGTTCAAAAAAGTAATATACACATTTTAGAATAATATTCTGCCAATTCTTGGGCATCGACTAAAATCAGAATTGGTATTAAAAAAATAAATACTTATTTTCTCCACAACCAGAACATCAAACGCGATTACTTATAAATTTTCTATTAAAATTGGATAAATATTTTTTGAGTCATAAGCTTTGGTTATAGATATATAGACAGATAAGCGAATATACAGACAGATAGGCAAAGTCCAAAAATGCTTCAAATTTTTCGAAAAAGCAAAGATATATAATTTTGGTAAAATCATCGCACTTTTTGTTCTTGTAGCTTTCAGTATCACTATAGATAATAATTAACTATAATTTAGTATATAGTGCGTTTTTCCCTTAGATTTGAATTTCAAAATCAGCCGTCATGATTTGTGGCTAAAAACAAAAGAATGTCCTTCTTTAAAGTCAGACCGACAGTGCCAATTTATAAAAGAATATGTTAAGCAAGTAACAAACTGTCCAGTAGAAAACTTTCAAGATGTTTCACAAAAAGTGTCAAAATTTATGTTTCAGTTAAAAGAGAAGTGGAAAAAAGCTTTTAGACATGAACCCACTTTTATTCAAACAAACAGAAATTGGTTAGAAAGTAAATTGACTTTTCCAAAATTTGTCTGTCACAAAGTAGATCGTCCGCTAACAGAGTTTGCAGAATGCAGCGAAAACAGTAAACGTCAGAAAACTGCACATTTACGGAAAGAAAACACAATTGAGGAAATATTAGATGCTGCCCAAATGGAGTTAAGAAAATCAGGACAAGCTACCAAACTATTAAAAGAAATTTCTTTAAATCCTGATTTAGCTTCTGAATACATAAACGCTTTAACAAAAGTAAAAGAAACGACCAACAATCAATTATTGTCACCAAATGAAGCGCTCTCGGTTCTTGTAGAAGTTGGCTTATCAAGAAATCAGTACAATCTCATTCGAGAAAAAGAGTTCCATTGAAATTGGTGGTCGGGAATCCGCAATCGGAAGACCCCCAAAAAATAATTTGGCAAAATCCATCTCCATCGTCTCCCCGCTACTGTCGTCCAATCAGAATTCAGTTTTTGCGTGAATCAACTGAAGTGTCGAAGCGAGAAGAGCTTCGTATAGAAACTGAATTAAAAAATATTGGAGGACTGTCTTTTAAAATCAAAGTAATTTTATATGTCTGATTTATTTTATTGTTGGCTATGATAGATGGCAAGATAAAAAATGCCAGGCGAACCGAACCGAACCGAACCGAATGAACAGGCAACAAAGGTACTCAAAGACATAATGACTTAGATTTAATGCTTTTAAAAAAATGCGACCCCACTGTGTACAAATTTTCATTTGTAGTGTTACATGCTCGGATACGCTTTTTAGAGTTTGTGTTGAGTCTAGCTTATAAATTGCCAATAAAAGTTTGGAGGTGTAAAAATCAGAAGGACAAAACATTAGTTGCCGAAAACAAAAAAAGGATGCAAAAAGAATTCAAGAAACATCTTGGTTTGACAATTGATCAACCAAAACAAGGTTACGGGAGTAGCAACGATGGAAATACATCCAGAAGTTTTTTTGAAAATGCTGAAATTACTTCCAAAATTACACAAATCGACATAGATGTTATAAAAAGATTGTGTTATTTTGGAAGTAATTTCCAGTTATCACAACATTAATGTTGAAATTTTAAAAAATTTTCCACTAGAAACGGCTAGGGTTTTAGTAAAAAAGTATCCATGGTACTGCATGACACCAACAGTACATCTAATTTTAATTCATGGAGCAGAAATCATCCGTACTGGCCTTGTTTCAGTGGGTCAACTGTCTGAAGAAGCGGCAGAGAGTCGCAACAAAGATTTAAAACAGTATCGATCAAGATTTGCAAGAAAAACTTCCAGAATAACAAATAACGAAGATGTTTTATAAAGACTATTATTATCCTCTGATCCCATGATTACTGGTATTAGAAAAATGCCAAAATTAAAAAAAAATACTTTTTCTCGCGAAGCTTTATCGATGCTGTTACCTCCAAATATTGCTAACATTTCTTCAAAACTAAATAATTGTAGTGAAGAAACAGATTTAGATTCTGATAATAGTAGCGTAGTTTAGTTGTGTTCTGTTGTTTTCTTTTTGTTCCTATAAATATACTTTTTTTAAATAGGTCATTGTTAAATTAATTCATTTTATAAATATGGGTTGTGGGCTATCAAATTAAATGTAATTTTACCTAGATTATAAAATGAAACAATGAAGCAGCATAAGGGGTGCTGTTTTTTTTCAATTACTTTAATTTTTAGTATTAAATTTTGTTGCTATATGTAGGTAGTGCGTTAGCGGACCGCATACCTCGGCTAATGGCTCGTACGACAATAATTTTTTATTTAACTATTAATTTCAATAAAAATTATATGCATCTAGAATTTTCGGTAACTTTTGTGTGTCCCGGCCCCACTGTGCGCCGGGTTAATATTGTCCGAAAAAACACCACAAATGTAAAAAATAAACCATCACACCAGTATTTACTAAGGCGTAAGTTTTAGCCTAGGTTTTGGTTTAAGTTTAAGGTTTAGGTTTAAAATTTAAATGTGCATTGGTTTGGAAAAATTAAGTTTTTGCCGAAACAGGCCGCAATTGATTGGGTATTTTTACCTATACGGACGATAAAATGTCCTAAACATTGAAATTTAAGACGATTTGTTCTTGAAATGGACCATATAGACCGGAAAAAAGAAGAAAACATGGAAAACTAATTTTTCTACAACTGTTTAATTTAGTCTTCTACGTCACTTTAAACCTCTAGGTCATGGGATTCCAACTAAAAATCGTCCTAAATTTTAAACTACCTACGGGGGGTGGTTTATCTCATTGTAACTTGAAAACAATCACGTTTTTGTTAATTTATTTGTTAAAAATGTAAAATTTTATCATATTTAGGAACGATATGACAAAATTTTATACGATTTTTAGCTTCAATTAACTATTACAGCGAGTTTTTTAGGGCAATGTACACAAGGCTGGATAAACCGTTTAGTACTAAATTCTCATATCTCTTTTATATTTAAGCATGTAGTTTTTAAACGATATTTGCCTTGACGAGGAAAGTAAAAAAAACGATCTTCATATTAAAATCTAAATAAACTCACACGCGATTTGTTTATTTGCAAATAATCTTTAAATTAATATAATAAAAATTTATTTATTTATTTATTTATTTATTTCAATACTTTTAAAATACAAATATAAATTAATAACGATTTCTGTTGTTAAGACGCTTCCTGATTATGCGCACTAGTTTAAAAAATTTGTGACGGTTGCTTTTGAGATTTTATGCAACTAACTAATTAGTTAAGGAAGACAACAATTTGGTTTTTCCTTTAATTGGTAGATTAAAAAGTAAAGCGGGCTGTTGAAAAAATCAATTTTTAAACCTTATAGATTAAGACAGTTTAATAAATAGGTAGCTACCTAAATTTAACATATTTTGTAATATTAATGAAAATTTAGACAGAAATTTTATTAAATTCTCAAGTAGAGTAGGGGACAATTCGCCGCGGATAATTCGCCGCGGGGACAGTTCGCCGTGAGATTTTTTGTTTTACGATATTACTATTAATTGTTTAAACAGTTTTATTTAACTTGACGTCATATAATATATTTGTTTGATCATAACCTTTTTCAAACTTTTCCAAATAGGTATTTGGTGACTAGTATACAATTCAAAATTTTTTTTATTAGAAAAATAAATAAAATGGCGGATTTTCCCATTTATGAACTGATATGCATCAAACTCGGAACTTTACGATCTTTCAGGTCGCTGATTATTATTTTTAACTAAAACTAAAAAAAATTAAAATGGCGGACTTTCCCATTTATTAACCAATATGCATCAAATTCGGAACTTTGGGGGGTTTCAGGTCCCTAATTATGATTTGTAACTTAAACTTAAAATAAATCAAAATGGCGGATACAAAATGGTGGATTTTTCCATTTATGAACCGATTTGCATCAAACTCGGAACTTTAGGGTGTTTTGAGATCGCTGATTATGATTTTTAACCTAAACTTAAAATAAATCAAAATAGCGGATACAAAATGGTGATTTTTCCATTTATAAACCGATTTGCATCAAACTCAGAACTTTGAGATCTTTCAGGTCGCTGATTATTATTTTTCACTTATACTAAAAATAAATCAAAATGGCGGATCAAAAATGGCGCAGTTTTCCATTTATGAACCAATATGCCAAAATATTTTGCTTTAAAAGTCCAGATTTTTTTGTAAAAAAAGTTTAATTTTTTTTTTATATTTCAGTTTTTTTTGTACTAAAAAGTTTTAAAAAATGCATTGCTTTAAAAGTATATGCTATATATTTTGTGCTAAAAACTATGTCTGCTGGACTGATAAAGGCCGGTGTGCCACCGCGGTGTTACTAAATGACTTGTAACAATGAACAATAAAATAATAATCAGCGACCTAAAACACCCCAAATTTTCAAGTTTGATGTATATCGGTTCATAAATGGGAAAATCCGCCAATTTGTACCCGCCATTTTCATGTTATTAAATTTGAGTCAAAAATTGTATTGAGTTACCTTAAGCGCCGCGACGTTTCAAGTTTGAGGCAAATCGGTTTATAAATAGGAAGGCACAATTGTGGATCCGCCATTTTGATTTTTTTAAAGTTTAAGTTAGAAATCATAATCAGCGATCTGAACACCCTAAAGTTCCGAATTTGAGGCACATTGGTTTATAAATGGGAGAGTCCGTCATTTTTGATCCGCCATTTTGATTTTTTTAGTTTAAGTTAAAAATAATCAGCGACCTGAATGATCGCAAAGTTCCGACTTTGACTCAAATCGGTTCATAAATGGGACAATCTGCCATTTTTTATCCGCCATTTTGATTTTTTTTATTTAATATTATAATTATATTATAATAAGCGACCTGAAACACCCTAAAGTTCCGAATTTGATGCATATTGGTTCAGAAATGTGAAAGTCCGCCATTTTTGATCCGCCATTTTGATTTGTTTAGTTTAAGTTAAAAATAATAATCAGCCACCGAAAAGATCGCAAAGTTCCGAATTCGATGCCTATTGGTTCATAAATGGGAAGATCCGCCATTTTGGATCCGCGAGTTTATTTATTTTTCTAAAAAAAAAAATGTTGAATTGTATACTAACCACTAATTAATACCTATTTGGAAAAGTTTCAAAAAAGTTATTATCTAACAAATAAAGAAATATTTTATATGAAGTCAAAAAATTTTATTTAATTTTGATAAAACATTTAATACATATAAACATAAAATACAACATTTAACTTAACCAGATTTCGTTCAAATGATATTTGAAGTAAATATTCAACTGCATGAAAACATTAATTTGGCTTTTTCATTATACTGAAAAGGCTTTCTATATAAATTTCTTGATAATCAAATTCATTTTCTTTCAGGCCTTTGTTGTCCCCTGTTTTTTCAAGTAAGTAATTCCATCCATGTGTTTTTTATTTTGTAGGATTTTTTGAGTTTTAAACCATTCTTCACAATCATACTTTTATCACAGCTAAAAACTGTTATTTAAATCTTGATAAATTAGCTGAAATCGTTAAAAGTTGTCATAAATATAAAAAATTAATATAAATGTCAATGTAGCCAGCTCATTAGCTTCCTTGGCTCAACCTTTCTTAAGGAAAGCTTTATAAAATGAAAACGCTGAGGAATCTTTGAGGGCGCGTACGACCTTAAGGCTCGACTATAAATTCCACCCTAAATCAACTCAATATACATATAAATTTTAATGAAAGCGTTTGCTTTTTTTAGTGGCGTATTTGGAAAAAGGTTTTAGGGGGCCGAAACAGTTTTGAGGGTGGGGGGAGACCCCATAAGGCCGTATTTTATGTTACTTTATATTTGTATTCATGCAATATATGAAAACTTTCTAAAAAAACTATTAGCTTAAGATAGGGGGGGTTCCCCCCCTTATATACGTCACTGGCTTTTTTAATCCATTTTGTGTTCAATTGAATCCAATATGGCGGAACGCTTGTAGCAGTCATTTTCCATTAATGGTTTTAATACGCTCTAGCACTACAGATATATTTAAGATGTACGTGCACCAAGATGACAGCAGATGACAATCCCAGTACTTAGTACAGCAAGTGTCAGTCAAGTCACTTTTACGTCATTTTAATAAATTTAAAAATTTATTTATCAGTTTCGTTATGCTTGTGCAAGTTATAAAATAAAAATTACGAAATTATAACACATTTTCCGACAAAGTCAAGTTTGGGAAGTAAGTGTAAATTGAAAAATGTAAGTAATTCACTTAAATATCGCTGCATTTTCACTTAAACCTCGTTCCCTACAAACTTAAACCTATAGTTTAAATCATTTCTTTTCCGTTTTTTTCATTTTTTTTACGAAATCCTTGCAGATTCTTATTTAAACCGGTTTTTTCCATGCGATATAACCTATGTAGTTATAATTAGTCAAAAATTCCATTAACTATTATTACGTTTAAAAATTCAGTTAAAACGTTTCACAAAAGATAACCTAAAAGTTAAACTTAAACCTTAAACCATTTTAGTAAATACCGCTGTCAAAGTTTAAAAATACTTAAAATCACATGTAAACATAGCGCTCTAATCAAATGTTGGCACTCCGAATGACGCGCTGTCATCTCTCACACCGCTTCGACCATAGAGTTACCAGGCAACCTATCCTCTATAGACCTTGGTCTACTACATTCCGAAAACCGCATTTTAATGCTTTGCTCCGTTAAAAGATAAGCATTTTTTTTAAATTTTAAATATCAAAAAACTGTCATTAGCGTAAGAGTGTCGAATACAATTTTACATGGGAATTTTATGAAAACCGGTTTAGCGGTTTAGGAGCTATCGTGTTACGGACAGATATACACATACACACAAACACACATTATAAAATATTACATATGATGTAATATCCGAAACGTAAAATTCCTTCAATAGTATGCGAAATAAATAAAAAATTACTATTCTGGCAAAAGGTCTCGGTGAACAAATTAACAAAGTTTTCGCCACCTAAAATATTAACAATCGTAATGGTCCTAAACTAATGTACACTGGTGCTCATAAAAATCCCGTACCGTACCGAAAAATTTTATTGATAATTTTGAGTGTAGAATACTGAAAATCCAGTCTTGGCAATTTTAATTTTTTTGTGACATCCAAAATGTCAATTTTTTAAATGTCATTTGGTACTAAACTTAGTTAAAAACAAAATATAAGCAGCCTATTACAAATTTCCGTGTTCGGGTTTTTTATGAGCATGAGTTTTCCTAATTGATTTTTCGGACTGTTTCTGGTGTGATTCAGACGATACAGGGACTACATTTTTTAGTATTTTTATTTATTTAGAAGATGTTTCTTAAAATTTGTAAGATGGACCATACTAATTATTCTCTGTTTTTATTAAATATAAGATGAAACACACCAATTATTATTGCTCTAAACTGTTGCTTGTAATCTTAATGATTGATGTAGTTTTGGTTTACAAAAAAATCATTTAATAACTTTTAAACCTTATAATTTAGTGATATCAACAGATTGGGTCTGAAATGAATATTTTAACTCATTTTAATATTCTACCGGTGTTTTTTTCACTTGCTGTCTGAAATGTGCAAAATGTGCAGTACACGCAAAAACCGCGAAATGTTTTTACCGCTCAAGATAAAAACCGCGCAGCCCATAACTATGCAAAAATTACCGTGCAACGTTTTAACCGCGTAAAGTAGTAAAACGCGCAGTCCATTGTCGCGCAAAAAGTACCGCGGAAGCTTTTAACCGCGCTAATACACAAACCCCGCAACAAAAATACAGGGCACAAACAGAAATCGCGCAGCCAAATATTGTGTTAAAAATACATATTTTATATCCAATCAGCAAAAGGCGTTTCCAAAGCAAGATCTGATTTATTATAGCTAACAGATGAATAAAAAGTAAATAATTTAATAAAACAACAATATTTGTTAATATAAAATTACAATATTTTTATATTTTTTTCATTATTTGTTTAAATTAAACTGTTGTAGTCCTTTACATCCTCTCCATAATATCAGTTATTTGCTTACATAATGAAAATCACTTGAATCCTGAATAAAAATCCACCTTAACTTTCGCGAAACGTAGTTATCCCATAATTTAAAAAAATGCACTTGTATCCTTTTTATTCTTACCCCTTCTAGTTGTCTGAAACAGATATGGAATTGTCCGAAACACCTGAGTTATTTAATTTACTTGTTTCTCTGACTGCTGTTATATTAGTATATTTTTAAATCTATTTACATTTTATCGGATTTAGTAGATACCATTAAGTCAAATACACATATTTTTTAAAGGCTGTTTTAAATTGCCAAAAAAATTTACTGATGATAAAATATTATTAATTTTCTTAAATATTTTTAACTACTTTCACGTTTCTTTAAAAAATCAGCACTTTAAATTTTATTCAACTGACCAGATTCTCGTTTATTATTTTTTACGGCACAAAATAGAGATGTTTCGGATGATTACAAAAAAAAATACATGTTCTCAAAAAACTGATTCTCCGCTAAAAACAGCAAAATAAATTAACCTTTGGTTAATTATAAAAATTAAAGCTTTAACAACACTGATAACATCCTTAATTTTGCTTGACTTCATTTTTTCTTTTTTCATAACAAATTTTGGAATTTGGCCGTTTGAAAATACATCCTTAAAAAGAAGTATGAAAAACAAAAACATAAGTTAAAACAAACAAATTTTGAAGAAAAATAAACACTCTCTTTAATGAAAAAAGTAGAAATTAGTTAAAATAGTATAAATTAAAAAAAAATTAAAATTTAACTTTTTAATTTTATACATAATTTTTAAATTTTTTTTATTTTTGTTTATGTTTTGTAAAATTCGTATTACTAAAGTAAAAGTAAACTCCATTAAAAAGTTTTGTATGTAGATTTATAGAAAATGGAGTTAGACAAAATAAAAATTTTTCTAATCAGAGTAAAAACCAAAAAATTGTTAATTGTAGTCAGATTTAGTGAAAGCAGTTTTTCTTCATTTGTTTTATTTTATTATTATCCTTCTTTAATAAAAAATGAAATGACAATTTCTTCATATTCTATAGTGTAAAATTTTTGAAATTCCTAATTTTTCTACCTCAAAAACGTAGCTAACTAAAAAACAAAAAGTTTTCATCAACAGTTATTATATAAACTTATTACTACTTTATACCTCATCACCTAAATTGCAACCAAATACAGTATTCTTATAACGTACCGTATAATATATTCATCATCATCATCATTCATATATTGATATTCAAATTTTGTTTTATTATTTCAGAGTTCAAAATCAAACCAAATATCCAAATGCTCAGTTTCAACACACAGTAGTTCCAGTGGCGTATCCAGTGGCATGTCCAGCCCTTCCGGATCAATGGCTCAACATAATCATAACAATAATAACAACAACAACCTTAAAAAACTAAACTGGAACCCTTTTAAGAGAAATAACTCTACCTCGAAAGAGGGGAAAGACTATTTGGAAAACGTTATTATGCGGTAAAATTATAAGTTTTTAACACACATTAGGTAGAGATATTATTGGAATAAAACCTGACTTTATTCTAGAGTCGACTTTATTCTGACATATCTACAAAGAAAACTGACAGCTGACCTCTCAAAATTGACATACCAAAGCCAAATTTAAAAATAAAGTCGCCAACTTTTATTTAATAAATACAGACACTAATAAATACACAAAGGCCGAATTTTGAAAGAAAGCAGCTGCTTTTTATATGTAAATCTGTCACAATACGGTCGATTTTAAAATAAGGCCAGGTTTTATTTCAATAAAAGTCTATTATATACTTATAACGCCGATCTTAAATTGCAATAACTTGCCACTGTTAATAGTGTAGGTCGGCATTAAAAGTAAGAAGCCGTATTTCATTAAATTACTATTGAAAAAATCGTTTATACCAAATTATTATAATATTGTGGCCTTTTTAGTCGATAAGTACCTATGCAAGGTATGTTATAAAACATACAGAGTGTCCCAAATTCGAGGTTTTTCGATTTTGGTTATTTCTAGGAGAGTCCCAGACAGCACAAATACGCACTATGTACAGGGTTTTCCCGTATATATTTACACCATATCTAAAACGGTTATTTGAATAGATATCAAAATATAATAAATACAAAAGTTTCATAATTTTTTACGAATTTTAAGAATCTTTGTGTCAGAATGTCAGGTCGATGGTTTTTTTAAAGGAAACACCTTATACAGTGTGTCCACGTAAGTTGGCGGCATATGGGAAACTTTTTTATTATTAGCTTTACGAAAAAAAAGTTATTCTTCATAAAAAGTTCTGCATGGTCCAAAACCTAAAATGCAACCATCAGATGTTAAACTTTTTCAGTCATATTACGAGGTTTGTCAAAAAATGTGATTTTTGCTCTAGAGTAAAGTACCTTTCTTTTTGACAATATCGAAAATTAGTGCATTGCATTTATTAATTATAAATTTGATAAGTGTTTATACCGTGGCACTTTTTGAAATACGATTGTTGACGTTTCTTTGGATTTTCGATATTTAGACAGTTCGCAAAGCCTACTTTAATTATCAGTTTTAAAAAATGCCAGTGCATCCTAGATTAATTATGCATTAATGTGCAAACTTAAATTTCCAACGTAATCGCAGAGAAAATGTAGAAAAAAATATTTTTTTAATGTAAATAAACAATGTTGAATATTTGAAAGCTATTTTTAATTCTAAACATCTTTTCTTTATAACAATTTTCGATATTGTCAAAAAGAAAGGTACTTTACTCTAGAGCAAAATTCACATTTTTTGACAAACCTCGTAACATGACTGAAAAAATTTAACATCTGATGGCTGCATTTTAGGTTTTGGACCATGCAGAACTTTTTATGAAGAATAACTTTTTTTCGTAAAGCTAATAATAAAAAAGTTTCCCATATGCCGCCAACTTACGTGGACACACTGTATATTATTTCAGATTTTATTAGATCCTTTCTTCCTGATTTCAAAAATCTATATGTTGGGATTATTTCGTTTAATAGTTTTGGAGATATATGCGTTTAAAAGTATAAACAACTTGAATTGGTACTTTTTAAAACATCAAGGAAACCATGAAAACAACAATCGCATTGACACAAGTAATGCTATTGTTTTGTCACCTTGTCAAATTCAGTTTTAAGAGCGGTTAAGGATGATTTTTATGATGATGAGCCGAGGAAGAAAAACTGGATATTATTAAATTATTTTACTCAAATAATGAATATGCATCTGTAGCTCGCAACCAGTATTATATTCAGTTTCCCGAAAGAAGACAACCAACCCGCCAAACCATAGTAAATATTGTAAACTCATTTAATCAAAGAAAAACACTTAAAAGAAAAACTAGAACAGTCGGAAGAAACGCTGAAGAGGACTTAAATATTTTGTTATATTCTCAAGGTTAGTTTTTCTGCAGCAACTTTTTATAACAAATCATGGCATTAAATTCACTCTGTTTTAAAATATCACAAATACAAGGCCTAGACATTTTTACCCGTGCAAAATTTAAGCGAAGAAAATAAACAGATTACATTTTTGTCAGGAAATACACCGAGGAATAGCGGCAAATCAAATAAATTTGTCAAATATAATTTTTACTGATGAGGCAGCATTCACCACGGCGGAAATGTTCAATAGAAAAAATAAGCAAATTTGGTCAAGAGAAAACCCGCATGCTTTACAAGCTGTGAAAATTCAAGGACGCAGATCGCTACATGTTTGGTGCGGTCCCCTGAATAACAGAGTTATTGGGCCTATATTTTTAAATGGTAAAATGGAGAAAAATACTATGATTTGTTGCGACATGAAATAGAAGAGCTTTTAGAAGAACTCCCTGTTAATAACTATAGAAATTTATTATGACAACAGGACGGAGCACCCCACATAACATCCAGCCAGTAACGAATTTTTTAAATAATAGATATATGTATTGGACGGCACATTATTATGGCCAGCAATCAGCCCCGATTTTTCTCCCCTTGATTTTTTTTGTGGGGCTACCTAAAAAATAAGGTGTATTATAACAGGCAGCAAACACATCAAATTTTACAACAGAAAATAGAGCAAACAATTGTTGATCTTAACGAAAATTCTGCGAACTCTATCCTTCAAGCTATCCACAGAAAATTTGTAAGAATTATTCAAAATTAAAAATGAAGTAATAAATATTTTTCTTTCACAAAAATTGCATAATTTTTTGTTTTTACTGGCTTGCGGCTTCACACATTACTGCTCAAAATCACCCCGGATAGTAAATAATAATTAATTATATACCTTACAAAAGCAACAGCATCACTTTTTAAGTATTTTAAACATTTAAGCGCATATATCTCCAAAACTAATGAATAAAATAATACAATGATATATATTTTTAAAATCAGGGATAAAAGATCTAGAAATATCTAAAATAATATACAGGGTGTTCTCTTTAAAAAAACCATCGACCTGTCAAATTTTGACATTTAGAATTTTTTTTTGACATTCCGACTTAAAAATTCTTAAACTTTGTAAAAAAATTTGAAACTTTTGTATTCATCATATTTTGATATCTATTCAAATAAACATTTTAGATATGGTGTAAAAATATACGGGAAAACCCTGTACGTACATAGTACATAACTCTGCGACGTAGTGTACGTACATGGTACATACGTACATTTTATAACTTACGTGCACATATGTACGTCGCAGGGAAGTGACTTTAGCCATTATGATCCTTTGATTTCTACGTACTATGGACGTACTGCAGTATGTACTAGTTTTAATTTGGACCAATGTATGTACTATGTACGTAAAAAACTCATACTAGGTACATACGTTTTACGTCTAATTAAACCTAAAATGTACATACTCTGGACGCACATTGTGCCTACATAGGACATCATATTAAAATAAAAAATGTGTAGGATTAGGACTAGATACCATTTAAAATTATTCCGGCTTCCTGAACATTCCTACTTTAGAGTGGATCGTCCAGTTTTACCTCAAGGCTCGAAGTTTTTTTTGATTGAATTAATATTTAAGTAATATATCCCTCACAATAATGCCGTTAAATGTTAACTAGTGCACGCCTTCTATTAGCAAAATCTGTTGTTGAATGAAGCGCTTCTCTAAAATAAACGTATATATATATACGTAACTAATGTAGTTAATATGTACGTACATACTTGTACGTACTATATACTTACCTAGTGTATGTACCATGTACTTACACTTTTGTACGTCCACAGCACGGATTTGATTGGTCTCGAAAATTACCGACGTAAAATGTACGTACCCAAAGTGTATATACTATGTACGTACACATTTGTATGAAAATAGTTCGTACCGACGTAAAAGGTACGTAAAATTTACGTAATATGTACGTACTTTATTGATCCCGGTACGTACCGACGTAAAATGGACATAAAATGTACGTCCATGGAACCGAGTGTGCTGCCTGGGGAGAATCTTAAAAGTAAAAACCAAATCTTAATATAGTAAACCGTTTTAAAGCTACAGGGGTTTTGAAAAGGCTGCATTTTGCGAGAGGCCCTAGAACTTTTTTATTTATGAAAATATCGTTTTGTGTGAATTGCTTTTTTAAAATTCAACAAATAATGGAACTGTTAAATTACATTTTACATTTCACTTTTAGTTTTCAAAATATTACACAAAGTGGGCATACATTTTTCTTTTGGACCCTCTCTTCATTCGATTCTTAAAATCAGGAACCAATTTTCTTTGAAATTACATATGAGATTCAATAAATATATATTTTTTTAATTCTTTTTATATTTTAATCTCCTCTTTATTTTTAATAATTTTTTTGACACAATAATGTTTAAATGTTTTAAATACATTAGATAAATTAAAATATAAAATAAAAACAAACAATATAAAAAACAAACAGTATATAAAGGAATGAAAGGGTCAATCTATAAAAAAAATGATTTTATGTAATATCCCAAAAAGTAAGTGACATGAAATTTAATTTGACAATTGAAGGGCTTACGGGCAAAAAGATGAAAGTTAATTTTTTTAAATCTTTTGTTTTGATAAATTTGGATTTTTGTAAAGAACTTTGTTCTACCTATTATAAATGAAAAGAATTAGAGCCACCTTTGTGAGTTTTTTGGGAAAGAAGATGAAAGTCCTTCTATGATAAGGTGAGCTTATTTCAGAAATATTTAAGTTTCAATTAATGGCCGGTTCTTGTCAGAGTTGAAGAAAAAATAAAAAAGGTACTTTAGCATTCTTGTTATAGCTAGGAATGCTAGACTTAGTTTAGTCAGAAACTTTAGTTAAGTAGGTAGCGTATTGGTCAGTATGTGAGGCTATTTAGAATGGGTAAAAAATTAAAAAAAAAAATCGATAGGGTCAATTAGAGATGCTGCTAAGAAACTGAAACTGGTAAGCCATACAATGGGAGAGGACAGCAAGTGCAAATGATACAAATCTTTTTGCCTTTAAATGATGAAGATAAGAGTCAAATAAGAAAATTTTTTAAACTGATGCTATGTTAGGAGGCCTAGAAGTCAGATTAAAATAATGTGTTGTTTTCTTATAAACAACCAACATTTTGGAAAAAAGTATTATAAAATCAAAAAATGGATTTTTTATACGTTTTCACTTTTTGGACTCTCATCTTTTTTCCGCAAGCTCTTTAGTTGTATTATTTATTTTAAAAAGTATAAAAAAGCAATTTATATCAAAATGAAATTTTCATAAATAAATAATTATATCTAGCCCCCTCCCAAAATGTAGACTTCTTAAATACCCCCTGTGGCTTAAAAATGACTTGTTATATCAAGAAGAGGTTTTTAGCTTTAAGCTTCTCTTGATAATCGAGCCTTACAAATGAAGGTCAGTTTTCTTCCATCTGCCTGAGAAACACCTAAAACTCCCCAAAAAACATTCCCAAGCCCTTTAAAAAATGCACAGACATTTTATAAAGCCATCAATAATAATAACACTGTTTTACAAAATAACTTTTTTCTTTTTTTCTGACTATCTGGTACTTATGATGATTATTAATGATTTTTGCCTCCTAAATACAGATCTCCTTTCAAAATTTCTCTATCAGACACCGTTTTTGAATAATTTGATTTTTTTGTATGATCCATTATTTATCAAAATACGGCAGTGGAATAAAGGATATTTGAAGGCAGGACCAACTATACCTGGGCTAATTGATGCCATGTATTATATATTAGGTTAATTTATTAAAAATTTTTTTTAATATTTGGGTCCTCTACACCTTGTTTCCTTAGATCCCCCGGCGCACAGTAGTTTTTCAGACAACTTTTTTGGCCATAAGTAGGTTATATGAGTTATTATTAATATTTTCTGTTTGAATCAAGTAAATTACGTTTAAAAGTATAATTTTAGCATGAATTGTAAGGCACATTAAAATTTCTTATAGATTTGAACTTTGGATTGGTTTCTCAAAATAGATTGTACAGGATGGTCCAATTTTGTCGAAATATAAGGGTAGTATTTCTAGCATAGATATCAAGAAATTATTAGAGATGTCCGGGGCTCGAATTTCGAGGCGAGTTTGAATATAACAACGATATTTTAATACACCACACAGGTTTTGAGCTGAAAAGTTTGCATTTTGAAAAGACTCCACATAACATTTTTAAGTTTCAAAGACATATTACATCACATATCTTTATATCCATTTAACATATCCTTATAGTCTTTAGAACGATGTCTTCACAAAAACTGCTTACATACTTTCTGGAACGCAGTCCATGAACGCTATTCTTTTTTAGACCAAAGTGGGTCGAAAGTATCGTCTTTCATCAGATACCTTATTTGTGGCCCCACAAATATACCCACTTTAATTTTTGCATCAAAGAGGCTTGGTAGTGAGGTAAGCAAATCCTTGGTCATTTCTATCCATTGCTTTTGCAAATTGGTTCAATAAACATAATTAAATGTGTTCGATTATTTTAAAGTCTCCGGAAATTTACTATTTGTGATCTTGTGATATTTAATTTTTGTTAATACATGTTGAAGCACACCCTATGATTCTTTCGTCAAACTTGCATAACCAACGGGAACCGAAGACATTAAGTTACCGTTATGAAGTAATACAGCTTTTAAGATGACATTTTCTCGGACACTTACCACACTTCATAACTTTTTATAAGAACGAATTAGATGAAATTAACCCCATCGATATTTTTATATTAAGTTTTATAAACTGCCATGCCCCACTGGGTAAGAAGTACTGCCTCCCCCTTGTCAAAAGTCATGCTATTATTGGTAGATCCCTCTCCTTTGTCTCTCCTATAGGATTATAATAATTCCGAAGATATAGTTTTAGGTATATTTTTGCCCTCGGTTACTAATTTGGTGGAAATTGCCAGGTAGATATTATCCTAGATAATTCCTTTTTAATTAGTGTAATTTTTACCTGAATTTTACCATAAAATACTAAATAAAACAAAGTTGTTTCTTTTCAACCAAGCAACAACTAAAATGTTGTAAATGATAAGCATTACATTTGAAGTCAAATTATTTAATTTCCACCAGGATTCACAATAAAGACTGTTTTGTATTATAAAAACGGTAAATACCTACATATCTTTAAACCAAATGACATAACGTACCCTGAAAAATTTGAAAATTTGTGTGATAAATTATATTATTTATTTGTTTTAAAAAAAATTGCAAACAATATATTAATCTACAATTTTATCCACATTAAAATGCTTTTTGGAGGTAGTGCTAAAATTTACATTTGTTTAACACGAAATCCTTTATTCCTAAGCCCTAAAAAATCTACATAATTGCAATGAACGATTAGTTTAAAACATATTAGTGTATTACAACTTATCAAGTATGTTATTAAGGGATGAATTTTTGAAGTAAATGCAGTTTTATGAACCTGGGCCAAAAAGTCTCACCATAGGTAATATTTTAAGAAAGATTAAATTATAAAATTATAGGTCTCACTTGAAATAAAACACATAAAAACTTATAACTTTATTATTAGCTACGAGAAAACCTGAGTTTTGTATATTTATATCATTTAAAAGCATTTTTCTGATAATGATGTAAAATTATTATGTTAGTGTTATTTTTTTTATCGTAATGTTTTCAATTTGTAGTATTTATTGAGTACCTACCCTTTTGATCTTTACATAATTATTAAATGTTTTCTTCTTTTTGTATAGTTTATTCTAATTTATCTGGTCGTTACAATAAAATTGTTATGTACAGTCTAATAGAATTATATAATTATTTAATTGAAAACTAGTGTATTATTTTTTCCCAACAAGGGCATCCCTGCGGGGAGAAAAAGTAACATAATCGGTATAAAAATTAGGATAACAGTTAAAATTGGTCTCAAATTATGCCAGGTAATTTCGACAACTTAGTCTTACGAGAAATCATTATTAATGATTTTATCACACCAAAACTTATTGAATGAACCGCTACCCGTCTCTCTTTAACTCATTAAAGGCAACCTAACTCAACAGCAATTTTTCGTGGCTAAGCGGGCATAAAAAGATTTTGTTTCTGTTGTATTTTTCCGTGGGCAGCTCAAAAGCTAGATATTGGTAAGAGAAATATATAAATAATGCCTGCCATACCGTATGCTCTCACATAAGTGGCGAAATCTACAAATACAAAAGAAATTACCAGAGTAAAAATAAAAGGCAGGCAGATGAAATGAAATACAGTTCCCATGACCGTGACATAATTTGTCCCTCAGGTCGGATCAATGCATATTGCATTTTTTTTTAATTAGGTAGAATTTGTGACAAATATTAAATGCTACTAAACTAAAAAATAAGTTATATGTCTGGGAGAGGAAGGGGGCCAGGGACCCTCTGCCTCCAAGGATCCGCCACTGCGCGGGCCTTATAGTCAAGGGCCTTATAGAAGGTGATGTCATTTCAGCATTAAAGGGTAGGTATAGATACCTATCTCCACCTATTTTACAAATTGAATTTGTTTTGTAAAAAAGAAGATGCTAATTCCAGGTAAAATGCGTTATTCGTTATCTCATTCATTTAATATAAGAAAGACATTGGTCAGAATGCAGTAAGCTCCTAATCGAACAAATAAATATATACATTATAAATTTATTATTCAACTAAAAAAAATAGTCACGGCATAATTAACTAGCAAAAAACCTAATAGTGTCCAATATTTCTCTATAGCAAAATAAGCTAAGGTATCTAGAAACGTATTTACCATCAATGAAATTAGCATCCTCTCTAGAAAATAAGCTCAGTTTTTGAAAATATTAAATTTAAGAAAATAATTATCTTGGAAATAAAATAATACAAATCTCCGTTTGTTTTGATTTGAAAGAATAATTTTTGATTTCAAATAAAGATTTGTCTCGAAACAAAATAATGCAGATCTAAATTTGTCTTAATTTGAAAAAAACTTTGTTTTCTTCTAAAAAAGGATATTGTCTTGAAGGAAAACTATATTCGATTTTAAGTCAAGAAAATTATTTGTTTTGGAATTAGAATCAAAAGTGTTTTGTTTTGAATAAGCAAATATTTTGCTTCCAGAGAAAACGATGGCTTAGATTAATTCAGTTCCAATTTGTAATAAAACAATATCTGTTTGACATTAAAATAAAGACATATTTTGTGCTAAATCAAGAAAATATTCTCTTGGTGAATAGAAAAGCACAAATTATTTAACTTCAAAGCAATTTGCTTTGATCTAAGAAATTTTTTTTACCCTGTAGAAGCACTTTATATTACTTGTTAACAAATAGCCAATTCTCCCTATCTCGACCCCGCTGAATCCGAATATCCCGGTGGCCTCCTGAAAATGTTGACCGGCGCTGAGATATTTAAGATGGCGGCCAACATGGCGGCGAAAGTTTAAATTGTAACTGTAAAGACCAAATGGACACAGGTATACATTCAAAATATATATTTATTGTTCTAAAAAATAATAACATATTATCTTTTTTTTAATGGCTGCAAAAACCTTATAAAATTCCCCAGAATCCCCAAAATCTGAAAATTTAAGGTTTTTTCAAATTTTCTTAAAAACTAAGCTTCTAATAGAAAAATTTATTTTAAACAAGTGAAATTAAAGAAAGAAAAATGTTTTCTGCTTCGGCCGGGGATCGAACCCGGGATCTCTTGCTATCTAGGCAAATATTCTACCACTGAACCACCGAAGCCACACATACATTTTCGGAAAACTTATATCTATGCAGGCCGCGGTGTCTCAATACAAGAATGAGAGACACTCAGGTATTTACTCGACCAAGTCATCCAACTGATCTCTAAATTCTTCTTTCCCACTGTTAAAAGTATGATAACTCAAATTAGACGCAAAGAATCAACGTCTGAAAGCCTAAGATCACCTTTTCGTATGTTAAAATTTCTGATCGCAAAATGGGCGATTTTGCCAATATAATTATCAAATACCAAATTGCAAATAATGCAAGGACCTAAAACTATAAACGACAAGTGAAATTAAAGAAAGAAAAATAAGAGAAAAGTTTTCTGCTTCGCCCGGGGATCGAACCCGGGATCTCTTGCTATCTAGGCAAACCTTCTACCACTGAACCACCGAAGCCACACATAAATTTTCGGAAAACTTATATCTATGCAGGCCGCGGTGTCTCAATACAAGAACGAGAGACACTCAGTTATTAACTCGACCAAGTCATCCAACTGATCTCTAAATTCTTCTTTCCCACTGTCAAAGGTATGATAACTCAAATTAGACGTAAAGAATAAACGTCTGAGTTATCATACCTTTGACAAACAGCAAGAGATCCCGGGTTTGATCCCCGGCCGAAGCAGAAAACTTTTTTCTTATTTTTCTTTCTTTAATTTCACTTGTTGTTTATAGTTTTAGGTCCTTGCATTATTTGCAATTTGGTATTTGAGAAAAATTTATAATACACTTTATTGTATAATAATGTATGATAAAATTCCCTTTTTAACGCGGTATAACTCAATAAATTCGCACTGAGAAAACATGGCCAGGATTCCTACTTAACATTTTCCACTAGTGGTAAGTGAAGTTTCTGTTTATCATAAAAACAAAACTCACTTACCATAGGCCGATCTACCTATTTGGCTTGAACTTATGAGCACTTAGTGATTTCTTATTGGCCCTAAGTTAATTTTCTATTTGTCATTAATTTTTATTCATTTAACTTTAACTTTAATATATTTGTGGCAAAAGAAGTATTTATCTATGCTAAATAAGTAACTCTATAAACACAAGCGATCAAATTATTAACTAACTAACTATTAACCCTTAACAATCTTTCTATTTGCTGCTAAAGGATTTTCCTAATAAATTTTGTTTATTAGTAGTTTTTGTATTTATTATTTATAATAAATACTTTTTTCGTCCCATCGAGAACACCCCTCAGCCCTAATACAATTGAACCTTTTTATTTGTATTAAATGCAAAAAGACAGAAAGGTGGCCAAGGACACTACTTATTAACCGTTAATATGAATCTGTTAGCCGTTAATATGAAAATGCAAAATCTGTTGTTGAATGAAGCGCTTCTCTAAAATAAACGTATATATATATATACGTAACTAATGTAGTTAATATGTACGTACATACTTGTACGTACTATATACTTACCTAGTGTATGTACCATGTACTTACACTTTTGTAGGTCCACAGCACGGATTTGATTGGTCTCGAAAATTACCGACGTAAAATGTACGTACCCAAAGTGTATATACTATGTACGTACACATTTGTATGAAAATAGTTCGTACCGACGTAAAAGGTACGTAAAATTTACGTAATATGTACGTACTTTATTGATCCCGGTAAGTACCGACGTAAAACGGACATAAAATGTACGTCCATGGAACCGAGTGTGCTGCCTGGGGAGAATCTTAAAAGTAAAAACCAAATCTTAATATAGTAAACCGTTTTAAAGCTACAGGGGGTTTTGAAAAGGCTGCATTTTGCGAGAGGCCCTAGAACTTTTTTATTTATGAAAATATCGTTTTGTGTGAATTTCTTTTTTAAAATTCAAGAAATAATGGAACTGTGAAATTACATTTTACATTTCACTTTTAGTTTTCAAAATATTACACAAAGTGGGCATACATTTTTCTTTTGGAATGACCCTCTCTTCATTCGATTCTTAAAATCAGCAACCAATTTTCTTTGAAATTACATATGAGATTCAATAAATATATTTTTTTTTATTCTTTTTATATTTTAATCTCCTCTTTATTTTTAATAATTTTTTTGACACAATAATGTTTAAATGTTTTTAATACATTAGATAAATTAAAATATAAAATAAAAACAAACAATATAAAAAACAAACAGTATATAAAGGAATGAAAGGGTCAATCTATAAAAAAAAATGATTTTATGTAATATCCCAAAAAGTAAAAGTGACATGAAATTTAATTTGACAATTGAAGGGCTTACGGGCAAAAAGATGAAAGTTAATTTTTTAAAATCTTTTATTTTGATAAATTTGGATTTTTGTAAAGAACTTTGTTCTACCTATTATAAATGAAAATAATTAGAGCCACCTTTGTGAGTTTTTTGGGAAAGAAGATGAAAGTCCTTCTATGATAAGGTGAGCTTATTTCAGAAATATTTAAGTTTCAATTAATGGCCGGTTCTTGTCAGAGTTGAAAATAAAAATAAAAAAGGTACTTTAGCATTCTTGTTATAGCTAGGAATGCTAGACTTAGTTTAGTCAGAAACTTTAGTTAAGTAGGTAGCGCATTGGTCAGTATGTGAGGCTATTTAGAATGGGTAAAAATTTAAAAAAAAAATCGATAGGGACAATTAGAGATGCTGCTAAGAATCTGAAACTGGTAAGCCATACAATGGGCGAGGACAGTAAGTGCAAATGATACAAATCTTTTTTGCCTTTAAATGATGAAGATAAGAGTCAAATAAGAAAAAATTTTAAACTGATACTATGTTAGGAGGCCTAGAAGGCAGATTAAAATAAAGTGTTGTTTTTTTATAAACAACCAACATTTTGGAAAAAAGTATTATAAAATCAAAAAATGGATTTTTTATACGTTTTCACTTTTTGGACTCTCATCTTTTTTCCGCAAGCTCTTTAGTTGTATTATTTATTTAAAAAAGTATAAAAAAGGAATTTATATCAAAATGAAATTTTCATAAATAAAAAATTATATCTAGCCCCCTCCCAAAATGTAGACTTCTTAAATACCCCCTGTGGCTTAAAAATTACTGGTTATATCAAGAAGAGGTTTTTAGCTTTAAGCTTCTCTTGATAATCGAGCCTTACAAATGAAGGTCAGTTTTCTTCCATCTGCCTGAGAAACACCTAAAACTCCCCAAAAAACATTCCCAAGCCCTTTAAAAAATGCACAGACATTTTATAAAGCCATCAATAATAATAACACTGTTTTACAAAATAACTTTTTTCTTTTTTTCTGACTATCTGGTACTTATGATGATTATTAATGATTTTTGCCTCCTAAATACAGATCTACTTTCAAAATTTCTCTATCAGACACCGTTTTTGAATAATTTGATTTTTTTGTATGATCCATTATTTATCAAAATACGGCAGTGCAATAAAGGATATTTGAAGGCAGGACCAACTATACCTGGGCTAATTGATGCCATGTATTATATATTAGGTTAATTAATTAATTTTTTTTTTAAATATTTGGATCCTCTACACCTTGTTTCCTTAGATCCTTAGATTTTAATTTTTGTTAGTTATTTTTTAAAAGTTTATTACATCATCTGGAAAGTAGTCTAAATGGGAATACATAGAATGAAGTTTCAAAGACATATTACATCACATATCTTTATATCCATTTAACATATCCTTATAGTCTTTAGAACGATGTCTTCACAAAAACTGCTTACATACTTTCTGGAACGCAGTCCATGAACGCTATTCTTTTTTAGACAAAAGTGGGTCGAAAGTATCGTCTTTCATCAGATACCTTATTTGTCGCCCCACAAATATACCCACTTTAATTTTTGCATCAAAGAGGCTTGGTAGGGAGGTAAGCAAATCGTTGGTCATTTCTATCCATTGCTTTTGCAAATTGGTTTAATAAACATAATTAAATGTATTCGATTATTTTAAAGTCTCCGGAAATTTACTATTTGTGATCTTGTGATATTTAATTTTTGTTAATACATGTTGAAGCACACCCTATGATTCTTTCGTCAAACTTGCATAACCAACGGGAACCGAAAACATTAAGTTACCGTTATGAAGTAATACAGCTTTTAAGATGACATTTTCTCGGACACTTACCACACTTCATAACTTTTTATAAGAACGAATTAGATGAAATTAACCCCATCGATATTTTTATATTAAGTTTTATAAACTGCCATGCCCCACTGGGTAAGAAGTACTGCCTCCTCCTTGTCAAAAGTCATGCTATTATTGGTAGATCCCTCTCCTTTGTCTCTCCTATAGGATTATAATAATTCCGAAGATATAGTTTTAGGTATATTTTTGCCCTCGGTTACTAATTTGGTGGAAATTGCCAGGTGGATATTATCCTAGATAATTCCATTTTAATTAGTGTAATTTTTGCCTGAATTTTACCATAAAATACTAAATAAAACAAAGTTGTTTCTTTTCAACCAAACAACAACTAAAATGTTGTAAATGATAAGCATTACATTTGTAGTCAAATTATTTAATTTCCACCAGGATTCACAATAAAGACTGTTTTGTATTATAAAAACGGTAAATACCTACATATCTTTAAACCAAATGACATAACGTACCCTGAAAAATTTGAAAATTTGTGAGATAAATTATATTATTTATCTGTTTTAAAAAAAATTGCAAACAATATATTAATCTACAATTTTATCCACATTAAAATGCTTTTTGGAGGTAGTGCTAAAATTTACATTTGTTTAACACGAAATCCTTTATTGCTAAGCCCTAAAAAATCTACATAATTGCAATGAACGATTAGTTTAAAACATATTAGTGTATTACAACTTATCAAGTATGTTATTAAGGGATGAATTTTTGAAGTAAATGCAGTTTTATGAACCTGGGCCAAAAAGTCTCACCATAGGTAATATTTTAAGAAATATTAAATAATAATTTTATAGGTCTCACTTGAAATAAAACACATAAAAACTTATAACTTTATTATTAGCTACGAGAAAACCTGAGTTTTGTATATTTATATCATTTAAAAGCATTTTTCTGATAATGATGTAAAATTATTATGTTAGTGTTATTTTTTTTATCGTAATGTTTTCAATTTGTAGTATTTATTGAGTACCTACCCTTTTAATCTTTACATAATTATTACATGTTTTCTTCTTTTTGTATAGTTTATTCTAATTTATCTGGTCGTTACAATAAAATTGTTATGTACAGTCTAATAGAATTATATAATTATTTAATTGAAAACTAGTGTATTATTTTTTCCCAACAAGGGCATCCCTGCGGGGAGAAAAAGTAACATAATCGGTATAAAAATTAGGATAACAGTTAAAATTGGTCTCAAATTATGCCAGGTAATTTCGACAACTTAGTCTTACGAGAAATCATTATTAATGATTTTATCACACCAAAACTTATTGAATGAACCGCTACCCGTCTCTCTTTAACTCATTAAAGGTAACCTAACTCCACAGCAATTTTTCGTGGCTAAGCGGGCATAAAAAGATTTTGTTTCTGTTGTATTTTTCCGTGGGCAGCTTAAAAGCTAGATATTGGTAAGAGAAATATATAAATAATGCCTGCCATACCGTATGCTCTCACATAAGTGGCGAAATCTACAAATACAAAAGAAATTACCAGAGTAAAAATAAAAGGCAGGCAGATGAAACGAAATACAGTTCCCATGACCGTGACATAATTTGTCCCTCAGGTCGGATCAATGCATATTGCATTTTTTTTAATTAGGTAGAATTTGTGACAAATATTAAATGCTACTAAACTAAAAAATAAGTTATATGTCTGGGAGAGGAAGGGGCCCAGGGACCCTCTGCCTCCAAGGATCCGCCACTGCGCGGGCCTTATAGTCAAGGGCCTTATAGAAGGTGATGTCATTTCAGCATTAAAGGGTAGGTATAGATCAAGGACTGTACACAGAGAACAGGACGGTCCACTTCCATAAGCCCCATATATTCCAAATTTCGCTACGTCACAAAATCCTCAAGGTGTTGAGCCATCCTTCTATAAACCTACTCATCCTTCTCAAAAGACCCTTGATCTGTTTGATTGGGTGGTCTTTCCTTTTCTATTCACATTAAATGAAAAAGGACAACCGAACTTATTGATTTTTTTCGCGAATCCAAAGTGAGGTTAATTTTTCCGTGCATTTCGCATTTTTATTTATTTTAAAGGAAAAAATTTGTGGAATCTTGGTTTTGTATTGTTATTTTCGTTATTTTAAACAATTTTCGGAATCGCAAAATCCCAGGAGCATCCTGTACGGTTTCTGGATGTAAATCCAACTATTCGAACTTAGAAGTACTATGTTTATGAGTTTTTTAAATTTCCACCTTCCAATGACTGTTCCCAAGACTATTTTGCAAGAGTGGCTAAGGCGTTGTGGAAAAGACAATATGGATCCCACGAAAGCATTTCTACAGAACAGATTTCGAAATTCCTTTTCAAGATAAGTTGCTAGGTAAATATCATTTTTAACATTTTTTTAAATCTATTTAGGGCCACATTCTTTAATTATGTAAGGCTAAAATTCAGGATTTTGCCGCCCTTCTCCTGTCGTAACGCATTTTCAAGAAAAATATAAAAAAATCATTCAGTGTATAGTCCTTGCCATAGGCAGTTACACTTTTGTGACTTTGACATAAACATACCTATTTCCGAGCCTATTTCCAAGCATATTTCCTAACCACAAATATATTAAAAATTAAATATGTTGTGTAGGTATACCTTATGTTGTGTTAAGCCTAAATCATTTATTGTTGTAATCTGCAGTTTTTTAAGTGCTGGGTGGAAAAAAAAATATGCTACTTTAGTCAAACTCAGTATGTAGGTACATGGGCACAATAGATCCATATGTGGTCGCAGTGCATGGAGGTCCAGTAGGGCCGGCCACCACTTTCGAATACATACATACCTTATGTTGACAAAAAAAATGTTCTCATAAAAACAACTCAACAACATACCATTTTTCAGATTTTTTGATAAAGAAATAGGTTAAAAATGTCACAAAAGTGTAACCACCTATGGCCAAGACTATGACACAAAGGTAACCCTCCCCCCCAGAGATTACTTAATGTAACACTAAGCTGCATGTGAATTTATTTAGGCCTGTGTGTTCATCTATGAACAAGGCGTGATCAGCTGAACCAAATTTGTTCACCATCCGACAGGACTTTAATTAATTCTTGATCCTGTAGTGTATTGTAGTGTCCTATGGAGTCCTGTAGACCTACTGTGGGCAGCTGATCACCCCTTGTCTATGAAGAAACCTCTACAACCACAAAAATTAGACATTAAACATATTTTTTAATTTTTTTTTCTGTAAATGTGCAATTTAATTGTTTTTCTGTTTTGATTATCTTAATTAGCTCAAACAATGCTACTAGTATACTAATTTGACTCCAATAATAGTGAAGTTATCAATAGTGCCAACTTAATTTGGGACACCTACTGTAATTTTGACAAAAATGTCATAACAAAATAATACTTCACAATTTCTAAAACCTCATGTTTTTTGTGAATTCCATATGTACTAGAGTACACTGCAGAAACTACCTTTTTTTAAAAAAGTTCCTTATATATGTTTTTTTATTACAGGCTTATGTACTTCCAAAACAATACTAAGGAATACATCTGTGCCAAGTCAAAACCTATCAGTGAAACCAATAGAAGTTGATCCTGAAGAGCCAACTGCAGGTACAAGCATCGAAATCGAGGAACATTTGCTGGTTGATGTTGGTACAAAAGAAAACTACTTAGTCTGATTTTTTTTTGTTTTGTGCAAATTGATAGAGTTATTGTTGAATTTTTTTGTATCGGAGTCTGCTATTGTACAAAAATGAGTATTCAGTTGGTTTGCGACTGTTAGTGTGTGTTTAATTTAGTTGTTTTCTTTGCCTCCTTAATAATTTATTTATAATGTTCTAAATTTTTGTTTTGTCAATTTTATCAATTTTAGTTTTTGCACAATGGAGATTTTGCTTTAGCACAGTTTTTTTAAAGATATATTTATATTTTTTATATATATTATTAAAATGTAATATATTATTATATTGTTTCAATTTTTGAGAAGCTAGTGTCACTTAATAAAAACAAAATGATGCTGAGAAGTAAAAAGGTCTTGCAGTTGGGTAAAAAATACTAGGACATTTCTTAGAAAGGTAAAATACCTACATGTCCTAGATTTTTTGCCCCCATGGTTCATTCTTCTTATGTTTCATTTATCAAATTCAGGATTTGTTATCCTGATGTTTATGGTAACCAATTCCTTATTGCTTCTAATCAATAACCCCCCTTAATATTGTATACACGTTTGTTATTTTTTTGCTATTATGAGTGATATAACAAAAAAATTCTAAAAATGTACACATGCCTAAAGACTTTATCTACTTAGATAATTTCTAGTATTATAAATCAATAAATATAATAAATTTGGTCGAAATTAAAATATGAAAATAACTTTTATTTAATCATTTTATTTAGTATCCTGAGATGATATCTTTGGGGGCACTAACATATACCTCATAAAATCAAACCTATAGGCAACATTTAGATGAAGCAATAAGTTAAAATACTGATAACTACAAATTGCTTCAACAGGACAAAAAGTGAGATTTTAATTACTAAAATAATAAGGGACAAAAAGCTAGTACTGCTGCTAGTTAGGTGAAGTTGAGCAATATACACACCTCAGTAGGTACACATGTTATTTCCTTTTAAACATAGCAATGTTGTAGAACACTCTACATCAGTTGAAAGAAAAAACTGTATAATGTATTGACAAAACATTTAATTTATCATGTCATGTGGAATGAGGTTTCATACTGTACAAATGACATGATAACTGAACATTTTTGCCAACAATATCTTGTTTTTACCAAAGACAGTCAGTTTATGGTCCTTGGTTTTTTCTATTCAACTGATGTGCCATGTTCTACCACAAGCCGCTACTGACAAAAAGTGAATATTTCTTAAGTGCAAAAAATACCTCTGGGTCTGTTGCTGATCAATAGCAAAAACTTTGTACAGGGACTTAATAAACCATATTTTTGTTGACCCTGTTAGTCCTTAAAGGTTGTGCCAGGTCCTGATTCTTATCAGTCCTGAGTGGTCATTAAAAGTGTCGAGATATTGTATAGGTCCTTACATATTGATGAGCCCCTCACTCTAGGTGGAACTACTAGGTGATAAGTGGAATGAAATGTATGCATTTGTCTACAGGAATTAGCAATAAATTTTTGGTCCTGTAGTGGATTGCAGGGTGCATGTATACTGCTTAAGCCAGAAAAAAAAACATGAAAAATAATATACAAATGCTACTTTCTGATAATGGTAAGTTATTTGCTTCTTAAAAACCATAAAAGCTTAAGAAGATTTGCTAATAGAAATTGATAAGTAGAATAATGTAGTGATTAAGACAGCATCAAAATTGTCCAAATGTTGGATAAAAGCATTATAGCTTAAGCCGGGCAATATAGTGTCCTGCACAGTCCTGTAAATGAATTTTGTACACCTACTATGGGCAGCTGATCACTCCTCATTCTAGGCATAGGTATTCTAATGGGGAGTAAAATACTATTCACAAAATATTCTAGATGATATTCCAAATATTAACATGTTTTTTTAAGCAAATGCTGATGAATGACAATGAAAAAATTTATTTGGTTTTATTGATGATTGAGGGGTTCTGTAAACTATTTTCTGAAGAAGATACACCTATGATAATTTTACATAAAATTGTATATTATTATTATTCTTCTACATTACAGCGAGACAGGGTTTTAAAAAAAACGTTTTAAAATTAGTTTTTGTTTATATTTTACGAAAAAGTGAGGTTATGTCGTTGAGTATTTTGTGACGTATTAAAAACCGTCTGACAGATTTCGCGAAGTGGACCATCCTATTCTCTGTGTACAGTCCTTGGGTATAGATACCTATCTCCACCTATTTTACAAATTGAATTTGTTTTGTAAAAAAGAAGATGCTAATTCCAGGTAAAATGCGTTATTCGTTATCTCATTCATTTAATATAAGAAAGACATTGGTCAGAATGCAGTAAGCTCCTAATCGAACAAATAAATATATACATTATAAATTTATTATTCAACTAAAAAAAATAGTCACGGCATAATTAACTAGCAAAAAACCTAATAGTGTCCAATATTTCTCTATAGCAAAATAAGCTAAGGTATCTAGAAACGTATTTACCATCAATGAAATTAGCATCCTCTCTGGAAAATAAGCTCAGTTTTTGAAAATATTAAATTTAAGAAAATAATTATCTTGGAAATAAAATAATACAAATCTCCGTTTGTTTTGATTTGAAAGAATAATTTTTGATTTCAAATAAAGATTTGTCTTGAAACAAAATAATGCAGATCTAAATTTGTCTTAATTTGAAAAAAACTTTCTTTTCTTCTAAAAAAGGATATTGTCTTGAAGGAAAACTATATTCGATTTTAACTCAAGAAAATTATTTGTTTTGGAATTAGAGTCAAAAGTGTTTTGTTTTGAATAAGCAAATATTTTGCTTCCAGAGAAAACGATGGCTTAGATTAATTCAGTTCCAATTTGTAATAAAACAATATCTGTTTGACATTAAAATAAAGACATATTTTGTGCTAAATCAAGAAAATATTCTCTTGGTGAATAGAAAAGCACAAATTATTTAACTTCAAAGCAATTTGCTTTGATCTAAGAAATTTTTTTTACCCTGTAGAAGCACTTTATATTACTTGTTAACAAATAGCCAATTCTCCCTATCTCGACCCCGCTAAATCCGAATATCCCGGTGGCCTCCTGAAAATGTTGACCGGCGCTGAGATATTTAAGATGGCGGCCAACATGGCGGCGAAAGTTTAAATTGTAACTGTAAAGACCAAATGAACACAGGTATACATTCAAAATATATATTTATTTTTCTAAAAAATAATTACATATTATCTTTTTTTTAATGGCTGCAAAAACCTTATAAAATTCCCCAGAATCCCCAAAATCTGAAAATTTAAGGTTTTTTTCAAATTTTCTTAAAAACTAAGCTTCTAATAGAAAAATTTATTTTAAACAAGTGAAATTAAAGAAAGAAAAATGTTTTCTGCTTCGGCCGGGGATCGAACCCGGGATCTCTTGCTATCTAGGCAAATAATCTACCACTGCACCACCGAAGCCACACATAAATTTTCGGAAAACTTATATCTATGCAGGCCGCGGTGTCTCAATACAAGAATGAGAGACACTCAGGTATTTACTCGACCAAGTCATCCAACTGATCTCTAAATTCTTCTTTCCCACTGTCAAAAGTATGATAACTCAAATTAGACGCAAAGAATCAACGTCTGAAAGCCTAAGATCACCTTTTCGTGTGTTAAAATTTCTGATCGCAAAATGGGCGATTTTGCCAATATAATTATCAAATACCAAATTGCAAATAATGCAAGGACCTAAAACTATAAACGACAAGTGAAATTAAAGAAAGAAAAATAAGAAAAAAGTTTTCTGCTTCGCCCGGGGATCGAACCCGGGATCTCTTGCTATCTAGGCAAACCTTCTACCACTGAACCACCGAAGCCACACATAAATTTTCGGAAAACTTATATCTATGCAGGCCGCGGTGTCTCAATACAAGAACGAGAGACACTCAGGTGTTAACTCGACCAAGTCATCCAACTGATCTCTAAATTCTTCTTTCCCACTGTCAAAGGTATGATAACTCAAATTAGACGTAAAGAATCAACGTCTGAGTTATCATACCTTTGACAAACGCAAGAGATCCCGGGTTCGATCCCCGGCCGAAGCAGAAAACTTTTTTCTTATTTTTCTTTCTTTAATTTCACTTGTTGTTTATAGTTTTAGGTCCTTGCATTATTTGCAATTTGGTATTTGAGAAAAATTTATAATACACTTTATTGTATAATAATGTATGATAAAATTCCCTTTTTAACGAGGTATAACTCAATAAATTCGCACTGAGAAAACATGGCCAGGATTCCTACTTAACATTTTCCACTAGTGGTAAGTGAAGTTTCTGTTTATCATAAAAACAAAACTCACTTACCATAGGCCGATCTACCTATTTGGCTTGAACTTATGAGCACTTAGTGATTTCTTATTGGCCCTAAGTTAATTTTCTATTTGTCATTAATTTTTATTCATTTAACTTTAACTTTAATATATTTGTGGCAAAAGAAGTATTTATCTATGCTAAATAAGTAACTCTATAAACACAAGCGATCAAATTATTAACTAACAACTATTAACCCTTAACAATCTTTCTATTTGCTGCTATAGGATTTTCCTAATAAATTTTGTTTATTAGTAGTTTTTGTATTTATTATTAATAATAAATACTTTTTTCGTCCCATCGAGAACACCCCTCAGCCCTAATACAATTGAACCTTTTTATTTGTATTAAATGAAAAAAGACAGAAAGGTGGCCAGGGACACTACTTATTAACCGTTAATATGAATCTGTTAGCCGTTAATATGAAAATGCAAAATCTGTTGTTGAATGAAGCGCTTCTCTAAAATAAACGTATATATATACGTAACTAATGTAGTTAATATGTACGTACATACTTGTACGTACTATATACGTACCTAGTGTATGTACCATGTACTTACACTTTTGTACGTCCACAGCACGGATTTGATTGGTCTCGAAAATTACCGACGTAAAATGTACGTACCCAAAGTGTATATACTATGTACGTACACATTTGTATGAAAATAGTTCGTACCGACGTAAAAGGTACGTAAAATTTACGTAATATGTACGTACTTTATTGATCCCGGTAAGTACCGACGTAAAACGGACATAAAATGTACGTCCATGGAACCGAGTGTGCTGCCTGGGGAGAATCTTAAAAGTAAAAACCAAATCTTAATATAGTAAACCGTTTTAAAGCTACAGGGGGTTTTGAAAAGGCTGCATTTTGCGAGAGGCCCTAGAACTTTTTTATTTATGAAAATATCGTTTTGTGTGAATTGCTTTTTTAAAATTCAACAAATAATGGAACTGTGAAATTACATTTTACATTTCACTTTTAGTTTTCAAAATATTACACAAAGTGGGCATACATTTTTCTTTTGGAATGACCCTCTCTTCATTCGATTCTTAAAATCAGCAACCAATTTTCTTTGAAATTACATATGAGATTCAATAAATATATTTTTTTTTATTCTTTTTATATTTTAATCTCCTCTTTATTTTTAATAATTTATTGACACAATAATGTTTAAATGTTTTAAATACATTAGATAAATTAAAATATAAAATAAAAACAAACAATATAAAAAACAAACAGTATATAAAGGAATGAAAGGGTCAATCTATAAAAAAAATGATTTTATGTAATATCCCAAAAAGTAAAAGTGACATGAAATTTAATTTGACAATTGAAGGGCTTACGGGCAAAAAGATGAAAGTTAATTTTTTTAAATCTTTTATTTTGATAAATTTGGATTTTTGTAAAGAACTTTGTTCTACCTATTATAAATGAAAAGAATTAGAGCCACCTTTGTGAGTTTTTTGGGAAAGAAGATGAAAGTCCTTCTATGATAAGGTGAGCTTATTTCAGAAATATTTAAGTTTCAATTAATGGCCGGTTCTTGTCAGAGTTGAAAAAAATAAATAAAAAAGGTACTTTAGCATTCTTGTTATAGCTAGGAATGCTAGACTTAGTTTAGTCAGAAACTTTAGTTAAGTAGGTAGCGCATTGGTCAGTATGTGAGGCTATTTAGAATGGGTAAAAAATTTTTACAAAAAATCGATAGGGACAATTAGAGATGCTGCTAAGAAACTGAAACTGGTAAGCCATACAATGGGCGAGGACAGTAAGTGCAAATGATACAAATCTTTTTTGCCTTTAAATGATGAAGATAAGAGTCAAATAAGAAAAAATTTTAAACTGATACCATGTTAGGAGGCCTAGAAGGCAGATTAAAATAATGTGTTGTTTTCTTATAAACAACCAACATTTTGGAAAAAAGTATTATAAAATCAAAAAATGGATTTTTTATACGTTTTCACTTTGTAACAGGGGCCTGTGAGTGACAGTGGTACTGTCACCTCAAGTGGCCAAGGCTTAAATGTTGTAAGCTACAAACTTAGGCTACAACTTATATAAATTATAAAAAGATTAAACGTTACTATATGTTATTAAATTTACACGATCTCGAAAGGGAATTTGGCGGTTCTTGGAGGAAAAGTATGCTATAAACGTTTTTCTCAAATGTATAACTACTGTAGGATAATCATACATACCTTTTCAATTTTCTTCTTGCAGCTTCACACTTTCACTTCTTATATTTACTAGTTGAATATCGACTTTTCAGTACTTTTGTATTCAAATATTTACACTTCTTAAACTTTTAGGTTTTATAAACCTTTTATAAATTTGTTGTAAATATATATATTTATCAACATCTTAAACGTTGATTGAATGAGTGAAACTATTCAATCAACTGTTTAATTTACTTAATATTACTGTTTAGGTTTGGGATATGTTATTAATTAAAAATGCCGATTTTAGGGCAACGAATGGTTTGTATTTTGTTGATAAAAAACCATAAAACAGTTAAACACATTATTTCAAAACACTGGAAACAGTAATAATTAATGACTTTACAATTAATAAACTCTAAAAGAAAAGACCAAAATAATTATGAATATTAAAGTTAACAGTTTTATACAATGTTAAAATAATTGATAAATTTCCCCAGTTGAAATAAAACCCCCCTTAAGAAGTGTGAATGAAAGTGTACCAGGCAAAGGCAAACTAAAGAGTAAAGTCCCTGACGACTTTCGAAAGTTTCAATACCCCGCTCTCTAGACATTCTCAGTTTGTCGCTAGCTGATTGGGCTAAATCTAAGCTTTCTTTAACGGACTTCTTCCACCACTCTTCTCTACAGACACTCTTGGTTGCCGTGGTCTGAATCTTAAGCTCTCTCGCATTGGCGAGAAAGACAAAGAGAGAAAATACCACCGCAATTCAAAGATGCGGAGATGGATTTAGAAATTCGGTAAAGTTTAAATCTTACAGGGTGTTTCTTAAAAGTTGAAAATAGTTTACCAAATTTGTTTCCAGTTACAAAATATGAATTATTTTGATGTTAGTGGCTCAAAGGACATATTAGCCGAATACAACTTTTATTAAAATACAGCGAACCTGAAAACATGCCTAAAAACAAGTCGCCGGAGTTGCCATAAATTTTACTTAATCTTAACCTAGTCTTGCATATAATTAATGCTTGTTGATGACAAAAACAATATTTAATTAAAAATCTTTAAAAAATTATAAATGGCAAAAATACCATTTATGCTCAAATCCCGTTTTGTTACATTACTCCCCCCTGATTAAGTATAAACAATTTTTTTTAAACGCAAGTCGAAATAAAATGGTTTATAACAACAAGCATTAAGTAGTGCAGACAACACAAATCTAAACTAAAACTATAACGCTCTTCGTTTCCATTTTTCTTCTGTGGATGATGGTCAACAAACATTCTGGCTGGAAAAAACTTGAAGTTCCATTCTGGAACAAAACAGCAACACTGAATCAGGTACAACATCTTAGATCAGCTAGTCAGCAACAAACATGGTGAATGATCAGTAGATTCCAAACAGTACTGAAAGAATCAGAATATCAGTGCAGCTTAATAACAACGATAACTTAAATTAAATGAGGGCAAAATAAAATTGACATATAAACCGAAAAATATATAGAAATATATAATTTTAACACACATTGTTTGAAAACTACTACATTAAGGTATATATTATATACACGCTTATGCAGAAATATGTGGAGACAAAAAAAAATGATTTAAGTTAACGTATATAAATTAAGGGAGTCTCCAAACCAAACCGTTTCCTCCATAGTGTTAAACAAACACTAGGTACGCAGCAAGAGCTGAGTTTCCACATTGGCCATCTTTGAAACTAAGGGTGAACAGCAGACTCTGTATTGAATTTGGAAAGAAGTATCCAATTGCAGGTTTGCACAGCGACGGTAAGAAGACGTCGATTGTAGTGATGATGGCTGCTTTGCAGATCTAATGACTTTAATGGTGGAATGGCTGCTTGGTTGATTAAACTGTTTGTGGAAGAAATTTGTTGGTTGGTTGACAGCACTTTGCAATAGCTGACCTAAAAACAAAATAATTTTAATACAAGAAAAACAATGTTTTTAATAACAATAAACCAACCTTATGTAAAACAAAATTAATTGTTTAAAAAAAAAATATATTATTAAATTTAAAAAAATTGAAAATTTTTGATTTTATGATTATATTTCATAAATAAGTTTTAGGTGAACTAAAACTAGTTAGACGGCAAATAACCTACAAAAGGTTGTCTAACCCAAAAAAACGTGTTTGCATAAAAAAAATTAATTTTAAAACAAAGATAAAAGCAAGAAATTACAAACACTAACTGAAATATTAAAATTGATTATTTTAAAACTTTAAAATATATTTATACCGTATAATAAAAAATAGGTTTATTTGACAATAATTTATAAAGAATTCAAATACCTTAAGACAAAATTAATTTACAATTACGAGAAAAAAAAAAACGTTTAGTTGACAATATTTGAAAAAATAAATTAAGTTGGTTTATTGTTTTCAGTGTAATAAAAAAAAACAACCCTACCAGGTTAACACAATAAACTTTAAAACAAACATGGAATACTCTATCGAAACAAAATAAATAACTCATGTGATCGAAAGAACAACTGAAAATAAATACAAGTTAGCAAAAACAAACACAAAATGATACAAAAACTGAAATACAAGTTTTTATCATAGTTAAGATTTTAATGATTCAAAAAATTTTAAATTTTATAAAGAAAATCAGATAGAACAGATAGAATAATCTCAAATGAAACAAATCCACATAGATTTTTTTTTAAGTAGAACAAATCCAAATATAATATTTTTTTATTAGAACAAATCAAATACAATGATTCAATATAGAACAAATCAGTATATAATATTTCAATAGAGAAGAAAGAAATCAATTTTAAAAAAAAATTAAAGAACAAATATAAATAGAACGAATCCAGCCAGATGAATATACACTTTTTCAAAATTACTTAGAATAAAGCTCTTCCTAGAATTTTTACAGTTTTTCCGAAATTTCCTTCTAAATTTTTTTCCTGAAACATTACCTGTTTCAATTTAAACTTTCTTTTCCATAGATTTTGCTAAATAATTTTTCTTTAAACGTGAAAAATATTTTTTCTTTCAGATTGATTTTCGGTGTGACTTTAGTATGTTTGAAAATGATAAGTTGGTTTTCATTCTCTAACTAATTTGCATTTTATTTTATTTTCCAATTATTTGTAAGCTGGTTTTATACAATTTTGAAAAACTAAGAACAGCAGCAAAACAAAGCAGGTTAATATTGATGTCATTGTTTGAAAATTAGACATCTTTGCTTTAAAATACTTGACTTAATAAGCAAATGTTTTAAAATTTGATCAATTTAGGTTTTTATCGAATTTCATACACACATAGGTGGCGATAGATGATTTTAAAGTGCATGAATCAAAACAAACGAAATAAAATAATCTTAGTTGATAATAAAATTTTAAATAAAATTATGTCTTATTATATTCCAATTGAAGCAAATGACAAAAAAAACTGAACAAAAATGACAGTTGATGGTTGCTTCAATCGACTCTTTTTGGTGTTATGAAAAGAAAAAACTCTCTTGGGTGATAAACTCATTTCTTATTTTTCCAAAACTACTAAATAAGCACTATTTAGAGTCCAAGCAGGCAAGGGCTACTTCGAAAATATGAAAAAAAAATAATAAAAAAAAATACTTTAAAATATTTTAGGTATAACATACTTTTTTTCAATTTAATAAGTTGACAAAAAAAATCAAAAGGTATCTTAAACGATAAGGTTCTTTAGATCACGCAAGACTTAAAATGAGCAAATATTTTAAAAAATAATAATAAAAATAATAATAAATGAAATAATGCTTGCTAATATATGAAAAATAAACACTGATCTTAGAAAGACTAAGTTTTCCTTAAACGATCAACTAGTGATTTAAAGGATTTTATTATTTACACAAAAAGTATACATAAATTACTCTTTGCTTATCATTAATGGAGCCAATCATGTATAGGCCTTAGTAACAACAAAATTACTTAAAGATGATAATAGAAATAAAAATAATACAAAAATAATAATTTAGGTGTTCTTGATTAGTGCTATGCCTGTGCACTAGCATATCATTTTAATAATGACGTTATAGAGAATATTTTTATTTTATCGATTAACTAGGACAGCAAACAGAAAGGAACAAACTAACAAAAAAAAACAAAACATTTTTAGAAAAAAAATCACATTTTTGTGATTTGTCATAGTTACCAAAAGAAAAAATTTACAAAAATAATTGTACTCATAGAGTAAAAGAAAAGTGGAGATTTTTTTTAAGTTGTTTAATATAGTGTAGATTTTAAAAAATATCAAAATAAAAAACAATTTTCAAAATTTATCCTTAAAATGGAATTTGCTTGGCTTAAATGGTACAGACTGTACTTAAAGTTCGTATAGGCCAATATTTTCCATATAGGAGAAAAACATAAAAAATAAAATATTGTTTTATTGGTAAACAATACAAAAATTCAAAAATTGTTTTACACAATCAAATGTTATTAATTTAGATAATATTGATTTTATCAAGTTATAATATAATGAGAAGAAAAAAAATAGAAAAATGTATCTTAGCAATGTTAAGATTGCTATGATAATATCCAATTGGATTCGAGAATGACTTCAAAATGGAGAAGAAAAAAAAAATATACATATGTACACAAATCGAAAAATTTTAACCGTTGATGACGTAGTTTTTATTCGGTTTATGGGATCTTAGAAAAGCACTGACTAAGAGCAAATGATCCCCATTTAAAAAAAAAACAAAGCTTTTTGAAATAATGGACTCTAAAATACACTATATATAATCGATTTTACGTTAATACTTTAACCAATAGGTGTGGATTTACTATAACACACATATCCATCACAAAAGAACAAAACCAAAAGGCATGTGTGGATTTTAACAAAAAATAAAATGATATTTTGTTTTTTAAAATATTACAAAAATAAAAAAACAATTAAAAGTTTACAAAAAATGACTTTACCAAAATAATAAAAAGTTAAGTATTACACTTTTTTCGTGTAACACAAAAAACAAGATTAAAATTACATATCTGACAGATGATTGATGCAGATATTATCTGAAAAGATACAATTTACTTCTACTAAAGCAAAGTACAAAAGAGATAAAGAATTGGTTTTCACGTATAATAATAGGTTACAAAAGCTCTGTATACCTCACGATAGAACTGTGGCATAACGCGATAGAGACACTGTCTCTAAGTCCAGCGATTGTTATGCCAACTACCAATCTCCACAGCTAATTAGCTATTTTTTTATAAAATTTGTGCTTATGCACTTAGTTTTTATGGTAATTAGTTTGACGGGTAACATTTTACAGAAAAAAAAACAGTTGTTTGCTGTACACTAAAAATTTTTTATACAAAGATTTTATTTACTTGATTTTTGATTTAAAACTTTCTAATTCAAATGAGACTTTTTCGTTAGTCTATAGGTGTTATCACTGCTAAAGCCAAAGACAGTGGTTTTATTTATAAAGTGTCAAGACAAAAGAAAATATATAAATTTCATAATGTAAATATTACCAAATGACATAAAGATTAGCCTAAATGGCTTATCAACCCTATAAAGTAAAAAGAGTAAAAATTTGATCATAAAATTTTATAATGAAAGAAAATACTTCTTTATTCTGCTGTTCTTGTCTGTTTTTCCAATCTCTGATTATTTCTTGATGTTAATATCTTTTTTTTAAATATCACTGATAAAAATATAACGGTTTTCATTTGATATGGCATGACTCAAGAGTCGTCTACTCTTTATGGTTGTATCTTCTAGGTTTTTCCTATTCCTATACCATTAAACACTAAATTTCTAAAAATCCTAACTTTTAGTTACTATCTCAAATATTATTTAATTAACCTATTTTATAACCAAGTCAGAAAAATTGTCCAAATGTCTACCATAAAACCTGTTTTAAAATAATATCCCTTCATCACTTCAACACAGGTTTCAAAAACGTATAGTGACTCTTGTATACCAAATCTAAATCATGTTTCGTCACAATAAAAAGAATAGGTAGATCTACCATTTTTTTATTGAAAATTGTATTGTGAAATATAAAATTTATTCAACGACAACGCTTTTGTCTCCCTAATTAGAAAACCTAAGACACTGTGAATTCCACACTTACAGGTAGTGGCCACATTCTGAAGATAGAAAACCACAGGTGTATGACGAAGAAAGAAACTAGTCTACATCTTCGTGTTAAATAAATTTTTCGGTCTATTGTTTATCCAGTATAACTCAAAAATGAGTTCCCGACATGACGAAATAGAAAATTACTTAGGTCTCTTACTGAAATCTACTAGGTGTGACGTCACTGTCTTCATTAACCTACCCTGATATAACTTTTTATTCGTTTCATAGGTAAAGTTTTACCTCTACCATGAATAGTTTTTCCCAAATTTAAATTCCCATTTTTACAAAATGACTTGACTTGAAAAAAACCCAAAAGTCCAACCCATATATTTTTCCGCTGTTTTAGACCAGTTCACCTGTAGACCATGTAAGCTATAACATGACGATTATTAATTCAGTAGTTTTCTTGATAAAGATTGGTTAAAACATTTAACTGACTATACCGTAACCCTATCTATCAAAATTGAGTTACGATATTAGGAGATACGGCAACAAACAAAACAAATATAGACCAATTGAAAATTTTAATTATAGGTATACCATAGAAACACCCTCTCGAGTGGAGAAGAAAAATTCCCTAATTTACTCCTCAGCCTTCTTCTCAATGACTGGGGAGTTTAAAATCCAGCTAAAAACACTCATTCCATAAAAAAAAACATTTTATAAAATAATCTATAATATAATGATACAAACAGCGAAAAAAATTAATTCGCCTTCGTCTTACAAAAAAACAACAAAAGAAAAAGAAAACGCGACGATTCCACTTGGCGAATTATTATTGGTCTATTGTTTTATAACATTCCTTATACATCAAAATATGCATATAACAAACACAGATCCATTTTGCCATACCATATAGCCATATCAAAGTTACGTTAAAAGAAAATTCTAGGACGCTTTAATTCAAAAATACTTCCCTCTCACATATTTACTCAACAGATAGTAATAGACTTTTGTCATTTATAAAAATATCTCAAAAATTTTATAACAAATTGTTCTTAAAAACTTTCAACTTGATGTGTCAGTCATTTACAACTCAATACAAACAATACAACTCCTAAAAATGAAAATAAAAATATTAATTAAGTAAAATTTTCGAGGGAAGTCGAAGAATCGTAGACCTCTACAGTTGTTGAATGTCATCGTCTTCACCTATAAAAGAAAACGAAGTTATAACACTAATTCTATACATGGTTTAAACAAATATAATAAAACTTTTTCTTTAAAACATCATTTAATGAATTTATTATGCTTTTGACATAGTGTTTAGACACTGTTATTTTTATTTTCATTAAAATCGGTCTCGTAGTTATTAAAAATTAAAACAAGTTTGTACAAATTTTAAATGAGTGCTCATAAATTACGAGGATTAGATGATAATTAAAAACTTTTTAGGCGAATAAAACAAAAAAAAACTCTACAAATGCAAAATTTTAAAAAGTTAAAATGCTAAGGCATTACTTAATTAATTTATGTTATATATGTCTATGTAATGATAGACAGGCTTGCTTTTGCAATGCAAGAGAAAAAATATCTTTAGTGTCAAAATTGCAAATATTGAAACAAAAAAAACTTAAAAACTCAAAACAAAGATTGTCCTTTTTGACATCGACGATCTAATCTAAAAACACAAGAGAGAGATTGTCCCTTTTGACTTTCAGATTGATCCAGGATCTAGATTAATAATTTTTTTATAGGTTTTTCAATACGTGTGTGGCTTGAGCCATTACAAAAAAAATAAACTTTTTGGCAAAGAATGGGTAGGGGATCAAATGTCAACTACCTCTAATTCAGAAAAATTAATCGTTTATTTAAACAACTACACTTTCCATTCCATTCCAATGGAAAGTGTCGAAATGGATGCAATAAGAAGATCAATGAGAAAATCCAGAACTGATCATACAAGAAATGAGATCATAAAAGAAAGAATGGGAATCGAGGGAAGCATAACTGATGACATCACTAAAAGGCAACTGATATGGTATGCCCATGTACAACGGATAAACGACGAAAGATTACCAAAACAGGTCCTAGAATGGCAACCAATAGGGCGCAGAAAAAGAGGGCGTCCTAAACTGGAATGGTAACAGTCAATCCAAAGATCAATGAGTCAAAAAAAAAAAAACCTGACGGAAGGAAGATCACTGTCATGATCGAAGGAGGTGGAGAATAGGCGTCGGACAACGTAGAAAAACGTTCTAAACCGACATAGTAGTAGTAAACAACTACTGTATAGAGTAAGTCCAACTACAGCAAAATAGTAATAACACATTAAAAAAAAAAGGAAGCTCTGATGATAATTGCATAAAAATTATTTTTTTATAAAACAGGATAAGAAGATTACAAAAGTTAGCAAAGAAACGAATGTACTAAATCTTTGGTTACTAAGATATTTACGCACGCAAGTTTTTATATTGCTACGACAACTACATTATAGAATCTCTGTGTGTAAATAAATTAAAACTTTTGAGATTCGGTACTATTTACATATGCTAAGAATATCCTGGATGTATGTATCTATCCAACATTTTCTTGGAACACAAAGAAAAAAACGAATGAATACTAAAAAAAAAAAGAAAACTTAAATTCGTTGGACACTAAGACAAGGTGCGGTCAAAACTGTGAAGTAATTCGATTAACTGTGCAGAGAAAACTTAACTGAAAAATTATAGAACTTTATGCATATAATAGCTTAGCTAAGAAGGCATTGTGTTATTAGCACTTTTCAAAAAAAAACATACAGTAAAAAGTACGGAGTAGGCCTGGCAAATAGACCTTTCTTTTGGGCTACTTTTTGTTAGCAGTTGATAAAGATTACTACCATGAAACATCTTATAGGTAGATTTATCAAAAAATTACATTAGTCAATTTTAAAATAACGAACTGTGCAGAATGCTATGAAAATAATGAAGGGTGCAGAAAGCTATGACAAAAACAAAAGTTTGACTTAACTGTCAATAACTTAAAATTTGAGAAATATTCTCAATTTTCTTTTAAATCTTAACCTGGACAAAAAAAATACTAACCAATAGGTTTAAGTTTTAGTAGTTGTCTTAAACAAAAATGAAGGTTTAAAAGCTCAAATGACACGTTTAAGGTTGACAAAAATAGAAACAAAAGGTCTTAATTACTTCATGGTATAATTTATAAAAATGAAATATAGTTAAAAAAAAAATGATAGATAGAAATTTATGTAAGCTGTTTTCAGTAGCGTACTGTACACGCGGGTCTATTGTGTAACACTGTGTTTTAAACGACGTGGTAGAAACTCATGGTTTTGCCAATATACTTATATATTAACTTAGTAGCAAAATTTTAAAAAGAAGAATGATCTAGATCTTACGAAAATGTACTGGTCAACTGTCAAAAGTTTTTATGCAAAACTCTATATCATATAGATATCAAAATACCATTTTTTTTTTAGTTTGTAAATATAAATCCTATATATTTTAATTTAACGCACAAAAATCGTCACATGTGATGTGATTACGAAAGAATATTAGGAATAATGTACATAAGCCATTGTTGTCTAGAGTTAGCTGGACAACTCAAAAATAACCGACCGACCTTAATGAAATTTAAATCAAGGAACTGCATTTCTCATTATAGATCTTTGTTTGAAAAATATAAATTTAATAGTACCCGTGAATGAAAAATCAAACATTGGACCCCCGTGAGCTTTCAAGCTACTCACGAAAAGATATGAGAGAAACAAAACATTTTTTCGCGAAAGCTTGTTTGGTTTATAAATTCAATATCATAGTTCAGTTAATAGATACCGTAAAGTTAAATGTGAATAGATGCGTCAGACGCGGATCTACAGGAGGGTAAAAAAAAGTGAAATTTCCCTCCCAAATGTTAAAATATATTTGTTCTGGACACACATAATACACTGGTCTGGACAATATGCAAAATAGTTTTATGCAATATTTATTATAATATTTCCTTCCCCAAATAAAATTGATACGCCACTGCTAGAAAACATTTTATTCCAATTGAAAAAAAGCACGAAGTAGGTAGGTGTCTAAGAATGTTTTTCTGGACTTCCTATGAATAGAAGAAAGGCCCTTTTTAGAAAGTAGGTATAAAATACCAAAGTTGAAGTACATCTTTGTTTCTTAAAGACTCAAGTGGTCTATTTATAGCCATTTTAACGGCCCAGACGTTTGAAATTGGTCATAAAAGAAAAACAAAAATCTAAAATTTCAATGCAAGCCATATTTGTTAAGAAAAAATCTTTATTATACTTAAATTGATTCAAGCAAATATACAGGGTATTTTTTTTTCAACGGTATTTGCAATAATTTTCAAAAGTTGATTTAGTTTTTCAAAATAGTTTATTTGCTTGAAGCAATAGACTTTATCATTAATTAAGTCAACTAATTTATGTCTCATTTTTTTCTACTAATCCTATTTGATTTTAATTAATTTTATAATTAAGTTAGCTTATTGGTTATGTATAACCTAAATTTCCATATTGCGTTTTCTCTTTAACCAGTCTTTAATTATTAAATGGGAATTATGTTATATTTATTTTAATAATTATTATTTATATTAATCAATATTATTTTTAAGATTATGTATAAAATTATTACTAACTCAAAATACGCGAGTTTTTATTTTAGGAAAAATATCAAATACCTTTATCCAATTTCAAAGGTCAAGTCAAATTTAGAAAAATAGATTGATTTACCATTATCTTTGGTTAAATTTTAGAAACAATTATTAGTACTTCTCTTATATAGTATGGAAAAGGAACTGCTAAGCAATCTTTTTAGGTTATCTGGTGTTTTGGTGTAAACCTATATATTACATCAAACATGGTACTTTGATCTTATCGAATTTATTTATTTAAATTGTTTATATTTTGAGTTATTTAAAATATGCTACTTAATTTTGTATATCTTTTTTTTTAAATAAAAATCAATAATGTACCTATATAGTCATAAAGACATGGACATGACCTGTAAACTTGGTCTTTTTAATAAAAATTACAAGAAAATATCTTCTAGCTTCAAATTAATCAAAACGATTTCACTGTTATAACAAATTATCGTTTTAAAACAAGTAAAAAAAGGGTTAAGAAAAGCCTTTACTGTGTTAGGACATTGATTTGTGGCTTTCTTTAGCCTTATGCAATGAAAATGCTATGAGATTATGTTTTTTCCAAAAAAAAAATTACTGTATGGCTTTACAAAATATTATTTCATTTAAGACATGGTCGATAGCACCAATACATTTGTTAAATCGATCGTCTTTCTGTCAAACAAATGTATTGTAAACTGGAGACCTTGGGAAAATAAAAGAGGTAGTGGAAGAACACAAATGAGATGGGCGCACGATTTGAAGAAACATGCGGACTAGATGGATGCACACGGCGTCATACAGGAAAGAGTGGAAGATATTGAAAGAGGCCTATATCCAAAGATGGATCGAAGAAGGCTAAATAAATAGAAAGATAGCACCATTCTCCTTTTTAAAAACGTAATGAATGTACTGTGACAATAAAACTAGTGGTAGTTTATAACAAATAATGTATAATTTATTTATTTTTCCAGTAAAGTTATTGTTCAGTACAATGACATACGAATAAAAAAACAGGATAAAACTCTCTCTAAATAAGCTAAGTTGTGTTTTAAGATGGTAACTAGTAAACCGATATGGATGCCATTTTTATTTTTTCTACAAAAAAGGTTTAGTTTTCTGTTAGGTTAACGTTTTGATTTTTGAAAATATGAAAAATAACGTACATTTTAATAATATATTCGCTAAAGGTGGTTATTTTATTGCTTTGATTTAAAATAGGTCGAATTTTCTTAATATCCTTTCTTAGGATATAACTTTAGATTTTTTTTTTCGAAAAAAAATAGGTCTTCAAAGTTAGACATGTACCAAATTTTAATGTTGACAAAGATCAGTACTTTTTTTTCATAATATGAGCTTTTTATCAAACTCCCTAATCATTTTTCTCTTTCTACATCATGGTTTTAACTCAGAATGATCTATTTGGTAATAAGTCGTTTTAGGTTTTAATTTCAAAGGTGTTAATATTTAATAAGATATTTAAGTGTGATGAGTTCATTTATTAACATAAATAGTTAATTACCTAGTTACTTCGCATGTAGCGGATTAATTCCTTTAATGGCAAAGATAATGACAAAATAAAGCAAAAATAATTTTATTGTGATTTTTCCCAAAATCTACATAATACCTTAAGAAGAGACAAAATTAGTTTATGACTTTACAAACAAAAACAAGTTTTTGTCCGGACAATCTAGTTTGCTTTACCTGAATCATAGAAAATTGAATGAAGGGTTCTACATAGGTTTTTCCATTTCATAATATTTAATTAGGTATACCATTATGCAAAAATGGCTTGACAATAACTTACGATAATAAACGACAATATACTTTTTGATTTGATTAAAAATATTATGAAACGAAATTCACTTGATTACCTACATGTTAGTGAAAGAAAATAAATAAAATCTAAAGAGTCTCTTTCAAAAAAACCAAAAAAATATATAGGAGGTTGTTTTTACATTTACCTCACTTTACTTAGAAGCTGTGAATTTGCAGATAGTGCTGATAATATCCAACTTAAAAAGAAAATCAAATTTTCTTTTATGAAAAGAATAATACGTCATAAGAAAATTATAAAGCAAAAATAGTTCGACAAGTACGTCGTTTTAAAGAATGCTATGTTTGAATGCTATGTTTTGTAACATAAAACATATAAAAAAAAATTATTTTTAATTTGATAATAATTGTATAGAATCGATTTTTGCTGTAGCTACATTTATTTAGTCCATGGTTTTAACAAATTAGTGCTTTAAAAAATTTTGAAAGATTTACTTGTGGACCTTATAATAAAGAAATTTCTCATAATCGACAAAGTTGTTACTGAGATACAAAGAAATCAGTTAGTCACGTTTATTTTCCAAAAAGAAACTTGTGTGTAGTTTGGAAAATAAAATACATTTTGAAAATCTGGAAATATATAAACATAAAATTTGAAAATACTTCGTGGTTGCTTACTTATAGTTTGAACTGGTAAATCTCAATCATATATGTATGATATAGAGAGTACAAAAATGACAACAAAAAATATCTATCACATATTCTATACAAGATATTGCTAGTAGCTAGGTCTGTTTTCTGAGTTTATCCTGACCAGACACTTTACAGCAGTCCTGTAGCACAAATTTATGAGAGATGAAATTGCCATAATGATTGCAAATAGACTATAGCAGAGGTATGCTACCCACGCTTGCATGGAAAAAGTAGTTAGAAATTATAAATTTAAAAGTTATGATGCAATATCAATGGAAAATTACTTGAGATTAATTAATTACACCATTTTGGATACTTAGATGGTCAAATAATTTGGCTTAGGTACTTTTTGCCAAGTGAAGTTTTAGGTATTAAACAAACAATAAAACCAAAATAAAGTACAAATATCGATATCTATGAAGAAAAAATATTTATAAAAAACAATGTTATAATGACTTCACATAAATTTTTGTATTATTTATAACAAAAATGTTATTAAATATTAATAAAAAAGGTTTAATGGTTCAAAAAAAAACAAAAAAAAACTGTTATTAATGCAATAAAATAAATAAAAAATATCCTCCCTTAGTTATATATGACGGGTGTCTTCAAAAAAAATCAGTGGTTTGTCAGAGGAAGGGTTGGCAATTATTGTTTCAGCCAACTAATCAAAAATAAAGAGTTGCAATGGACTCCTTTTTTATGTTTTTAATAAAAGATTCTTTAAAAAAAATTCAGCTAGAGAATGATAAGTTTAATGAGACTTTATTTTAACAACACTGTGCTACAATTAAGACAAAATAATGGACCCTTTTATCCATTTTGTTTAAATAATGTTTTGATGGAACAATTTTAAAGTTTACCAACGAGTTTTGGAGTTATAACTCAAATTTAGAGTTCAGTAAAGCTTTAAGGCAAAAGGTTGATCCTTTCGCATGCTGGAGAATCCGTCCTCCAGATAGAAATGGAGAGCATTTTATTTGCTGGCATATTTGGATAGTATTTAAACTTAACTTTTCAATAAAAAATATTCTACCAATTTATCTTCTCAAAATTTAAAGTGATCATATATCAATAGAAAAATTGTCATTGACATGACAGTTTCCTTGTATTTACTGTTTCAAGGACAAAAAATATTCAAAAATATTAAAAACTACATAAAATAATTGTAACACAGATTATAACGTTAGTAAATTAAACAACGAAAAACAGTTATGGCACATCTTCCAACAAATTAGTTTTGGTTTTCAAAAACTAGACAAGACTATTTCTTTTTAAACGAACAATTTTACAAAAATTTCCTTTAGTTTTTCCAACAAAATACTACCAATGGGTTAACTAAAGTACTACTGAGTTTTTCTCAAACTTTCAACATAAAATTTTCACAAATTTTTCCAAATTTTTTCCAAATTTTCCAAAATTTTTCCCAAATTTTCCAAAATTTTTTCACAAATTTTCCAAAAACTACATTACCTTGAACTACTGACACCACTTTGTAACAGGGGCCTGTGTGTGACAGTGGTACTGTCACCTCAAATGGCCAAGGCTTAAATGTTGTAAGCTACCAACTTAGGCTACAACTTATATAAATTATAAAAAGATTAAACGTTACTATATGTTATTAAATTTACACGATCTCGAAAGGGAATTTGGCGGTTCTTGGAGGAAAAGTATGCTATAAACGTTTTTCTCAAATGTATAACTACTGTAGGATAATCATACATACCTTTTCAATTTTCTTCTTGCAGCTTCACACTTTCACTTCTTATATTTACTAGTTGAATATCGACTTTTTAGTTCTATTAAACTTTTGTATTCAAATATTTACACTTCTTAAACTTTTAGGTTTTATAAACCTTTTATAAATTTGTTGTAAATATATATATTTATCAACATCTTAAACGTTTATTGAATTAGTGAAACTATTCAATCAACTGTTTAATTTACTTAATATTACTGTTTAGGTTTGGGATATGTTATTAATTAAAAATGCCGATTTTAGGGCAACGAATGGTTTGTATTTTGTTGATAAAAAACCATAAAACAGTTAAACACATTATTTCAAAACACTGGAAACAGTAATAATTAATGACTTTACAATCAATAAACTCTAAAAGAAAAGACCAAAATAATTATGAATATTAAAGTTAAGAGTTTTATACAATGTTAAAATAATTGATAAATTTCCCCAGTTGAAATAAAACCCCCCTTAAGAAGTGTGAATGAAAGTGTACCAGGCAAAGGCAAACTAAAGAGTAAAGTCCCTGACGACTTTCGAAAGTTTCAATACCCCGCTCTCTAGACATTCTCAGTTTGTCGCTAGCTGATTGGGCTAAATCTAAGCTTTCTTTAACGGACTTCTTCCACCACTCTTCTCTACAGACACTCTTGGTTGCCGTGGTCTGAATCTTAAGCTCTCTCGCATTGGCGAGAAAGACAAAGAGACAAAATACCACCGCAATTCAAAGATGCGGAGATGGATTTAGAAATTCGGTAAAGTTTAAATCTTACAGGGTGTTTCTTAAAAGTTGAAAATAGTTTACCAAATTTGTTTCCAGTTACAAAATATGAATTATTTTGATGTTAGTGGCTCAAAGGACATATTAGCCGAATACAACTTTTATTAAAATACAGCGAACCTGAAAACATGCCTAAAAACAAGTCGCCGGAGTTGCCATAAATTTTACTTAATCATAACCTAGTCTTGCATATAATTAATGCTTGTTGATGACAAAAACAATATTTAATTAAAAATCTTTAAAACTTATAAATGGCAAAAATACCATTTATGCTCAAATCCCGTTTTGTTACAACTTTTTGGACTCTCATCTTTTTTCCGCAAGCTCTTTAGTTGTATTATTTATTTAAAAAAGTATAAAAAAGCAATTTATATCAAAATGAAATTTTCATAAATAAAAAATTATATCTAGCCCCCTCCCAAAATGTAGACTTCTTAAATACCCCCTGTGGCTTAAAAATGGCTTGTTGTATCAAGAAGAAGTTTTTAGCTTTAAGCTTCTCTTGATAATCGAGCCTTACAAATGAAGGTCAGTTTTCTTCCATCTGCCTGAGAAACACCTAAAACTCCCCAAAAAACATTCCCAAGCCCTTTAAAAAATGCACAGACATTTTATAAAGCCATCAATAATAATAACACTGTTTTACAAAATAACTTTTTTCTTTTTTTCTGACTATCTGGTACTTATGGTGATTATTAATGATTTTTGCCTCCTAAATACAGATCTACTTTCAAAATTTCTCTATCAGACACCGTTTTTGAATAATTTGATTTTTTTGTATGATCCATTATTTATCAAAATACGGCAGTGGAATAAAGGATATTTGAAGGCAGGACCAACTATACCTGGGCTAATTGATGCCATGCATTATATATTAGGTTAATTTATTAAATTTTTTTTTTTAATATTTGGTTCCTCTACACCTTGTTTCCTTAGATCCCCCGGCGCACAGTAGTTTTTCAGACAACTTTTTTGGCCATAAGTAGGTTATATGAGTTATTATTAATATTTTCTGTTTGAATCAAGTAAATTACGTTTAAAAGTATAATTTTAGCATGAATTGTAAGGCACATTAAAATTTCTTATATATTTGAACTTTGGATTGGTTTCTCAAAATAGATTGTACAGGATGGTCCAATTTTGTCGAAATATAAGGGTAGTATTTCTAGCATAGATATCAAGAAATTATTAGATATGTCCGGGGCTTAAATTTCGAGGCGAGTTTGAATATAACAACGATATTTTAATACACCACACAGGTTTTGAGCTACGAGGGCTTTCTGAAAAGTTTGCATTTTGAAAAGACTCCACATAACTTTTTTAATTTTTGTTAGTTATTTTTTAAAAGTTTATTACATCATCTGGAAAGTAGTCTAAATGGGAATACATAGAATTAAGTTTCAAAGACATATTACATCACATATCTTTATATCCATTTAACATATCCTTATAGTCTTTAGAACGATGTCTTCACAAAAACTGCTTACATACTTTCTGGAACGCAGTCCATGAACGCTATTCTTTTTTAGACCAAAGTGGGTCGAAAGTATCGTCTTTCATCAGATACCTTATTTGTGGCCCCACAAATATACCCACTTTAATTTTTGCATCAAAGAGGCTTGGTAGTGAGGTAAGCAAATCCTTGGTCATTTCTATCCATTGTTTTTGCAAATTGGTTCAATAAACATAATTAAATGTGTTCGATTATTTTAAAGTCTCCGGAAATTTACTATTTGTGATCTTGTGATATTTAATTTTTGTTAATACATGTTGAAGCACACCCTATGATTCTTTCGTCAAACTTGCATAACCAACGGGAACCGAAGACATTAAGTTACCGTTATGAAGTAATACAGCTTTTAAGATGACATTTTCTCGGACACTTACCACACTTCATAACTTTTTATAAGAACGAATTAGATGAAATTAACCCCATCGATATTTTTATATTAAGTTTTATAAACGTAAGAAGTACTGCCTCCTCCTTGTCAAAAGTCATGCTATTAATGGTAGATCCCTCTCCTTTGTATCTCCTATAGGATTATAATAATTCCGAAGATATAGTTTTAGGTATATTTTTGCCCTCGGTTACTAATTTGGTGGAAATTGCCAGGTGGAGATTATCCTAAATAATTCCATTTTAATTAGTGTAATTTTTACCTGAATTTTACCATAAAATACTAAATAAAACAAAGTTATTTCTTTTCAACCAAACAACAACTAAAATGTTGTAAATGATAAGCATTACATTTGTAGTCAAATTATTTAATTTCCACCAGGATTCACAATAAAGACTGTTTTGTATTATAAAAACGGTAAATACCTACATATCTTTAAACCAAATGACATAACGTACCCTGAAAAATTTGAAAATTTGTGAGATAAATTATATTATTTATCTGTTTTAAAAAAAATTGCAAACAATATATTAATCTACAATTTTATCCACATTAAAATGCTTTTTGGAGGTAGTGCTAAAATTTACATTTGTTTAACACGAAATCCTTTATTGCTAAGCCCTAAAAAATCTACATAATTGCAATGAACGATTAGTTTAAAACATATTAGTGTATTACAACTTATCAAGTATGTTATTAAGGGATGAATTTTTGAAGTAAATGCAGTTTTATGAACCTGGGCCAAAAAGTCTCACCATAGGTAATATTTTAAGAAAGATAAATAATAATTTTATAAGTCTCACTTGAAATAAAACACATAAAAACTTATAACTTTATTATTAGCTACGAGAAAACCTGAGTTTTGTATATTTATATCATTTAAAAGCATTTTTCTGATCATGATGTAAAATTATTATGTTAGTGTTATTTTTTTTATCGTAATGTTTTCAATTTGTAGTATTTATTGAGTACCTACCCTTTTAATCTTTACATAATTATTAAATGTTTTCTTCTTTTTGTATAGTTTATTCTAATTTATCTGGTCGTTACAATAAAATTGTTATGTACAGTCTAATAGAATTATATAATTATTTAATTGAAAACTAGTGTATTATTTTTTCCCAACAAGGGCATCCCTGCGGGGAGAAAAAGTAACATAATTGGTATAAAAATTAGGATAACAGTTAAAATTGGTCTCAAATTATGCCAGGTAATTTCGACAACTTAGTCTTACGAGAAATCATTATTAATGATTTTATCACACCAAAACTTATTGAATGAACCGCTACCCGTCTCTCTTTAACTCATTAAAGGTAACCTAACTCAAAAGATTTTGTTTCTGTTGTATTTTTCCGTGGGCAGCTCAAAAGCTAGATATTGGTAAGAGAGATATATAAGTAATGCCTGCCATACCGTATGCTCTCACATAAGTGGCGAAATCTACAAATACAAAAGAAATTACCAGAGTAAAAATAAAAGGCAGGCAGATGAAATGAAATACAGTTCCCATGACCGTGACATAATTTGTCCCTCAGGTCGGATCAATGCATATTGCATTTTTTTTAATTAGGTAGAATTTGTGACAAATATTAAATGCTACTAAACTAAAAAATAAGTTATATGTCTGGGAGAGGAAGGGGGCCAGGGACCCTCTGCCTCCAAGGATCCGCCACTGCAGAAGTCTTGATATCTTGTGAATACCTATACTTAGCGCGGGCCTTATAGTCAAGGGCCTTATAGAAGGTGATGTCATTTCAGCATTAAAGGGTAGGTATAGATACCTATCTCCACCTATTTTACAAATTGAATTTGTTTTGTAAAAAAGATGCTAATTCCAGGTAAAATGCGTTATTCGTTATCTCATTCATTTAATATAAGAAAGACATTGGTCAGAATGCAGTAAGCTCCTAATCGAACAAATAAATATATACATTATAAATTTATTATTCAACTAAAAAAAATAGTCACGGCATAATTAACTAGCAAAAAACCTAATAGTGTCCAATATTTCTCTATAGCAAAATAAGCTAAGGTATCTAGAAACGTATTTACCATCAATGAAATTAGCATCCTCTCTAGCAAATAAGCTCAGTTTTTGAAAATATTAAATTTAAGAAAATAATTATCTTGGAAATAAAATAATACAAATCTCCGTTTGTTTTGATTTGAAAGAATAATTTTTGATTTCAAATAAAGATTTGTCTTGAAACAAAATAATGCAGATCTAAATTTGTCTTAATTTGAAAAAAACTTTCTTTTCTTCTAAAAAAGGATATTGTCTTGAAGGAAAACTATATTCGATTTTAAGTCAAGAAAATTATTTGTTTTGGAATTAGAATCAAAAGTGTTTTGTTTTGAATAAGCAAATATTTTGCTTCCAGAGAAAACGATGGCTTAATTCAGTTCCAATTTGTAATAAAACAATATCTGTTTGACATTAAAATAAAGACATATTTTGTGTTAAATCAAGAAAATATTCTCTTGGTGAATAGAAAAGGACAAATTATTTAACTTCAAAGCAATTTGCTTTGATCTAAGAAATTTTTTTTTACCCTGTAGAAGCACTTTATATTACTTGTTAACAAATAGCCAATTCTCCCTATCTCGACCCCGCTGAATCCGAATATCCCGGTGGCCTCCTGAAAATGTTGACCGGCGCTGAGATATTTAAGATGGCGGCCAACATGGCGGCGAAAGATTAAATTTTAACTGTAAAGACCAAATGGACACAGGTATACATTAAAAATATATATTTATTTTTCTAAAAAATAATATCATATTATCTTTTTTTTAATGGCTGCAAAAACCTTATAAAATTCCCCAGAATCCCCAAAATCTGAAAATTTAAGGTTTTTTCAAATTTTCTTAAAAACTAAGCTTCTAATAGAAAAATTTATTTTAAACAAGTGAAATTAAAGAAAGAAAAATGTTTTCTGCTTCGGCCGGGGATCGAACCCGGGATCTCTTGCTATCTAGGCAAATATTCTACCACTGAACCACCGAAGCCACACATAAATTTTCGGAAAACTTATATCAATGCAGGCCGCGGTGTCTCAATACAAGAATGAGAGACACTCAGGTATTTACTCGACCAAGTCATCCAACTGATCTCTAAATTCTTCTTTCCCACTGTCAAAAGTATGATAACTCAAATTAGACGCAAAGAATCAACGTCTGAAAGCCTAAGATCACCTTTTCGTGTGTTAAAATTTCTGATCGCAAAATGGGCGATTTTGCCAATATAATTATCAAATACCAAATTGCAAATAATGCAAGGACCTAAAACTATAAACGACAAGTGAAATTAAAGAAAGAAAAATAAGAGAAAAGTTTTCTGCTTCGCCCGGGGATCGAACCCGGGATCTCTTGCTATCTAGGCAAACCTTCTACCACTGAACCACCGAAGCCACACATACATTTTCGGAAAACTTATATCTATGCAGGCCGCGGTGTCTCAATACAAGAACGAGAGACACTCAGGTATTAACTCGACCAAGTCATCCAACTGATCTCTAAATTCTTCTTTCCCACTGTCAAAGGTATGATAACTCAAATTAGACGTAAAGAATCAACGTCTGAGTTATCATACCTTTGACAAACAGCAAGAGATCCCGGGTTTGATCCCCGGCCGAAGCAGAAAACTTTTTTCTTATTTTTCTTTCTTTAATTTCACTTGTTGTTTATAGTTTTAGGTACTTGCATTATTTGCAATTTGGTATTTAAGAAAAATTTATAATACACTTTATTGTATAATAATGTATGATAAAATTCCCTTTTTAACGAGGTATAACTCAATAAATTCGCACTGAGAAAATATGGCCAGGATTCCTACTTAACATTTTCCACTAGTGGTAAGTGAAGTTTCTGTTTATCATAAAAACAAAATTCACTTACCATAGGCCGATCTACCTATTTGGCTTGAACTTATGAGCACTTAGTGATTTCTTATTGGCTCTAAGTTAATTTTCTATTTGTCATTAATTTTTATTCATTTAACTTTAACTTTAATATATTTGTGGCAAAAGAAGTATTTATCTATGCTAAATAAGTAACTCTATAAACACAAGCGATCAAATTATTAACTAACTAACTATTAACCCTTAACAATCTTTCTATTTGCTGCTAAAGGATTTTCCTAATAAATTTTGTTTATTAGTAGTTTTTGTATTTATTATTTATAATAAATACTTTTTTCGTCCCATCGAGAACACCCCTCAGCCCTAATACAATTGAACCTTTTTATTTGTATTAAATGAAAAAAGACAGAAAGGTGGCCAAGGACACTACTTATTAGCCGTTAATATGAATCTGTTAGCCGTTAGTATGAATCTATTAACCTTTAATATGAATATAGTAACCCTTAACGCGAATCTAGCAACCTTTAATAACAATTTATTAATCCTTAATACGAATCTATTAAATATTAATACAAATATATTAACCTTTAATATGAATCTATTAACATTTAATAGAAATCGAACAACTACTAGGTAGTTCATTAAGCGTTAATAAATAGTTAACTTGCTGTAAATAAAGGATCATTTACAGTAAGCAGAAAGATATTAGTGCTGAAGAAGAAAATATCTTGTGGTAAATGGATATGAATCGTTTAAGGTAAGTAGAAAATGCATTAATACTAAATTAAGTTTCTATTTACCATAGTTTTTTATTAAGTAACTAGTTTTCCATTAGCCTTTAATAGATCGATCCGTTTACCCTAAATAGAAAGATCTTTTGTCTCATATTTAAGTGAACTATCTATTTAGGATAAGTGAATTCCTTTGGTGAATTCTTATAAATGGTAAGTGGGAATTTTTCTCAATGCACTTTTATGTCTAAATCAGCTAATTGCGCGGCGGTTGTCTGTCACAGAAGCTTCTGTGGGTTCTGTGTTTCGTTTTCCCTTTGTTTATTATTAATTTTACCCAAAGTTTTAGTTGTATTTTCCCGTTAGTGAGTCTGTTATGTTTTCCAGTAAGTTATCAAATTCTCCAGTCAGCCCAATTTTCTTAATTTGTTACTCATCTCAAGTAAGTGTGTAAAATATAAACATAAACTAAACATGTTTTTAGATTGGTTTACAAAAAGGACAAAAAATTTAAGTAATTGTTGGACTGTGTTAAATTTTAGACAGTTAAAAGGGCTTTCAATTTTCTTCCGTTTTGTACAATGTACATGGAGTGTGGCATGTTCAGAATTGTGGCATCATGTTCAGAATTTATGCTTCAGTTTTACTGTTACTGGAACCCTATACAACGGTAGATCGGTTGAGATAATTTGGTCTTTATGTGCTATGGTAACTGCGATGATAGTTAGTGATGAGGTGAGCATATTATTAGGGTCTTTAGGATACTGTCAGGCAGTAATAGAGAATTGTTGAAATAAAGTCAGGCTATAATAGTGCCAGGCACTATTCTGACACTTTCACATTGAAAACTGACAGTTAATACTTCAAAATTGACATAACAAAGTCGAATTTAAAACTTTCATCATTTATTTTCCAATTATAAAGGAAGGCACTATTTATTCCAGTTCATATAGTAAACAAAGGCCGTATGTTGAAAGATCATAGCTGATAGTGCAATGTAAAGGCGTCAAAAGAGTGCCTGGCACAATTATAGCCTGGCTTTATTTTAATAATTATCTAATAGTAAGGTGTGTATCATAAAGCAATGCCCTTACGATGAGTGTCCTTAAGTAATAGTGCCAGACAGGGGTGGCTCGGTATTTACATTTGGTGTACAGGTTAGGGGAAATACCAGGAAATACTTGGGAAGTACTGGGAAATATACTAGGAAATACCGGGAAGTGCTTGGGAAATACTGGGATCTTCTTCCATCATTTATATGAAAAGACTCAAGTTTCATTTTATGTAAGCCCCTATGTCAGCTATATAATCTCTGTTTAACTTCCTCATCAATTCCAAAAATGTGGAAAATATCAAAATTTTGCCCCATTTTTAAATCTGACAACAAAAACGATATCACAAATTATTGGTCAATATCTATATCTTCAAACCTACTTAAAATTTTTGAAATAATGATACATAAGAAAATTAGCCCTCTTATTACCAAACAATTAACAACTACTCAACATGGTTTTATAAAGGGTAGATCCACAATTACAAATCTCACCAACATTACTCAAGATATATTAGAAGCAATCAACTTCGGGCAACAAATTGATGTAATTTACACTGACTTTACGAAAGCGTTTGACCGACTCGGCCACCAGATATTATCAGTCAAAGATTGATAAACCTTACAAAATCGAACATTGTGGGACGCTCCCAATATGTATGTGTCAATGGATTCAGGTCTCAGGAGTATCCTGCGACTTCCGGGATCCCTCAAGGATCAGTGCTGGGTCCACTTTTTTAAACATTTTCCTTGACGATATAGGAGACAATTTACAAAGTAAACATTTAAAATTTGCGGATGATCTCAAAGATAAGAAAGTGGACGGACCGGAGGAGTGCGGAGGACTTGAATTCAATATACGAATGGTGTCTTGAAAACAATTTGCATCTAAATATATCCAAGTGTAAAGTCATGACCTATACAACAAAAACAAACAGAATAAACTATCATATCAATAATGAAATACTGGAAAGACCCCACACATTTAAAGATCTAGGAATTGAATTTGACTCGGAACTTGCTTTTGTAAACCATCTAGATATGACCATCTCAAAAGCAACAAAAATTCACGGATTTATTACTAGATGTGCACAGGATTTTTCAAATATAAAAGCCATAAAAACTTTATACTTTGCATTTGTTCGATCTAAGTTAGAATATGGGTCTATTTTATGGTCCCCTGGTTACATTTCCCATAAGCAAAAAATTGAAAAAATTCAACGACGATTTTTGAAGTATCTCTTTTGAAAGAGTGAAGGTATATACCCACCTCAAGGCATACCCCAAATCGATCTACAAATTTGATTTAAAGTAAACTCCCTAGAGATGCGTCGCCTGTATTCGGGCCAAATATTGCTCTATAAAGTCATGTATAATATTATAGATGACATTCAAATTTTGGAAAGATTAAAATTTACGATTCCTCGTTCAATTTTTTCTAAGCAATGTGGCCAATTAAAATGCGTTTGGTGACATTTGTGGCAAACTAAAAGACGTTGTCGCCATTTTGTGACACTGTAAATAGAGCAATAACGCTGTGCCAATTTTTGACACTAAAAAAACTACTGAATAAATAAACAAATATCTGGAAGCAGAACTGTATTTTCCAGCTAGGTAAAACATTGATATGCCCGGTAACTTTTATACAGTGGAGAAGGGGGGGTTCAGAAATAGGAAAATTTTAAGCGCCACAGTGTTTTAATATCAATGTTTTACAAAGAAGATCTTAATTAAAATACAGTTCAACCCAAACGTTGTAGCCAAACAATGAAACTCTACCTACTTCTGAGGCTTGCAGAGTATTTGTGTAATTAAAAAAAACCTAATAAACAAAATAAAATTCTCAAAGATTCCTAAATGAATCAAAATGACACAAATAGAAAGTTTTTTACAGGTAGATGCACATTTCCAACAGGTCACAGTGTACCTACATTTGAGTCGGTAGTGTGAGACTTCATTCTCCAAAATCATTCCATCATAGGAGAGATCTGGACCAAATATCTGCTGTCATCATTCTACATTGGGTAGAATGAGACAGACAGCAACCCAGTCCGAGATCCACCCCATGAGGTAAAACAGTGTAAAGAAACCGCTAAAAAAATATAATCTCATCTCTCTTTTGTCTCCGCAAGGTTGGTGCACTGGATTGTACAAATAACACAAAGATTTAGTTTATCTTGTTTATTTTAAAGGTAAAACTGGAAAATATTACCAAAGACATGAAATAGGAAAAAAAAATGAATGAAATGAAATGGAACAAGTCAAGCCAAAATAGCAAGACACTCCAATTGTACAGTAAAAATTATAAATTAATAATTATGCCGCAAAATTTTGGTTATGACGTCATACCTTATCTTGTGTTCACAAGAAGTGCTAAAATTATATTTAAAAAGTTATTTCAAAAGATTATATCAAATGTTGCTTGCTCCTACCTTGGTCCTTGATTATTTTATGTGATTATACATGTGTGTTTTATTTTGTAAACCTGGTGTCGTTCTCCTCCTGCTACTCCTGTCCTGGTTTGTTCGCGCCTCCCCTGAAGATTCCTTAGCACATGGTACTAGGGCAGCACATGGTTGTGAAAAGGTTGTGGGATCCTTGCCCGAGCGTAAAAACCCTGTGGAAAATGAAATGTTTCAGTTTCCTGGAATTCGTCTATTTTGCACGAAGTTCCCCTACACCGAGAATATTAAATCACGAACCCCATGTCGACTCAATAAAATAAAGCATTTAAACAGATGAACTAAAATAATCCTAGCGTACCTTTCCCAGGGTCACAACTGGCTCGAACCTCGTTCCACCAGCAAAACTGTCCCGTCGATGGAATGGACGGGCTGTAACCAAAGGAAAAAACAATATATAGTTTTTATCCAAAATGTGGTAACAAAAAAAAATATAAAAAACTCCAAAAATTCCCCACGTCTTTTGTCGAAAAAGTACATTTCACACGAAAAATAATTACAATTTGGGAGGCAAATATTGTCTTGAAGAATTCAAAAAAAAATCGAACTTACCACTTCACACACGCTTCTTTCCGTAGGAATGGCGTAGGCTGCCTTAAATCCCTCTCAGAGGATGTGAGCGTCACTTAAAATTCGCCTAAATAACGACGGCTCACAGTTATACCATCTTTGGTATAATTTGCAACTACTGCAGTGCCAATAACCACAAAAACAATGGCGACACCAATAGACGGCCACCAGCCCAGCCAAAATTCTTTAGGAAAGAGACAAGACACTTTGTCGAGAACACAAAAAAAATGAAGTTGGCGGAAATCGTTTCTAGATTTGGTGGGGACAGTACACAGTACCAACCAAATTTTCCCGGTTAAATTCAAATAAGCATGCGAACCCATTTATAAAAAAACGCTCTCGCCGAAAAATCACTAAATCCGGTTTGCGAGCTTGGAGAAAAAAACCCGCGGTTTTCAAACTAACCAATGAGGAAATACATTAATTCTTCCGTACCGGTCTACAGGGGGCAGCATCGATCAAGGAGATATCGAGAATACGTAAAACGCACATTGAGGTGTTGTCGGATCTATTTCCACGGTTGAAATTTTTATAACAAGGACATCGAGACACCCTCCATACATAGACCGAACATTTGCCCACCGGACCCCCGCCGACATAGCAAGTAGGAGGAAAATAACCAGCAGGACTATAAGAAGCTCAGCATTGAAACCATCAACTGTAAAATCAATTACTGGAGATCAGAGCATGCATTAAACCCAGGAATATTCAAACACTCTACCAATTCCCATATAAGTAAAGCTATATTAAGTGTAGAATTTAGTTGTATTTTAGTTACAGTTTTAGTCAAAAGTTTCCTTTGCTCCTTAGATATGTTTTCTCTAAGATTCATATGGTTTGACACCATTTTTGTAAAACATTTCTAGATTAATAAAGTTGTTTCTGAAATTGAACCTAAAAATACACATTGAACTACTGCTTAAACCCGGCCTAAGAATGTTCAGATGTTAAGTTTGCTCACCACTAGCTAGCCCTACACAACCTTCCAATCCGACTGAGTTAGCTATTAACTTTATTTAACTATGATTATATATAAATTTATATAATATAAAAATACGATTTTGTTTATTCTTTTAGTCCTGGTTTTTATCCCTCGTTTATCTCCCATTTACAAAAGTGCATAACTCGTATTTATTTTATCTTCTCCTTATCAAATTAAAAAAGATATTAAAGGGGCGGAGCCTCGGTTGTTCCTGGTCGAACCGTGGACCCAAATATATTTTCGTGCTATCAAAACTAGTTAATCCGTGAAGGATATGAGGTTCGGAAGAGAAATGATTGTCCCAATATCCTCGAAAATAAACATAAGCGAATGGAATGTTCACCTAAATGTTTTCTTCCTGTTACTGAAACCATTTGTGATGCGGCAACGCCGCCATTCCCCAGCAGAACAGCTGTTTATTTTCATGAACGTCAAAAAAAATTACGAAATTTTACAGATAAACAAAACAATCAAAAGTTTTTATGTGATTTTTCCCGAAACCTGTGATCTCAAGTTCCAATTACGATGTCCGGATAATGCGATGTGCGCAGTGTCCACAGTAATTCGATGGAATGCCTCCTTTTTAAAGTAACTTCCTGGACACTATATAACCTCCAAACCTAACTCTATAAAATACCCTTAATTTGTGTACAGAAAGACGAGTCGAAGAGCCTTGATTATTTACCTAAATAAACAAATATGTAACGTTGCCTTAAACGTAAAAATGACACGTTACATAATCCCCCCAACTTCAAGACGATTAACCTAAAAAGGTTAATCGGAGAGATCCGCTGCCGACTTAAGGTCTTTGGCATACCAACTCCCTGGTAGTACTTTACCCGATGGTTCCTGAAGCTCAAATATCCATGGAGAAATTTTATTCCTAATCACATAAGGACCAACGAATGTCGGTGCTAACTTCTTCGAGAAAAACTTCGCAGCATCTGACAACACATAATTCTTCTTCCAAACACGCTGACCCACAACAAAGTTGGGTACCCTGATACGCAAATTATACTGAACTACGTTTTTCTCTCCTGCCACCTCTAGCCTTCTCTTAACATCAGCATAGAGCTTCCGGAAACCTTCGTTTTTACTTTCAGCTGCAGATAGTACACCATTCTCTTCAGATATCAAAACTGGGTTGGAGTAATCTTTTCCTGACAGACACATATTCCTACCAAAATTAACAAAGAAATGAGACATCCTGGTTATCTCATGGGTTGCAATACGAATCGTGCAGGCAAGTTTATGTATTTGTTCGTCCCACTTCCTGTGGTTGTCTTTCACATAACAACATAACATGGTTTTTAACGTGCGATTCGTCCTTTCTGTTGGATTCGCTTTGGGGTGATAATACGGATTATACTGAATTTTAACCTGATAACTCTCAGCAAAACGCTTAAACTCGTTACTTTTGTACTGAGGGCCATTATCACAAAGTATCAAACGGGGTACTCCGAAGACCATAAATACTTGTTCCTCAAGATGATTGACAACAGCTTGAGTAGGGGCTGTTTGCATTGGAAAAACTAAGGAAAACTTACTCAAATAGTCCGTAACGACGAGAATCCAGCAATTACCCTTTGTCGAACGAGGTAGGGGTCCACAGAAATCTGTTGAAATAATTTCCCAAGGACGAGTTGGTTTTGGGTGAGATATCATCTGATCAGATACACCTTGTGTATCACCTTTATGAGCTGCACAAAGCATTTCTTTACAAAAGTTGCCACGTCCTGGCGCATTTTTGGCCAATCATATTTTTCTGCCAGTCTGTGGAAGGTTTTATACACACCCATTCGCTTCTCCAATAATTCTACGCCTATGATCTTTGGGAACTACCTCTTTCCAATATTCGTTAGATGGTGAAAGTTGAGGGTGTTCTTGTTTGACATATTTATACAACTTATTATTAGTCCATGAATTTTAGTGGTGATTCTACGACCCTCTTTACCATCTTTTGGTACCATCGATCTTTAATTGCTGTTGAAACGTCTCTGGGCTGCGAAATTGTATCAATCATAGGTACTGCGCGAGACAACATGTCCGGGACAACTAAATCTTTTCCTTTCCGATGGATTACTTCAAAGTCATATTGCTGCAGTTTTACAGACCAACGAGCAAGTCTTCCACTGGGTTCTTTCAAGCTATGAAGCCAATTTAAACTAAAATGTTATGACCTTAAATGAGATCCCCTCAATATATGGCCGAAGCTTCTCTATCGCCCAAACCAATGCCAAACATTCTCGCTCGGTCGTCGTGTAAACACGTTCTTGCTTAGTCAAAGATCGACTCAAATAGAATATGACCTTGTCTCCTTCAGGATAAAGTTGCGTTAAACATGCTCCTATTCCATATCCTGATGCGTCTGTTTGAATGACAAATTCCTTGGTATAATCTGGACATGTAAGAATCGGTGCAGTCACTAAAAGTTCCTTAATCTTAATAAATGCTTTTTCGCAGTGTGGAGTCCAATCGAACTTTTGATTTTTCTTAGTTAGAGCTGTAATTGGAGCTATTATCGCTGAAAAATTCTCTATGAAACCTCTATACCAGGATATTGTACCTACAACTCTACGAACTTCTCTGACAGTTCTTGGCCTCTGGAGCTCTAACATGGCTCTAATTTTATTAGGGTCAACTCGGATGCCTCGACCGTCCACTACGAATCCTAAATAAGTCATTTCTGGCCTACACAGTTGGCATTTCTCCCAACTTACCGTTATCTTTGCATTCTGCAATCTTCGTAGGACTTCCTCAAGAATTCTAAGATGTTCAGAAAAGCTCTGTGTGACAATTACGAGGTCATCGAGATATACGTACACGTAGGGGTCTGAATTGCTTCCTATGATGCTATCTATGAGTCTCTGCCAAGTTGCAGGTGCATTATGAAGACCAAAAGGTAAACGCTTAAATTGGAAGAGACCTCGTCGACAGATGAATGCTGTTAGTGACTTCGATGATTCTTCCATTGGTACTTGCCAATAAGCGCTTTTGATAACGAAAGTTGACAAGTATTTAGCATCTTTCAACTTGTCAAGAGTCTCGGATACGAGTGGTAAAGGATAACTATCACGCGCCGTCACTGAGTTCAATTTGCGGTAGTCTACGCAGAACCGATATTTATTTGTGTTTTTCTTTTGTACCATTGCCACTGGTGAAGCCCATGAACTACTACTCCGTTCTATTACATCTAGTTTTAGCATTTCGTCGATTTCGTCATCAATAAGTTTTTGAATGACCGGTGAGACCTTATATGAACGCTGTCTTATCGGCGCTGCAACTGTTGTAATCTTGTGTTCTACCCTGTCTGTACATCCTAGTGAGTCACCCATAATAGTCTTATATTTATCGACCAATTCCTCTAGTCGTTCTGATTCATAAGGCGTAAGAGTAGTTTGTTGGTCTGATGTTTCTAAAGAACAAATCACATCTTTATTATCGGCAAAGTGCCACTCATTAGTACTTAAGTTCGGTACTATCCCCATCGAAATCCAAAAATCTAATCCCAAAATCAAAGTGTGCGGCAACTCAGGAACAAAGACGACCTCTATTAACCTAAATTTATCGTGAACTCGCATAGGAAGCTGCACTGTCCCAATACAACTCGTGCTGTTGTATTTGCCACAATACAACTCGTCTTCTTCGTGGTATCAAGTGAAAAACCAAACCTCTCGATGATTGACCAACCAGGATTCCCTAAAAAGTACGTGAAGCCCCGGAATCCAACAAACCTAATAACTTATTTCCGAGCACATCCACTTCTAAATAAGGCCTCTCATCTTTACGAGCATGACTTATCACATAATCTAAAACGTACGTTAGCCTATCGGTCGATGCTTGTTCACGCTGACTCGAAGGTCGACCGCCTACGAGCGCCTGGGTCCGTTTCCCTGACGATTACAATTACGACATTCTCTGACTGTTACTCCTGCTTGTCCACACGAATAACACCGCTTGCCTCTAGGTAATGCACACCCGACCGCCATGTGCCCTGTTTGTATCTGTAGCAAACAACGTCCCTATTCGCCCTACCAAGTCTAACACCCTGTGGTTGTTGTACATCTCTGTCATTTGCACTTGACTGACCACTAGCTGGTTGTTGCCTATCTCTATCAGCTCTAGCAGCGAAACTGCTTGCTGGCTGCTGCCTATCTCTGTTAAATCTCTTATCAGGAATATTCAAATTCTGTTGATTTGATGTCCTGGCACCTGATATTTGAATTGCATCAACCCCTGTTGGAAAATCGTCAAAATCGCTCTCTACGTCAACGTAGGCCAAGTCAGGTTCAATAGATTGGTTTCTTCTAGGAGTAAAATTCTCCTCCTCTAACCCATATCTCTGGTCTATTCTACGACACAAATCTTTTAAATGTGATAGGCTATTGACCTCAGTAGCAATCAACCCTTTCTTATAGATGTCCGCGATATTTCTGAAGACGATAGCTAATTTCGCCTCTTCAGAAACAGGACAGCCAAGTCTTTGGAAATACGTGTTCATGAAAGCAATATAGGTCCCTATAGACTCTCCAGGGCCTTGTTTACGTTTTTGGATCTCCTTCAATAGCTTCTCGCCATATGAAGAAGGAAGATACTCTGCCATGAACCTCTGTTCCAGCTGTTCCCATGTATGAACTTCTCTACGAACATCTTTATAAAAAGTATAGGCTGACTTTCAAAAAGATCAATGCCTGAGTTCAGTAGAACCTTTTTACTAACTCCTCTAGCCTGACTTAACTCGTCCACTCTCTCGAAAAATGCGGTGACGGAGATTGTACCCCTCTCGCCTGTAAACTTTAAGTTCCACGTATGCGGAGGTACAGGTGCAACATGATATGAAGTACCAGGATCACTTGACATTGGTACTGGCGACGAACATGAAAATGGTCGTGACTGAGCAATTGGTGCTATGCTGCTTTGGAGGGCAGCTAAACTCAAAGGAACGGTTGATACTGAAAAGCTGTTGTACCGTAATTCTCAATCGGCATAGGGAGTGGTGCTTGTACTGATGTTTGAGTTGGGTTCGTTAGCATTTGCATTTGCACTGTAGTAATGACTGACGGTTGGTTCGTAGGCTGTTGAGCTGTTCTTTGTGTGCTCGAGTGCTGTGGTTGCGGGAAATGAGACTGGTTAGGTGTGTTGCCAGCATTTGTCGAGTGGTCTGAGCTTCGACTCGTTGATTGGGTTTCAGATGCTTCATCATCATCTGAGGCAACGCCAACTCTTAGTAGATCTGTTGCTTGGCTCTGCAACCTCCCAATCAATCTCAAGGTTTCCGCAACCAGTATGCCTTTCGTTTGACTTTCTTCAAAGTTGGACGGATTCATGTTGTTAATCCTGGCTAACACGTGTTCCAACCTTACGGCGATTTTCCTAAACTCTCCCCCTTTGCTCGTACCAGAGAACGTCTCTACCAGCGGTACCAGACTATCAAGCTTCTTCATGCAGCTAAAAGCATCTTGGCCAAATTTAAAGGGATACGGAGGATATCTCATACTTGCATCAGTCTTTTCTCTTTGTTTGATCAGCATAAGCTGTTGTTTCATCTCTTCCACCGATCCAATAGCTATGCCTCTCCATGTTAACTCATAGATTAATTCGTCCTTGACTAAGTACCTTATGTCAGACAACCGACTCAAAGAAATAGCCATGGTGCCTTTTCGATTCAAACTTTAGACTTTAATTAAAACTGTTAATTATACCTCCCAATTATAAAAATTAAACCACGCAATAACAAACACAAAGTTCACTTTCAATTCACTAGTGAAAATCACTATACATTTTCTCACAAATGTAGAAAATATAAAACTTAAATACGGGCAGACGCGAACAAAACCGAAAAACACCGGAGCAGTAAGAAAATAAAATTTATTTGCATTTAAAATTGTAATCATAATTTATATTAAGTATTTGTACAACCAACTATGACGTCCAACCTTGCAGAGAGAAATAACTACTTAAATCCTAAATTAGAATTAACAAGTAGATATAAAAAAAAAGTTTAAAAAAATAAAAGAGAGACAAGAGCTTTGGCAGTGTTTAGGTCTTATGTTCCACTTCTGCGTGAGTAAAAACCAAAAAAAAAAATAATTGCGCTTATCCTAGCTGAACTGGATTAAAATTAAAGTTAAATGATGTTTGTTTACCTCAGCAACCGAATAGGTAAATTTATCCCTAAATGGAACGTACAACAGACTACCTATAACAAAAAATTCCAAAGCTGTTGTACACAGTTAACGCTAGGGTATACTCCTGCTATTGCAGAACGGCTCCACTAATAAACTCCTCAAAAAAAAACACAAATCGCCGTATATAATGATTTTTCTCGAAAGAATAAATCAAAACCCACTTTAACCTGCTTACCTATCCTGAGGTTACACGAACCATACATTGCTTAATGCAACATCATCCCTTAATATATAAGTGAACGCAATAAACATCGGAACAGATGTTCATGTTATAAAAATCGTAAAGTACGCTCAATTAAAAAAAAATCCGCTCGCTAAAATTGCGTCGAATTAGACTAGTAAGGATGTTGTGGGTAATTTAAGAAAATTTTAAAAAATTTACCGATGGTATTAAAAGAATTTATACAAATAACGTCTTGGTAGGACTGCAACTCTCTAATAATCGTTAAAATGAAATTCCCAAAATTTAACTAAATTGATGCAAACCATGGTCAAGAAGACCCTAGGATCGTACCGGAAGGTGTCCAAAAAAAATTAAAAAATTTTTTGGTGTCGACCACAGTAGCCCAATAATAAAGAAATATTAATTAGTGGCTCGTTAAAACTTTCAAAATATTACTCTACACTGATAGGTGGCTTGGAGAAGGGAGAAAAAAAAATAAAACAAATGATGATAGGTTGTTAAAACGCGAGGGTTCGAAATGAAATTATATTTTAATTCAGAAAAAAAAATATTTAAATAAACTGGTAAAACCATTGTAGAGCAAGGTACTACTATGCACCAAAAAGAAAATTTTCCAACAAGAAAATCAAGTTTCCTTCCTTAAAAAAAATATTTAAAAAAAATATTTAGAAAATATTAAAAAAAAAAAAAATAAATGTTTAAGTGGGGTTGCAGCTCCTTTTAACGATTTTAAAAGAATTAAAATAAAATTAGCACTAGAAAAATCTTAATAGAGTTATGTCATGCAACAGTTTTTGTTCTTTTCCTTTAAAAAAACAGTTGTAGATTTCCTTTCCTCTCCCAAAACTGTGTGAATGTGAAAAGTGAATGAGCTAGAAAAATTAATTTACTATACGAAAAAAGTATTGAAAATAAAATTTACTTAAGAATCATAAGGTATAAAAAATCGTAATTGCAAAAAAAACCAATCAGTTTGGGAAAAGTTAAAAAAATATTTATGTTCCAAAAAAACAAACGATGTTAGTATATTTGTTTAAAATTATTACTTAAGGAAATAAGCAACGTTAGTACTTATTTACTGTACCACTATAATGTGAAGAACCTAAGTTTAAAACTTTGCAATCAACCCCGTAAAGAATTATCTTGTGTGCACTTTCAAAAAAACAAATACGAAAACAATTTCATGGTTCACCTATAAGAACGTTGTAAAACTAAATCTGCCTACTCAAGTGTCTTTACAAACAACATCTAATCAAAAAAAATTTTTACTGCTTAATGCATTCTCAGATCCTTATTCCTGGTGTTCACGAGATATAAAATTAGGTTGAGCCCTTTCCACAACTATTAGTTAAAGCAAAATTACCAAATGTCCAAGGGCTAATGAGACCCTATCCCTACAAATGACATTTTGAAATGAAACAGCTGGGAATAATCCTGCGTAAAAACCAGACAACAAAAATCAAGAAGCCAAGACTATTACATTAATTTTAAAAGAGCATAATAACCTCCCGGCCCCCAATAAACTTTTGTTATCTCAACAAAACTCGGCCTAAAACCAAAAAAACCTTTTTATTAGACATTTCCCCTATTTCCTAAGTATAATGTCAATAAACCCAAAAACTTGTGATTTCCATTCCAATCCCATCTGGACCCTATATATTTTTCAAACGGTTAAACGCCCACAGGCGAAACAATATCTTGTTTTAAAGAAAGGTAAAGATATTTTGAAGCACCCTGTGAAAATAGGACACTATTATGGAAAATTGTTCAGATCAGTGTTCTTACTAATTTTTAACCTAAATATATCTAGTTCCCTCATGTGCATGTCACTATTTTAATTCCTATCACAACTAAACAGATCACAAAATAAAAAAAAATAGATGCCCTCATCAATGTTTAGTCGCATCAAAGAAAACCTATTGTTTTTAAATTTATTCTTAGGTTGAATTTTTTTCTTAAATCAATGATCTTAAATTTATTGTTTAACCTGAACACTTTCCCATTTATTCCACAACAGTGTATTGTAATTTAAAAATTTGCTACATTATTTGAGGTCACCAGTATGAAATTATTTTTAAATTAAAAAAATTGAAATAAAAAAAAATTATTTCCCAATTGTCCACAGCTTCCAAGTTTTCATCCCTAAATACCTAGATACTTTCTCAGTCTAACACCATCCATCGTTATCCAATCTAACGCTTTAATTTCAGAAGCAACAAAACGAAGATAACGTGAAAAAGCTAAGCAAGTAAGTTAGAAGTTGAGTTACAATGGGCGCAGATGACAGGCCCCTTTAAGTACATGCCACTGTCCTGAAATGCAAACTATCAAAAAAACTGAAGACTAGCATATCTGCCGTCAAACAACATTTGGCATGAAATAAAAATAATTTCATATCATAACAGTATCCTCAAAAACAAAACGTTTTTTATTATAAGACCCAAACACCTAACCAATAAATCTTGTTATTTAAAACTATGATTTTGAAGTAAAAGATTTATTGATTCCTGCCTGATCAACGAAGACAAAAAAAAGTTCCCCTTTTGTAACTCAAGAAGTTCCCGTTTGGTCCCCTAAAAAAATATAACCTGTCTGGTCACCCTTTAAAACTACGACCACTATACAAACCATTTTGACCAAAACAAGAATTCGAGAAGTTATGTTTACAGAAAGAAAATAATCTTTTTAAGAAAGATTAAATTATTTAAAAAAAAGTAAAATTTTGAAATATTTTTACCAATTACCACCGCCTAGCATTTATATTTAGTTGAAAGTCTCTCTTAAATTCACTGACCCATTTCACGGCCTCAAAATGACATTACTTAAAAAAAATTACTGAACTTTACAAATGAACTTTACAAATGAACTAAAAAAAAATCAAAAAAAAAAAACTTATATCTATATCTGTCTCAGTTAAACATTTCTTTTGTGGTATTATATCTAGTTGAAAGTTTCTCTTAAATTTACTGACCCATTTCACGGTCTCAAAATGACATTACTAAAAAAAAAATTACTGAACTTTACAAATGAACTAAAAAAAATCAAAAAAACTTATATCTATATCTGTCTCAGTTAAACATTTATTTTGTGGTATTATATCTAGTTGGGCTTCAAATTCATTTTCTCTGTATTCAATCCGGAGCAGGTAAAACTTCTCAAGGCTCAAACATAAATGTTTGCTCTCCATTGGCCATGACCAAGCTATGACCTGAACACAGAAAAAAAATACAGAAAAAAAATAATTGTGAACCAGAAAAACTTTAATTGATAGAAATACACGTAGGTCATTTTTAAAAAAATGCACTCCAAGCCCAACGCTGTATTTTCTACCAAAAAAAAAATTTGACCAGTCACGAAAACACAACTAGACTTGATAACCAAAGACCTAAAAACTGTCCTTCAAAAAAAATACCCCAAAAAAAAAATGTTAAGTGGACCTCTTGGCGTTGATCTTCAGTCAATGTGCTGCTCTAGGAATTTTAGCCTTGTGTTCCCTAAAGTTCCGAACTAACACTATGTAGCAGTAGTACCCTCCTCTGACCCGATGTAACTGAGTGACGTAAGATCCTAATTGTCATCAACAGTTACCACCAAAAAACAAGAAAAGAAAATTACAAAGCAAAATAAACTCATTTTCCTTTTCTTTCACTACTAATTAATACTTTCAACTAAACAAAGCTACCAGCTGTTAAGCTATATTCACTTTAAAACAACCCAGCCAAGAAAAATTTGTGTGAAACCCTGTAAAAATATTCCAACTTCCAAGTGGTGATATCCCACAAAAAATTAAAATCACCAAAAAAATAACTTGTTGACCTAAATAAATTGACTGCACTAAAAAGTAATCGGTGAAACAATTTCTATCTTATTACAAGCAGGAAATAATAAAATATAAATAAATGAACCTGCAAAAAAAAATTGTTAGAAAAAACACACTACCTATGTCATATATTTAAAACATAAAAAGACCATGTCTGGAGGTCCATCCACCTATAAATCAACAAAAAAAAAATTGAAGTAAATTTACATTGCTGTATTTATTTTTCTTAAAAAAAATTAAAAAAATTAAAACATGATTTTCCTACAAAAAAACTTTAAAGAATTAAGACATAAGTTGGACTCCGTTCAATAAAAACTCCCATGTTTTTTATCTACTTATTCTTCCTTAATAAATAAAAATGAATCTTTTATTTCCCAAGATAAAACTTGTGGAGATAAGCTAATAAAAACCATGAGAATCAATAGAGCAACAACGAATTTCGAATCAACGCTTAAATATTACCAAAAAAATGTTTAAATAATGTTATCAAAACCAACGATGACGAAAAATCTTGTTTTTTATTAAAAAAAAAGTGATTGAGTATCAAAAACACCGACAGCCACTGAAAGGCTTTAGCCGTAACACAGAACAAAAAAAAAAAAAATTTCCAAAAAAAAATTCAAAAAACTTTTTTCTTTTTTCCAAATTTAAAAAAACCAAAAAAAAATCAGATGTTAAAAAACTAGCCAAAAAAACTCACGTTGGGCGCCAATTGGGGCCAATTAAAATGCTTTGGGTGACATTTGTGGCAAACTAAAAGACGTTGCCGCCATTTTGTGACACTGTAAATAGAGCAATAACGCTGTGCCAATTTTTGACACTAAAAAAACTACTGAATAATTAAATAAATATCTGGAAGCAGAACTGTATTTTCCAGCTAGGTAAAACATTGATATGCCCGGTAACTTTTATACAGTGGAGAAGGGGGGGTTCAGAAATAAGAAAATTTTAAGCGCCACAGTGTTTTAATATCAATGTTTTACAAAGAAGATCTTAATTAAAATACAGTTCAACCCAAACGTTGTAGCCAAACAATGAAAGTCTACCTACTTCCGAGGCTTCCAGAGTATTTGTGTAATTAAAAAAAACCTAATAAACAAAATAAAATTCTAAAAGATTCCTAAATGAATCAAAATGACACAAATAGAAAGTTCTTTACAGGTAGATGCACATTTCCAACAGGTCACAGTGTACCTACATTTGAGTCGGTAGTGTGAGACTTCATTATATAAATAAAATTATATAAATCATAGGGGAGATCTGGACCAAATATCTGCTGTCATCATTCTACATTGGGTAGAATGAGACAGACAGCAACCCAGTCCGAGATCGACCCCATGAGGTAAAACAGTGTAAAGAAACCGCTAAAAAAATATAGTCTCATCTCTCTTTTGTCTCCGCAAGGTTGGTGCACTGGATTGTACAAATAACACAAAGATTTAGTTCATCTTGTTTATTTTAAAGGTAAAACTGGAAAATATTACCAAAGACATGAAATAGGAAAAAATAATGAATGAAATGAAATGGAACAAGTCAGGGCCAAAATAGCAAGACACTCCAATTGTACAGTAAAAATTATAAATTAATAATTATGCCGCAAAATTTTGGTTATGACGTCATACCTTATCTTGCGTTCACAAGAAGTGCTAAAATTATATTTAAGAAGTTATTTGAAAAGATTATATCAAATGTTGCTTGCTCCTACCTTGGTCCTTGATTATTTTATGTGATTATACATGTGTGTTTTATTTTGTAAACCTGGTGTCGTTCTCCTCCTGCTACTCCTGTCCTGGTTTGTTCGCGCCTCCCCTGAAGATGCCTTAGCACATGGTACTAGGGCAGCACATGGTTGTGAAACGGTTGTGGGATCCTTGCCCGAGCGTAAAAACCCTGTGGAAAATGAAATGTTTCCGTTTCCTGGAATTCGTCTATTTTGCACGAAGTTCCCCTACACCGAGAATATTAAATCACGAACCCCATGTCGACTCAATAAAATAAAGCAAATTTAAACAGATGAACTAAAATAATCCTAACGTACCTTTCCCAGTGTTACAACTGGCTCGAACCTCGTTCCACCAGCAAAACTGTCCCGTCGATGGAATGGACGGGCTGTAACCAAAGGAAAAAACAATATATAGTTTTTATCCAAAACGTGGTTACAAAAAAAAATATAAAAAAATTCCAAAAATTCCCCACGTCTTTTGTCGAAAAAGTACATTTCACACGAAAAATAATTACAATTTGGGAGGCAAATATTGTCTTGAAGAATTCAAAAAAAAAAATCGAACTTACCACTTCACACACGCTTCTTTCCGTAGGAATCGCGTAGGCTGCCTTAAATGCCTCTCAGAGGATGTGAGCGTCCCTTAAAATTCGCCTAAACAACGACGGCTCACAGTTATACCGTCTTTGGTATAATTTGCAACTACTGCAGTGCCATTAAGTGCCAATAACCACAAAAACAATGGCGACACCAATAGACGGCCACCAGCCCAGCCAAAATTCTTTAGGAAAGAGACAAGACACTTTGTCGAGAACACAAAAAAAATGAAGTTGGCGGAAATTGTTTCTAGATTTGGTGGGGACAGTACACAGTACCAACCAAATTTTCCCGGTTAAATTCAAATAAGGATGCGAACCCATTTATAAAAAAACGCTCTCGCCGAAAAATCACTAAATCCGGTTTGCGAGCTTGGAGAAAAAAACCCGCGGTTTTCAAACTAACCAATGAGGAAATACATTAATTCTTCCGTACCGGTCTACAGGGGGCAGCATCGATCAAGGAGATATCGAGAATACGTAAAACGCACATTGAGGTGTTGTCGGATCTATTTCCACGGTTGAAATTTTTATAACAAGGACATCGAGACACCCTCCATACATAGACCGAACATTTGCCCACCGGACCCCCGCCGACATAGCAAGTAGGAGGAAAATAACCAGCAGGACTATAAGAAGCTCAGCATTGAAACCATCAACTGTAAAATCAATTACTGGAGATCAGAGCATGCATCAAACCCAGAAATATTCGAACACTCTACCAATTCCCATATAAGTAAAGCTATATTAAGTGTAGAATTTAGTTGTATTTTAGTTACAGTTTTAGTCAAAAGTTTCCTTTCCTCCTTAGATATGTTTTCTCTAAGATTCATATGGTTTGACACCATTTTTGTAAAACATTTCTACATTAATAAAGTTGTTTCTGAAATTGAACCTAAAAATACACATTGAACTACTGCTTAAACCCGGCCTAAGAATGTTCAGATGTTAAGTTTGCTCACCACTAACTAGCCCTACACAACCTTCCAATCCGACTGAGTTAGCTATTAACTTTATTTAACTATGATTATATATAAATTTATATAATATAAAAATACGATTTTGTTTATTCTTTTAGTCCTGGTTTTTATCCCTCGTTTATCTCCCATTTACAAAAGTGCATAACTCGTATTTATTTTATCTTCTCCTTATATAAAGGGGCGGAGCCTCGCTTGTTCCTGGTCGAACCGTGGACCCAAATATATTTTCGTGCTATCAAAACTAGCTAATCCGTGAAGGATATGAGGTTCGGAAGAGAAATGATTGTCCCAATATCCTCGAAAATAAACATAAGCGAATGGAATGTTCACCTAAATGTTTTCTTCCTGTTACTGAAACCATTTGTGATGCGGCAACGCCGCCATTCCCCAGCAGAACAGCTGTTTATTTTCATGAATGTCAAAGAAAATTACGAAATTTTACAGATAAACAAAACAATCAAAAGTTTTTATGTGATTTTTCCCGAAACCTGTGATCTCAAGTTCCAATTACGATGTCCAGATAATGCGATGTGCGCAGTGTCCACAGTACTTCGATGGAATGCCTCCTTTTTAAGGTAACTTCCTGGACACTAACTTGTCGGGTACGATTTTATTTTAAATCGAACCCTTGAACGAGGGTACCGTAATAGATCTCTTATGTGAATAAAATAAATATGAAACAGTTTTAAAAACGTTACAAACTTTAATGAATACAAAATAAAACTCTGTTGCAATTTACAAATTGTTACGAGACTTTTCTTATGACCTATAAAACAAACAAGACCCAAAATATTAAAATAAAACTTTAACTTACCAAAATAACAAACTTCAAAATATTCTTTAAATATAAAAATCTTATGTTTTTTTACAGACAATTAATTTTAGAGGTTTTAGTTAAGTTCAACAAAACTTAGAATGTAACTACCGACTTGTCTTCTCAAAGTTTGGGTTTTTATAAAGGGTAGGTTGGACCTAAATAATCCATTATCCCCTCTTTAAAGAGCTTGGAGGAACCAAGTCAGTGGCGTTGCTGATAATCCTAAAATTTACTTTACATTCTAGCTAATGAGCTAAACAAGATAAGCTAAACAAAAACAGAGATAAAATACATTTTATAGACAACATTTTCTTATCTCACAGTATTTCCATGTCCAATCACTTTAAAGGGAAAACTCTCTCGCTACTTGCTGTATCCCCACGCTCAACCATTACGACTCCCACTCTAGACTTTTTAATAGTTTTTCTCGCCATAACCATCTGCTGTGTGGTAGGCGGCAACCAAATGTTTTCTATTTTGGAGGGAGACGGAACCACTTTCTTATCTCAACAGAACCATAATTGTGTTTGTCGCTTTTCCAAGATGGTTTCGTACAGTGGCACAGTCAGGGGTTATTTGCATTCCTGACATATGCCCCCCACTAATTTGTCGGCGACCTCGACGACCTGACGTTATATGGTCTAAGGGTTGTTTGGATTTGACTATAACCAAACTTTGGAACCATTCATCTTTACTGTGGTACTGATATCAAATGCTGGGAGTTTTTAGGCTGCTTTCGTGTGTTGTGCACCATTGACATGTAACAAAAGTGAGGCATTAGTTCTGAGCTTATACCGATGATTGTTTTCAAAATATGAGAGATAATGTTGTTGTCTTTACAATATTTAAAAAAATATCTTTATGTTTAATTATAAAATTACTTAGTATAAAATTATCAAAATATTATATCATTTACATTTCAAAAAAATACATTTTGTTTAAAATAAATATGTCCTGAATAGTACGAATACAAAATTAACTATAATAAAAGTATTCAAATATTCCTTTTGGAAATAATTAATTTGGGTCTTGCCAACAGAGTATTTAAAAACTAATTTTCCAAATATCACTTGTTGCTTATTTTCACAAAATTATAAGTGATTTATATTTTCCAAAAAAAAATATCTCTCTCATATTTTCAAAATATTTAATACACATATTTAACCAAATAAATATTTTATATGATGCGCGCACATTACCTAAGACTATTTAAGTAGGTAATTTGCAAAATCGTTTGCTATCGCTATATAGCTATTTTTTTTTGTATGTGAAAGAAAAAAAATCCGCCTTGTATTTTCACCTTGTAAGTGAAAGAAAAAAGTCCATCTTGTATGTTCACCTGGTATTTTCACCATGTATATTCATCATGTATCTTCACCTTGCAAGGACCAAAAAATTTTCTCCAAAGCTTTAAATAATCGTATCCCCGCCAAAATACAAACATGCATGCATAAAATCAAATCAATAAAATAACATCTCCTCAAATTTTCAAAATATTATAAAAATATAAGCTTTCTATTTTTAAGAGCAGCTGCAGCTATATTTTAACTTAAGATGTGCCCATTAGATATATTCTTATATCTTTGAATTCCTTTAAAGATTCAGGGACAAAAGTATAAAATTATCTTTTTATAAATAAATAATAAACCATAATTTCAAACGAAAGCTTTGTGGTCTTAATGTAATTCAATTCGCTGATTTTTAGCTTCTGACTTCTATAGACGTTAAGATAAGTACTTAACGCAATTTGTATACGTATATCAAACTGCAAATTTGGCGTTTTTAATTTAATTACTTTTAACAAATACAGAGTCTCTCATCAGGAAATATTACATGTTAGAAAAATGTTCTTTATTAAGAAAATAGGTATTGTAATACCTTTAATAATTAAAAAAAATCTTAGTGTAAATACTTTTTAATTTTCAACAAAAATTAACTTTTTGGTTAATAAAGCTGACAGTTGAGCTAAATAGCTTTAGGTTAATCTTTTGAGCTAATATTATGTATTAAAAAATCTGCACAGTTATTTATGTGCTATTTGAATTTTTAATATAATGTCCTAATTTGACATTGACACAATAGTCCTGTTTTAAATGGGTGTCTTTGAAAATATGCTTAGCCCATTTCTCGAGAAATTAAAATAAAAAAAATATATTTTTCTTTTTAGTAAAATTTATTTAAATGCCAAAAGATCTTTTGAGACAAAATTTATGCTAAATATTAAATTTTATATAAAACAGTTAAACTTTTTGTGCAAGCTGATTAGTTGTTCGTTTTCTCAGCTACGAGTGAAGCTGAAGGGTCATTGCGTGCTTATTTAGTTCAGCTAACCAATTTGAACACTGGCCATTGCTCAAACTGGTATGCCAAATAATGTACAGTAGCACTAAAAAAAAATTTTGTTTTTTTTATTGCTAAGAGATATGCTCTATTGGGGCATGCGCAAAACGCACCCTTTTAAATCTTACTGTTTTTGTATATTTAGCTTTATGTTTTTCAGAAAATACCAAAAAACATTTTTTTTTAATTACTAATTTTTTTCACTCGCCCTGTATTTCGTTGTTCCTGTAAAAGTCCCTACTTGCACAGGTTACCCATTTGTTGAGTGTTCCGTGGTAGTTGTGTGGGTTTTAAGTATGTTTTAGTCGCTATTCGTCCTTCCAGATGTTAAATTATATCGTGTGTTCTGCCAAAAAGTTGGCATCAAAGGTCGGTAACGTCGTGACGGTTATTGAAAAAAAAAAATAAAACGTAAATCGTTCGGTTCAGTAATTATTAATGTCTGTTAAGTGCTGGTCAAGGGCATTATCTCCAAAATTGTGAAACGTGTCAACCTAAGAAAAAAAATTATATTAGTATCAGTGTTTGTGCTAAAATAAATTTAAAAATATTTTAAAAAATTGTGAAAATAAGTGGATAAACATTATGTTGAAGCTCTACATTACACTTGAATCCTGTATGCACCATCCATGGAAAGAATTCATTTTTTCTTGGAGATACCGATGTAAGTCGTTTTTATGTTATTTTTTGTTGGAAAAAATATTAAAATAATGTTTTATGGATAATAAGTTATAACTTATTTCAAGTTTTTTTTTTTTTTAATTTTTTCCAGCGCTGAGCAATAGTTATGAAAACAACTAAATTTACAACATGTTTTTACCTTCCTTTCTTGTTGCGACTTTAACTGACTTAAAAAATTGACGTTCAAAGCACTTAACATTTTTAATAGTCTGAAATTTTAAATTCCGACTGACTGATTTAATCTTTTTTTAAAATAAAATAAAATTTCTAACTTGGTCTTCTGCCTATTTTATAAATTTGCCCTGTATAAATATTTTGCCGATATTTTCTATCCTTGTCACTAAAAACCGTGACTTTCTTTTTATGTCCAGATTTTAAAACAAGAAAAACATTCTGTGATTTTCCACGAAATCGCTTTTTATACCTAAAAAGTTTAGTACATTAACAGAAAAAATTGTTTAAAAGATATAGCGATATTGCTATTCTATTTTTATATAAGTTTTTTCCAAAACTTTTTTCGTGCGCCAATTAAAAACAAAGTTCTATTAATTGAGTTTAAGGTTATGTTATTTACCAATTTTTCACAAATCCATCCTTCATTTCTTTTTTAAGATTTATTTTCAATAACTCTAAAACAACTATTTTTAAAAATACAATTTTATATGAGCTTTTTAAGAAATGTATTGCCTGTGGCGCTGCAGTTCCTTATGAACTTTAGTTCAACCTTTTATGTTTTGAAAAAAAATCATTGATGGAAACCAAAAATGTTTTAAAAATGCGTGTTTTGGAAAAACATTGCTTTTCGGACATAACTATTCACTTTATTTCACTCCATGTGTGTACTTTATTTCACGAAAGCATAATTAAATACGGCAAAACTTCTTATTTTGGCACTAGCTTAATTATTAGAACACGAAAGTCTAATTTATTCAAGTGGCTATCGAGAGCCTTTCCAATGCGACCTCAAGCGGGTCTTTTGTGGCTAACAAAAACATAATATGAAATCTTAACTTGTACTGGTTTTTCATAAACTGACAAATCTTATTTTTTCCTTTTCATTCCAATACCAAATTTTAAAATATAATTTTTTCGTATTTTCGAAATATTGTCGTACTGAATGTCAAAGTTAGAAGTGGGTGTTTTGCATAAGAAATATTTACAAAAAATCGCGTTCAATAAATAAAAAGTATAAATTTAAGTGTTTCTGTACCAATTTTTTTTTTAAAATGTGCTTACATTCGCTTCTAAATATTAAAAAATATATTTTTTTTTACTTTTTTAAATTTTTACAAAGAGTAATTCAACTTTGGTGTTTTAGAGTTCTTGGATTTTCGAAATTTAAGTAAGAGATGCGTGCTTATTTTTCAACATGATAACAATAAGACACGTCTTAAAATATAAAAAATACTAAAATAATAAAATTTATCAATGTATTCTAATCGAAAATTTTACCTTAGATAATTATTTTAAAAACAGTAACCTTAATTTACAGAAAAAATAAACAAAATTGAACATTTAAAAATTTTTGAAGTTAGTGTGTGCTTGATACCGTTATAAATATATACTACAAATATATATAAAAAAAGTTGATAAAGCAAAAAATGTAAACAAAATTTAATAACTAATGTGCTATTAAACTTTGTTGAACTCAAGCGATTTATTAAATTTAAAACATCATCTGGGTCCGTCGAAGGTTCTTTTCGCAAAATATAATAACTCGTGAGTATATCATTATGCAAACCTCTTTCAAAAAATTCCAAAAAAATAGAATAAGTCATAGATTCGTCATATTCGTCACAAATATTTGTTAATAATTAATATTCTCTTTTTGCTTTGTATTTAATAAACAAATTTTTAATTCACTTTTGTAAAAAACTGAGCCAAATTTTTCTAAAAAATCGCATATCTGGCGTATTTTTGCCATTTTTTATTATGATTTTCTACTTTTTCTTTATATTTTTAAAACCAAGTAAAAGCCACGTATACTAAATAAGTGCCAAATAGATTAATTTTTATTTTTCTGTCCAAAAACTTTGGACCTGCACATCTTTTAAAATGCTCCAAAAAAAAAATCACGAGCATTAATCTCTGAGGAGGAATCACATAAATTTGGGGATACAAACTTTGGCTTTGCCGGGGTCCCGGTCTCATTTTTAATATCTCAAATTGTAATATTGGCCATTTCTATTTATTACAAAAAAATAACGCGCGTATTGAAATTACCCCTATCAAAATAACCTCTAGAATTTCTAAAAAATAAAAAAAAATAGAATTCGGACCAGGGGGTAGCACAACTTTGGGCCCTCCAAATTTTGAAGAAGTTCAGTTTTACCTGGTCGGAATTCGGTACAGGGTTTGCTTGTCTTATAGTCTTAACATTGATTCAAAAATAAATTTTATTTAAAAAAAATCAAATTGATGAATAATAAATAATTAAAAATAAACTGATAAATAAAAAGTTATTAGCAAAAAATTATAAATTTTTAAAGCAAAAATAATTTAAAAAAAAATTAATTTTACAAAATTATTTGCAAGATCTTATTCACACAAGCCTCAAGCCTCCACCAACTTGTCGGGTACGATTTTATTTTAAATCGAACCCTTGAACGAGGGTACCGTAATAGATCTCTAATGTGAATAAAATAAATATGAAACAGTTTTAAAAACGTTACAAACTTTAATGAATACAAAATAAAACTCTGTTGCAATTTACAAATTGTTACGAGACTTTTCTTATGACCTATAAAACAAACAAGACCCAAAATATTAAAATAAAACTTTAACTTACCAAAATAACAAACTTCAAAATATTCTTTAAATATAAAAATCTTATGTTTCTTTACTGACAATTAATTTTAGAGGTTTTAGTTAAGTTCAACAAAACTTAGAATGTAACTACCGACTTGTCTTCTCAAAGTTTGCGTTTTTATAAAAGGTAGGTTGGACCTAAATAATCCATTATCCCCTCTTTAAAGAGCTTGGAGGAACCAAGTCAGTGGCGTTGCTGATAATCCTAAAATTTACTTTACATTCTAGCTAATGAGCTAAACAAGATAAGCTAAACAAAAACAGAGATAAAATACATTTTATAGACAACATTTTCTTATCTCACAGTATTTCCATGTCCAATCACTTTAAAGGGAAAACCCTCTCGCTACTTGCTGTATCCCCACGCTCAACCATTACGACTCCCACTCTAGACTTTTTAATAGTTTTTCTCGCCATAACCATCTGCTGTGTGGTAGGCGGCAACCAAATGTTTTCTATTTTGGAGGGAGACGGAACCACTTTCTTATCTCAACAGAACCATAATTGTGTTTGTCGCTTTTCCAAGATGGTTTCGTACAGTGGCACAGTCAGGGGTTATTTGCATTCCTGACAATATAACCTCCAAACCTAGCTCTATAAAATACCCTTAATTTGTGTACAGAAGGACGAGTCGAAGAGCCTTGATTATTTACCTAAATAAACAAATATGTAACGTTGCCTTAAACGTAAAAATGACACGTTACAGCAAAATCAGACTTTTTACCTTGACAAACCAAGAACAAATAACCTTAAACATTCGCCTTTATATCAGTTCTGCGAATATTCAAACCTTATATCTTTTAAAATCGATACATTTAACTGTAGTCAACGCGACCTCAACAATATTATTCTACAATCAGAATTGAATTAGTTATTTAGAGAATAACTTTATGTATAAGATATATCGATGTGCCAGTGCAAAGTTACCTAAATTATCATTATTATACGTTATTAGTTTTTAAGTTTAGGTAGTAACTGACCTTGTAATTGGAATTTATTCTGTAAGGCAGTTTTTTCTAAAAATAAAAAAAAATACCATTAAAATTTGAGGAAATACTGGGAAATACCAGGAAATACCGAAGGTATCATACCTTAGGTATTTCCTTTTGGTGTACAAAAATCGGCAAACGAGCCACCCCTCACTGTGCCAGGTAGTATTTTTTTGTGTATTAGTTTCATGTTGTAGGCTGACTGTTGACATGTCAAAATTGATGTCAAATTTAAAAATAAGTTGTTTATTTATCTGTAATAAAGGAAAAAAATATTTATTCCAGTTCTTATACCACACAATAAGGCTTAATATTTAAAGACCAGCTGTCATCTAACAATGTAAAACAGTCAAAATATGCCTAGCACTATTACTTCCTGGCTTTATTATATTAGCTTAAAATTTAGAAAAGTTTATTGCTCTGAACAATCAATCAACAATGTTATTTGATTTTTTAAATATTTGAGAATTTTAAACTTTTATTTTTATTGTGTAGAGTGCTTGTGATATAAATGCGTGTTTGGTAGTTTCTTTTTGTAAGTGTTTCTCTGTTTTTTAGTGTTTTTGTTTGTGTTATATGAATATTTGTATTTTAAATTTTTATATCCTTTAATTTCGTACACATTTTTTTACTATTTATTTTTTGTGTTATAAAATGAAGAATCTACATAGTTAAGCAAAAAAGCTAAGCTTTGTCAATAAGAAGTTATTTACAATTTTTGGATAAATACACTAGTATAGATTTTTTGTTAAGCCTCTTTTTTATTGTATTCACTTATAATAGGTACAAATTTTGTCATATATAAAAAAAAATCTACTATACTATACCGTTGTTTGATCATCTCCATTAAACAAGGACTATTATACCTATCGTTTTTTAATAAAGCATCAGCTGTGTTTTATAATTTCATATTATAGTTCAGGCTCTACGGGGTCCGATACTGCGTTTAATGATAGAAGCAACACACTTAATATGGATAGACATAAGACTCGCCCGACCATTTTACGAAAGGAAACCACACCGCCACCCCTGGCAGGGGGGTGGTTCGCCCCCTTAAACGTGCTGTTTGATAGTTTTTTGCTAATAACTCGAAAACAGTCAACTTTTTCAAAAATCTTTTGGAGATCATTTTTCAAGCAGATACAATTTCCTTTCCAACAATGTACCATCTGACGGCAGTGGTGTGCATTTTATGGGCGTACGATAAAAGGGGAAAATCTTTAAAATATTTTTTTAATCTATTTTTTGTGGTATTTTTTATCCTTAATACAATTTTTTTTTCAAAAAAATATTTTTGGTTGAAAGCCCAGGTTATACAGTTAAATACTTCTTAAGCTAGACATATTTTTTAAATAGCCGCCTTGAAATAAAAATAGCGCTAATGACCTTGCGCGGTCGATGCGCTTTCCGCCAAAACAAATAAAAAAAAATAAAAAATGTGTTTGTAGAAATCCTTAAATCAAACAAAAAACAAACACTATTTTTTTTTCAAAAAATTATTTTTGGTTAAAAGCTAATTTTATACAGTTAAATGCTTATTAAGGTAGACATATTTTTTTAAATAGCCGCCTTGAAATAAAAATAAATGTGTTTGTAGAAATCCTTAAATCAAACAAAAATTTTGAACAATTTTTTGTAACTGAATAAATAAAAATGAGAGAGAGTAAAAAATTATAAATCAAACAAGTTTCGTGGCTAATCGGGCAAAAAGGAGTTTTTGTTTCTCTCCATTTTTCCGTGGGTAGCCTGAAAGCTTAACCTCACGGGGGTCCAAGATCTAATGGACACCTAATAAGTGTTGACAGTTAACTGTTTCGTCCTTATGGGACTCCTCAGAACACTGCTGGTCAATGTGACAAATCTTGCGAAGTTAACTAGATGGTTTTGTCTCTAATTAAATGTAAATAGTGAGAAAACTATCGCAAGAAGCGCCATCCACCGAGATACGAGAGAAACAAAAAACTAAAGCAGGCGAAAAACTGCTATACAATATCGATCAATGAAAAGATCGAATGCAAATAAAAGAAAACAAACTATAGACCGTGACCTACGACAGCTCTTTGTCTTTCAGGCCGGATCAACGCATATTGCATTTTTACCCGTCATCAAGATAGTGAGCGTCAATCAACGGAATTTTTAAGCCAAATAATACTAACAAACGTGGAATTTCGTACCCGTGAATTTAAAAATCAAACAAGTTTCGTGGCTAATCGGGCAAAAAGGAGTTTTTGTTTCTCTTATATTTTTCCTTGGGTAGCCTGAAAGCTTAACCTCACGGGGGTCCAAGATCTTATGGACACCTAATAAGTGTTGACAGTTAACTGTTTCGTCCTTATGGGACTCCTCATAACACTGCTGGTCAATGTGACAAATCTTGCGAAGTTCATTAGACGGTTTTGTCTCTAATCAAATGTAAATATTGAGAAAACTATCGCAAGAAGTGCCATCCACCGAGATACGAGAGAAACAAAAAACAAAAGCAGGCGAAAAACTGCTATACAATACAAATAAGGTCACGGTCTATAGTTTGTTTTCTTTTATTTGCATTCGATCTTTTCATTGATCGATAGTGTATAGCAGTTTTTCGCCTGCTTTTGTTTTTTGTTTCTCTCGTATCTCGATGGATGGCGCTTCTTGCGATAGTTTTCTCACTATTTACATTTGATTAGAGACAAAACCGTCTTATTAGGTGTCCATTAGATCTTGGAACCCCGTGAGGTTAAGCTTTCAGGCTACCCACAGAAAAATATGAAAGAAACAAAAATTCATTTTTGCCCGATTAGCCACGAAACTTGTTTGATTTTTAAATTCACGGGTACGAAATTCCACGTTTGTTAGTATTATTTGGCTTAAAAATTCCGTTGATTGACGCTCACTGTCTTGATGACGGGTAAAAATGCAATATGCGTTGATCCGGCCTGAAAGAGAAAGAGCTGTTGTAGGTCACGGTCTATAGTTTGATTTCTTTTATTTGCATTCGATCTTTTCATTGATCGTTATTGTATAGCAGTTTTTCGCCTGCTTTTGTTTTTTGTTTCTCTCGTATCTCGGTGGATGGCGCTTCTTGTGATAGTTTCCTCACTATTTACATTTGATTAGTGACAAAAACGTCTAATTAACTTCGCAAGATTTGTCACATTGACCAGCAGTGTTCTGAGGAGTCCCATAAGGACGAAACAGTTAACTGTCAACACTTAGTAGGTATCCATTAGATCTTGGACCCCCGTGAGGGTAAGCTTTTAGGCTACCCATGGAAAAATATAAGAGAAACAAAAACTCCTTTTTGCCCGATTAGCCACGAAACTTGTTTGATTTTTAAATTCACGGGTACGAAATTCCACGTTTGTTAGTAAAAAAATATTTTTGATTTGTAATAACTTAAAACTGACTTTTTCTAGTTAACCTTCTTTAAAGTGGTGTTGGGGGCATCCCACGTCTCACCCCCCTCAAAAGTGCTATCTTACAGAATTTTCCCAATTATTTGCAAACTTTTAACTTGGCAAAAAACAACAAAATAACAATTCTTAAGGCTCATAAAAAGTCCTCTCTAACGATGTACAACACGCCCCCCTTGCATTAGTGGCGCACCTTTTATAGGCATTTGAACAATTGAGAGGTGTGGAAAAAACTTGTTTCTTTGTTTAATTTTCTTAAATTTTACTGTCCCACATGTCTGGTTTTGAAACTTATTTTTAAAGCTGAAGAAATTTCCTTTCCAACGTTGTATCACTCCCCTCTCAAGGCAGCGGTAGATCTAGCATAGACGCACCAAAAATGGTCATATTTGGTATACACTTGAATCTTCATTTAAGACAACCATGTTGAAACAGTACTTAGGTACATTGTTAGAAAAGACATTGTATCTGCTTGAAAAATGATCTATAGAAGACTTTTAAAAAAGTTGACTGTTTACGAGTTATTAGCAAAAAACTATCAAAAAGCACGCTTAAGGGGAGAACCACCCCCCCCCCTTCCGCCAAGGGTGGGGGTGGTGGTTCCCTTTCGTAAAATGTTCGGGAGAGTCTTATGTCTATCCATACTTAATGTGTTGCTTCTATCATTAAACGCACCATATGGCTTGACTCTCGGATGTAGGGCCTGAACTAGTAGGTGAAAAAACCCTGAAATCTGGAAAAAAGTTGATGTAAACTAGATTTTTGTATTGTTATTTCTTATAGCATCTAGAACACAACCCCACATATTTTCCGTCAAAATCCCCCTTGAGGTTCACTAGAGATAAAGGTCCTAAAAATCAGTTTTTAGGGTTTTTCTCGAAAACTGATAACGTTTTTTTTTAAGTAAAGATAGGCAAAATATGCAAATTCATTCGTTATATACTATAAAATTAAAAAAAAAACGTAACATTTTAAAACAATATTTATATTTCTTATTTAATTTTTTATCACCCTGTAGGTAGGTAACTTGTTATAAAACGTTAATACTTTATAATATTGGGCTTAATCCTCACCTGTACAAAACACCATATACTTGAATTTAGTTTTTCTTTCCTTAAAGTTAAACAACTTTAAGTAATGATTATGCCAAAAGTCAATAATATCCGGACCGCCAATATGATTTTAAATTTAATAGTAATATATTAAAATATAATATGAATATATTAACATTTAATATGAATTCATTAGTCAATAATATGAATCCATTAACCTATATATGAATATATTAACCGCTAATAGGAATATATTAACAGTTAATAGGAATATATAAACATTTAATCGGAATATATTACCAGTTAATAGGAATATATTAACCGTGAATTTATTATATATTTAATATGAATCTATTAACGGTTAATAAAAATATATTAACGGTTAATATGGATCTATTAACTGCTAATATGAATCTAATAACTGCTAATATGAATCTATTAAATGTTAATAGGAATCTATTAACATTTAATATGAACCTGTTGCCAGTGAATGCGAATCTATTAACTGCTAATAAGAATCTATTAACTGTTAACACAAATCTATAAACCAGTAATATGAATCTATTAACCGTGAATGGGAGCTGTTAGCCGTTAATATGAAGCTGTTAGCCAATAATATGAATATAGTAACAGTTAGTAGGTATTTATTAACCGTTAATATGAATCAATTAACATGTAATAGGATTATATTTGCAGTTAATATGAATATGTTAACATTTAATATTAATATATTAACCATTATCGTGAATCTATCAACCGTTATAGTTAACCCTTAATATGAATATATTAAACATTAATATAAATATATTAATCTTTAATAGGAATATATTAACCTTTAGTGAAAATCGGAGAACTACTAGGTAGTTTATTTAGGGTTAATAAATAGTTAACTTGCTGTAAATAAAGGATTTACAGTAAGCAGAAAGATATTAAAGAAGAAAATGTCTTGTGGTAAATAGATAAATCGTTTAAGGTAAGTAGAAAATGCATTAATACTAAATAAAGTTTCTATTTACCATATATAGTTTTTTATTAGCTATAAATAGTTTTTCATTAGCCTTTAATACATCGATCCGTTTACCCTAAATAGAAAGATCTCTCGTCTCAAATTTAAGTGAAGTATCTACAAGTGGGAATTTTTCTCAGTGCAGGCTGATAATCTCTCCAGCGGTGCTTGTTAATTGAAGTAATTTAAAAAAGTTGAAAAAATGCCCATGTTTTTTCCAAGATTTATTCAATTTCAACTAATGTCTACAAGAAAACGTGTTGTATTTTATTATAGTCAATAAAATTTAATTTAAAATTATGTATAATCTGATCGGATTGGTTTTAAAACCAAAACTCTAAGGACACCCGTAAATTAAATCAATTTTAAAAAAACAGAAAATAAACCATTTTTGATTTTTTTTTTACGCTTAAGCGCACTCGCAAGGAGATCCCTATCACGCTTGAGAAGCGGCCAGTGCGCGAAAATGTTGGTGTGTGTTGGTTTTGAAACGGTTCAGGTTGTAACCTGCAGGGAAAACTGTCGCAGGGAGTTTATTCCACAGCGATGCTGTTCTCCATAGATATGAATTCTGATATAATGAGGTTCTTGGTGCCTCTATTTTGACAGTAAATTGATGGTTACCGTCTGTTTGACGTGTTCGCCTAGTAGGTGCTACTCCCGGCGGGATCATACGTGCCAAGTCTTCAGAGCATTTTCCGTGATAATACCTGTAGAAGAGAGATAGATCGCCCACAGTTCTTCGATGTTCGAGACTATCCAAGCTACGGGTAAGTGCGGGGTCATAGATCAGCTTGATACCTCGTTTTTGCACGGTGTTTAAAGGCATTAAGGTATGTTTGTGTGCCGCACTCCATATATGTGAGTAGTACTCGATAGTTGGTCGAATCTAGGCTTTGCAGAGTGTCAGCAGTTGGCTTGGTGTATACAGATGTCTTGTACAAAATAGCACCCCAAGCTTTTGGGACGACCTTTTAGCTATATCTGCCACGTGAGTGTGCCAAGACATGGTCTCTGCAGCGCTGCATGGTGTTTGGCTCACCGGTGCTGGTCTTTTTTGAAAACAGGGCTGCTTGGGTTTTCTGCGCGTTGAACTGTACAAGGTTTTTGTTGCCTCCAGGTCGTTATTTATCTGCGATATTTGAGTTAATCTAAGATGATGGAATTTACGTGCGGATAGACACTGAGTGGGTGGTATGACTGAGGAGACTACATATTGCTGCAAAGCAATAGAGTGGATTTACTGTTTTATCTATGAGGTCATTTATGTAAATCAGAAAAAGTGTTGGCGAAAGGATTGCTCCCTGTGGCACACCAGCATTTATTTGGTAAGAGTTGGAGTTCCGGCCATCCAGTGCAACATAAATGGATCTATCCTTAAGGTAACTTTCAAACCAAGTGCAAAGTTTCGGCGACAATCCCATTGCTTTGAGCTTGTTGAGCAGATTTTCATGCCAAACTTTATCGAATGCTTTAGATATATCTAAGGCAATTGCTGATCTACCCCCTGAGGAAAATCGGTGTGTTTTTGTGACAGAAACAGCCCTTAATGAAGGACAGCTATTACACACTAAGTACTCCTCTCTGCGTAGAATATTAGACATTGTTGCCTTTTGTTTGAGACCTTTTCGAGTGAAAAAAGATCCTTCTTTATCTTTTCCTAGTAAAGCCCTCAATCAGGCAGATCTTTATTATGATAAGATCTACCTTAGTTGTTGTGCGAGTTGTTCACAACAAGCAGTGTTTCTGGAAGATTTGAAAAGGATACGTAAGGGTGAGCGTTGTGCTAAGCCTCTTCGAAAGTTAGCTCCTTTTCTTAATGCCCATGGTGTGCTCAGGGTGGGCGGTAGATTACGTCACACTGATTTGGCATATGAGATAAAACACCCTATGTTGTTGCCTCGTAGTCACAGGCTTACCACTTTAATTATTGAAAAATTTCATGTCCAGTCAACGAGAGGGTTGTAGAATTGCATGGAGGGGGGGAGAATCTTTCCCCCCGGGGATAGCTTTAGGGTAGTTAGAACATTAACATATCAAAAGTCCCCACCTCTAGCCCTCCCGCTTTAGTGGCGGAGGGGGGTAAGAAGGTGCAATTTTTCGGTTTTTTGCCTATAACTCGATTACGGCGAGGTGTACAAAAAACAAAAAATTAAAGAGCATTAAATTCCCTACAAAATTTGTATGCTAACCTCAACATTAATTGTAACAGATTTTGAGATAGTGACAAACAAAAACCGTTAATTTTTGCAAACACACATTTTTGCCCCATATTTTTATCAGACTTCTTCATCTAAAACTTTTGTTTTTAATTTTCGAAAAAATCGTGAATAATGACAATGTAGTGCATTCAATTTTGAAAAAGAAATTTATTTATCTTTAAAAAATTGTATGATTACTTTTACTAGTTATCACCTTCTTAATCATCATCATCATTATAAGTCTTCGGTCAAGCTATCGACCTTAAGGGACTTGGACCGGGGTCAATTAAAAGGAATAAGTGTTATTTGAAAGGAAACTTAAGGAAAAACGTTCCCACTCCAGTTGGAATCACAATTGAAGTACTATTATTATTTTTAAGGGTTATAAATTTATTTTAGCCAGCGAAAAGATTGGAAACCTAGTCATTGATTGTTAAGTTTTTACACGTATCATAAGAACAATTTTTAGATTGATTTATATCAATTAGCCTTCTATAAAGCATTCTTAACATATTGTATTGAATATGCCTACAAATTTTAAATTCATATTGCATATAGAATAAAACGAAAGCTTATACATCTCTAGATACAAAAACTGATGCAATTATGTACGAACGTAGTAATATTTGGATAGACGTGGTTGAAAATCGGTACCAGGTGGATGCCGTGTACACCGATTTTTCAAAGACTTTTGATAAAATTCACATACCAACCTTATTAATTAAACTTAAGAACATCGGTGTGCATGGTGCTCTCATGGAGCTGATCACTTCATATGTGACAGGTCGCTCTCAGTGTGTCAAAATCAATAGTGTTACATCTGAATTTAGAGATATAACCTCTGTAGTGCCTCAAGGGTCCCATTTGGGTCCCTTATTCTTTATTTTATATATTTATGATATTAGTGTTTGTTTTAGTCACTCGGAGTTTAAAACATACTGTGATGATGTAAAATTTTATAAATTAATTAAATCCGTTAATGACTGCCTAGAATTACAGGCAGATATTGATCGTTTTCATCTATACTATTCCAGGAATAGGTTGTACTTAAACCCTCAAAAATGTTACACTATAAGCTTTTCAAGATTACAGTCTAGGTACATCGGTTTTGGGTATAGTATCGATGGAACTGGTCTTAGTAAAGTAGAAAAAATAAGAGACCTAGGTGTTTGGTTGGATCAGAAACTTTCATTCGAATATCATATAGAGTCAATCGCCCAAAGAACTTATAAGAATTTAGGATTTATTATTCGTATAACTAAAGCATTTAAAAGAAGTATTTTAGAATACTGTAGCACAGTGTTTGACCCAATATATGAAAAGTACATTATAAGAATTGAAAAAATTCATATTAAATTTGTCAACCAGTTAAACTCCAGATTTAATAGAGGTCTACATGCTTTAGGGTACGAAGCTAGTTTGACACAATATAATTTGCAAAAATTCAGCTCAAGAAGATTGATCTCTGGTTTAACATTGTTGTATAAAACTTTCAATAATATTATAAAATGTTCATTTATATTAGAAAACCTAGCTCTTAATGTTCGATTTTATTTTTATTTATATTTATCTAGCTAGATCTGTTTTTTCAGGTTCCTGAATTTACCATTATTATTACTATATTTTTTTTTTAGAACTTCGTTTCTTTCTTAGTGAATTTATTCTATAAACCATTTGCTTAGAATAGTTATATAACCTTTTATTTTGTAACTTTTTTTTTCTTAGCTTAACGATTTGTTATTGTATTTTGTGCTGTATCGTAATTGTGTTAGTTTTGCTAACTGTGATACAGCATTATTGTAAAATAAATAAATAAATAAAAATAAAATAAATAAAAAATCTTTATAATTAATATTATTATAATTATTTTGTTTGTCTTCCTCTTTTGAATTTCTGGGTCGACTCCTTCATCTTCATTATGATTGATTAAAACGGACAAACCCTTTAAACATTTTCTCTGACAATTGTGGCATAAATGGAACATTTGTGGCATAAATGGAAGTTTGCTTTAGATTCCCAACCCCTAGTTCTGAAGCTAGCTAATTTGATAACCAAAGGTGTATATAGTTACTTGAGAAAATGTGTTAAGTTTATGTTGTTTTGTTGTTAACCTACTTGGGAAATATGATTCAAGGATTATACCTATATACGTCTTCTGTGGCATAATATTGTTGCTCTTTGTATGCAGTTTGCGATGGCATCTTTGGTTAAAAATTTTAAAAATGAACTAAATGCATTTAGAAAATCTGCTCCTCATTTGTGCATTGCTTTCTTAGGTTTCTGCTGCACTTCAGAATTTTTTTAAGTCAATAGTTCCATATTTAAGGAACTTTCAGAAAAGATATCATTTTAGTAGGTATAACTGTTAAGCAAGTTCTACTTCAGCATGCAAAGAGCGGGGATTGTAAAACACTTTAGCTGGTTTTGGGATTTTAGGGTATTTTTGGTAAAGCTTTATAAATCCTAGCTGACCCCTCCAAAATGCGTCTGATGCAGGAACTTCTACTTATCCCTGACAGGATTTATAAGTGGAGTTTTTACGACCTGGATTCCGAAAAATCTTTGTTCTACAATGACGACTGCTTGGAGTTTAAAACTGCAGTGCTGACAATATCCTGTGATTGAATTTATTTAATTCAATGCTCTAAGAAAACAACAGAGCAAAACTTACCTAAATAATGGGTCTTAAAGAATTTGACTCAGGTATCCATAACAAAGGTTGGTTGGTTGGGTCGGTTTATTAGGTTGGTTAGGTTGGTTTAATAAACGAGATTTACAAAAATTGCTCTAATTTTGGATCCGCCACTGCCTTTAATTATATTTTTTGTATATTAAAATATGTTTATTCATTTTATTTTATCAAATGTATCAGTCTTGAATAATACAAAAAAATAATAAAAAAGAAATTCTATTCGTGAAAATTGAGAAACCTGGTTAAAAATTTCAATTTGCTGTATCATTTGATATGTTATAGATAAGTTAATAAATGCTACATATTCTTAAAGTAAATTGATTGGTTTACAGCTTTCATATTGAGAAATTTCTTCTAAAATTAAAAACATAAGTGTTAGATGAACAAGTTTGATAAGAAATAAGGGGCAAAAATGTGTTTTTCAAAAATTAACGGTTTTGGTGGCCCCTACCTCATGATCTGTTACACTTAAAGGTACGATAGGCATAACCGTTTTGTAATTTGATGCTCTCGAATTCTTAATTAAACATTTTTTTTGTGCAACGCGCCGGAATCGAGTTAGAGGCTAAAATCCGAAAAACGGCACCTTCTCCACCACTGAAGCGGGAGGGCTAGGAGTGTGGACTTTTGATATATTAACGTCCTAACTACCGTAAACATATTTCCGGAGAGAAAAATTCTCACCCCTCCATGCACTCTACAACCCCTTAATGGCCATTCATTGACAGTATGGACATCCAGGTCCTCGTTTATTGGAGTACCTATTAAATCAACAGTTTTGGATTTTGTCTGTGAAAAGTGCCATTCACAGTGTTATTTCCAAGTGTTTTTGTTGTGCCAGGGTAAATCCCAAACCATTGCACCCATTCATGGGTGACCTTCCTAAATTTAGAGTGTCCCAGGTGAAGCCCTTTTCCCATGTTAGTGTGGATTTTATGGGTCCATTCTCCATTACGTTAACCAAGCGTCGTGGTCTAAAAAGTCAAAAGGCTTATGGGTGTATTTTGTTTGTTTCCCAACAAAGGCCATTCACCTGTAGGCTAATTCTGATTTGTCCACTGATGCATTTTTGGCTGCCCTCCGCCGATTTGTTGGTAGACGTGGCAGATGTGCTGCCCTCTACAGTGACCAGGGCACTAATTTTGTTGGGGCAAATAACCTGCTTGTGTCCTATTGTCAGCAAGCTGCTGAGACTTTAGCGATTAAGTGGTGTTTTAATCCACCCGCCAGTCCGCATTTTGGTGGACTCCATGAGTCTGGGGTAAAATCCACGAAAACTCATCTGAAGAGACTCGTGGGGGATCAAATCATAACCTTTGAAGAGTTGATGACTGTATTGGTTCAGATTGAGGCTATTTTAAATAGTCGACCATTGTGTAGTATGAGCCCTGATCCTCATGACTTTCAAAGTTCTACTCCTGGACATTTCCTCACTTTGGAACCCTTGACAGCACCTTCCGATGAAGACCTAACCAATGTTAAGTTAAACCGTCTCCATCGCAGCTTGTTCAACAGATCCAGCAGCATTTTTGGCGCCACTGGCATATGGAGTATTTACAGTCGTTGCAACAACGCGAAAGATGGAATACCCCCGATAACCCTCCAAAAGTTGGAACTTTAGTAGCGTTGAAAGACGAAAACCTACCCCTACTGAAGTGGTCGCTCGGTAGAATTGAAAAAATTTACTCGAGTCCAGATAAAATCCCCCATGTCGTGCAAGTAAAACCGCGAAAGGATTACTTGACCGTAGTTTGGTGAAGGTATGTCCGTTACCCAGCCAGTACTGAACCTTCAAAGCCTTGTGTAGCGTGAATCATTCTTATTTGAATTAACTTAAGTATGACGTCCATAGTTATTGCTTAGACCCTTTGGGTAATTGAATAACCTTTTTTTTTTGATTTTTTAGTTTTTTGGGTTTTTCTATAAAAATTGGGAATTTTTATGGTGTGCGGAATGTTTAATGCTGCCAATTATTTTTGTTTTTGTTTTATTTTGAATTTTTGGGAAAACCTAACCTTAAAGTTTGTTTTGATATTTTTGGGCTTTAGCAAAATCCTTCAAAAAAAGAAACTCCTTGATTGGGAAAAATTCCGGTCAGGTGATAATTTTTCTCTTTGTTGAAAGTTATTTTCTTTTTGATCACCTGATCATTTTGGCAAAAATCATGCGCGCCTTACACACGCTGGGAGTTTGAAGCGCCACCCTGTGTTTGACAGGGAAATGAAGAACTCACTTCCCACAAGACACTGAAAGAAGTCACACGTGTTTTAAGTTTAAGATTGAAATTCCAACCACAAGAAGGGCCGCGGCCGCGAGTGAAATTTTGGAACTGCTGCTGAATGAAAGAGGGTAAGCTTCTAGCGTGTTGCCGATTTTTTTCATTTGATTTCAGTTCAATACTTTGGGGTAATATTTTTTGGGATATCTCTAGTTTTCTCCCCTTCGAGCAAAGCCGTCTTGGTCCTTCCGACACGTGTCTAACATTTTTTTAACTTAAAAGTGACGCGAAAGGAAGTTATTAAAGTTCACTAGTTTTAGACTACAACACTTTAAGACAATTTTAATGATGGCGCTCCAGACATACATTATGTTTTTTTTTTATAGCTAAACGAGATTTTTTAACAGTAAACACTTTCACAGAATATTAATGTATTTTTATCAGGTTAATAACAGATGCGTGAAGGATCAGGGATCAGTTCCTTAACAGGTGTTTGGAGTTTAGAGGCTAAAGACTCCCTGATTTGAGATTTCGTCAAAGTAAAAATGCCGACAATGGCGTTGCTGCTAGTAAAATCTCAAAAATATTCGGTAGAAAAGTCATGCAAGTCGCGTTTTAAAATTCGTGTAGAAAAAACGTGAATCTAATGCGATTTTAACTTTGATAAAAATCACTTGAATATAACGTAAAAACATTGCTGTTTTAGTTTGATAATGGCGTTATTATAACGCAGTTTTTAGCAACGTTATTTTTTATAACGTTAATGAATGATCTGTTAAGCTTGTTTTCATATATGAAATAAACGTTTTTTCCTAGCAGCTTTTAAAATCAACGTTTTTTTTCTAACGCCTTTTTTACGTGTTAAACACGTCATTGAAACGACGTGAGCTCACTTGTTCTTCAGCCAGCTATCTTGTACAATTTATCCGCTGATGTTCCTTCTTTTCTTTTAACTTTCAGTGCACATGCCGATGGCAATGTTGCCAGGATTTGCCAAGATCGCGGTAAACCCTGTATTAAGTATTAACTGAGATCATGAAATTTAGCACTTAGAGCAGGGTCTAAGTACTAAGTCAATAGACCTTACCTCGATCGGTTAAAGTGTATTTTTTTAATTTTAAAGATTTTGTTTAAGCCAACGTGTAATAGCAAACTTAGCATTGCTCAGTGAGTTTTATCACAATAATTTAAATTAACTTTAAAAATAAAGGAAAATCAAATAAGCATTTTGTAATAATGTAATTTTTTGGAAATCTAGTCCGTGCAGCCATAGGATTTCCACTGAAAATAGTCTCAAGTTGTAGTACAACCCCTGAGGGGTTGTTTAAAGTTCAAAATACTATAAAAATAATCCAAGATTAAAAATTTTAAACAACATTTTTTAAAGGTAAATAATACTTAAATAACTTAAAACTGTAGATGCATTACCGTATTAAATAGGTATCAATATTTAAATATTGTAAAAAAACAAGATATATTAGAATCCTTTTTCAGCAACGGTATACCAAAACAACTGAAAATTGGTTTATTCATCGCTAACTTCCAATACTAATTAACATGTAATAAATTGGTAAAAAAAAAATTTTAAGTCACAAACTTTTGTAAAATGCACTAAAAATTAAAAAATAATTTTCTAACATTCTAATATTATCATAATAATAAAAGCGATGGCCGACTGATGGAAATTTTGACGATGTTAGCACGATAAGATATCCGTATCAATTAAATATCACTATTTGCAAGAATCAATCTAGCAGAAAAATGCAGAGGTACCAAACCCACCCAACCCGACCCAAGATACCCCAGCATTTCTTTGACATAGGTATGGCAATGGCATAGCATTGCGGCACATCAAACATATCTTTGATGGCCTCCTATGGGAGGATATTTTTTTCTAATTGTTTTATTATCATCGGACCACTATGTGTATACCAAATTTTATCCAAATCGGCTAACGGGAAGTGTGTCAAAAATACATTTTTCTATAGAAGGGGTGGGGTTAGGGGTGGGAGGACATTTTTTCTTAATGTTGTATTGTGATGGGACCACTATGTGTGTACCAAATTTCATCCAAATCGGATAATGGGAAGTGTATCAAAAACGCTTCACAAGATTTGAGAGATAGTTAGTTAGATAGTTAGTTAGATAGTTAGTTAGATAGTTAGTTAGATAGTTAGTTAGATAGTTAGTTAGATAGTTAGTTAGATAGTTAGACAGAACATCTGAAGCTAAATAAAAGCTTGTAAAAAATAGCGGACAGCCGAGACAGACTTACTCTGTTTTTATTCGACATTTCCTAGAGAGGTTTAGTGGTTGAAATACGGCTACTATTTAAAAAAATATATTATTTTTACCTTCCTAGCCTGCGTAACAATGGCTAGAGAAGGTATTATTTTCGACAAAAAAATTTGTTTTGAGATAACGCCGAGTTATATGTGGGTGTATTTTGGCCTATCCTAGCAATATCGTCGTGATGTCTGTCTGTGTGTGTTTCTCTGTGTGTGTGTGTGTGTATATTTTTCTGTCCGTAATACGCTAGCTTCTAAACCGCTAAACCTATTTACATAGAATTTTCAGGTAAAATAGTGTTCGACACTCTTACGAGCCGATTAGTTTTGGTCAAAATCCATTTATGCTAATGACAGTTTTTTGACAAACGGAGCATCGTGTCAATATACAGTTTCCGGAATATAGTAGACTACACTTTGCTCAATAATTTGTGTTATAACCAAAAACTTCGTAAGAGCTTTAGTTTCTGAGATATTTACAAAAAACTGTTTTCAAGGCTGATATATTATCATGGCTTCACTTGAAGTGTGTTGCAATGTATTTATAAACATATTGTATAAATATAAAATTCTATTTTATTTAAGGAAAAAAATGAGTTAAACCTTCAACAAAAATCTAGACTTTTACATCTAGAATTTTAGAATCTAGGACTAAGCAGGCTTGACCATTGCCAGTTTTTTTCTTCATGGTATATTTTGTTAAAGCGGGTATAGATAATAATGGTGAAGATGAAAATTCAATTGAGCATTATTGGATTCGATGTATATAATATGCAAGTTCACAATATCTGTTTTCAAATGCCGTGATACGTTATATGTGAAAACGGCTCTGATTAGACAATAAATGAGTACCTACTCATAATAAGTATGTTTGTTAACTTTTAGGTATCTCGTTTTGATATTTTTGTATCTATATTATTCATCTTCAAATAATCCTACTTTATTTAGCTTAAAATAAAGTTACTGCATTTTGTTTTAATATTTTGCCTAGCTGCAGTATACACACGAGGCTCTGGGTAAAGCGGATAGTTTTAAATTTTTGTAGCTTTTATTTCTAGTTACAGAATATAAAAAAATGAAAGAGAAATAATATTAAAGTTTGAAAGCCATATCTGGCAGACAGTAATTAAAGATATTTCATAAAAAAAACAATTTTTCTGCAAAAACACTCCTAACAAGTTATTAACTTTGCCCGGACTTACCCTACCTCTTATGATGTATATCTGACTACACCACAAAAACTCTAAAATTACATGACCGATTTTAAGAAAATTTAATAAAAATAGGCATCGACCCCCTGGGTGCGCCCATGTTATTTTGCTCTGCCGCAAATCACTTTATTATTTAGTTTAGAAATTTCGATCATATCTTTACAGTCTCTCTCTGCAGTGGCGCAACCAGGAATATGTCTTGGGAGGGGCCCGAGGCTTCTTGGGGGGGCCCGAAGCCTCATGTTGTCGAATTTTAAGCTATTTTTTGTGTTTTTTATGAAATATGTGGAAAATATGTAAAAAAATCCAAGGCTTGGGAGGGGCCCGGGCCCCGAGGCCCCCTTCCTGGGTGCGCCCATGTCTCTGTCTTATCAAATGTGACACCCAAGTATTCATACTCATTGCATGAAGATATTGTTTGTCCATTGTCTTGTTCTAACTCACTTGATTCGTTTTCAATACATAAATACTACGTCTTTTCCACGTTTACTGTTAACCCCCACTTTTGGTATTCTTCCGTTAACTTTTTCATCATATACTTCATGTGTTTTTTATCATTAGCTACAATTACTTGGTTGTCCGCAAACTGTATTATGTATATGGTAAATTGGTCGTTAAGTTGTATTCCCATGCCGTGCACTTTCCGTTTCCAGTTTTTTAGAGCTACTGCGATATATATTTTAAAAAAGTTTAAGAGATACAAAATCCCTGTCTTAAGCCTTTCGTTACCAGGAATTCTTTTCGAAGTCAATTTCCAATTTTAATTTTAGATTTTGACCCTTTGTATAAATCTTTTATCGCTTTTATATATGTATAATTGATATTAGTTTGCTCTTTCACTGTCCAAAATTTTTCAATTTTTCTACTAGAATAACATTGCATTCATATGCTTTTTGTAGGTCCACAAAGGTAAAGTGTCTATATTTCTGACAGTCCTTTTCTAAATTACTTGTTTAAGACAAAAAACATTATTACTACAAGATCTGCCAGCACGAAACCCACTTTGCTCTTTTTCTTCTTGTTTTTGAAAATCAGTCTCTATTAGATCTCTAAAAATCCTACCGTACAATCTACTTAAAGTATTTCTTACTGAAATTCCTCTGCAATTGTTGCAATCCAGCTTGTCTCCTTTTTGATGTCCGTTTATGCATTAATTGATCATATTTGTGAGATTTTCTAGTCGCTTTCTGATCTAAATTTGAAATTTCTGCGTATATTCACCCAGGTCCGCTAGCTTTTCCTGATTTAAGCTTTTTAATACTATTCTTCATAATTCCTTTTTCGATGATTACATCTTCTCCATGTACTACTATCTCTCCTCGGAGAAGCTGACAGATATTCGGATCTCGTTTCTTGCAGCAGTTCCTTGTAGTGTTCTGTCCATTGTTCTGGTTTGATGATCTAAATGTTTACTTTTTATTTTATTTTTTGGGTTTACTTCAGAACTTTGCCTACCTCGTACGTGTGTATTTTTATCGTGGAATTTGCGCTCAAACATTTAATTTTTTTCGTTAGTATTAATTTTCTTAACTGTCTTGTGATTTTGCTCTTTAGTAGGTACTGAGCTATTTCAAGTATGTGCGTTTTTTCTCCTTGACCATTTCTATTATCTTGACATTTAACACCTTGTTTGCTTGCTTCCTTCAGGCTTTTTACTATGTTTGTATGTATCTCTTCAAATAAGTGTTCTGTGTTTTCATCTAATTGCTTCTGATATACAGTAATGCATGACCATATATGCATACTTTCGTTTACTAGATTTCTAATGTTGTATTTTTGATTTTCTTGGATGCATTCTTGGATTTCATTTTCTCCAATACTTTCATCTCTATTTGTTTGTCTTAACGGAAATAATATTTTTGCTTTTACCAGATGGTGGTCAGATCCATAGGTAAAACCACGAAGTGCTCGCAGATCATACCACTTTAATTCCGAGTGCTGTCCAGCTACAGCATAATTGCATCAGTCTCAAGCCATTATCAAATCAAATCAATAAAAAATTATTTATCATTTGTTACTTCCTCTCCAAATGTTCCTACCACTTTGCTTTGGGTTTGTCTACTGGTTTGACTTTTAAGATCGCCAAGTGTAATTATTTGTTTTGTAACTACCCTTTCGTTATCTGATGGTCCGTAGGCTGTTATTATGGTTATATTAAGTTCGTTCCATCAACGCGTGCGACGGTCATAAAACGGTACGAAAAATCCTGTTTGCGTTCCACGTCGACGTTGTACTGTTATCGGACAGTCAATTTTCCGTTCCATCAAGCAACCTAAACTGGTTTCGGACTCCTCTGAAATACAAGGATTTCAGACAGGCGCATTAGAAGGCGCGGAAAAATTGTATGTAAAACACACACATTTCTAGTTTACATCACATTTGTCTGAGAAAATTCAAAAAATAGCGAAAACCCAAAAAATTAAAATTTTTGTCAAAATAAATTGAGTTTCACAACCAATTTTAACACATGACAAAATGCCGGGTACGCCACGTAAATATACAAATATTTTTTAAATTTCCAAAAAAAAATTGTGCAACACATGTAGCATCTGTTGAATTTTTTGCAAGAGCCTCTTAATTTTTATTACTAGGGGACTGCGGAATGTAGGTATACCACATGGAAAAAAGCTATACTGACCATAGAGTAGCCTGCTTGTAAAAAGAAAAACTAGTTTAACCAGGTGATAAATGTGTTGATTTTCGTTTCTTTTGAATACTCGTTACTAATCGTTACTGGACTACTAAGTAATAGATAGTTTAAGTTATGCTACGTATTTTCACGTAAGCATGAGATTTGACAGATACGCAAGCGCACTTCGTCACACCGTCGTCAAGGTCACGTTAGGAGCTTACGTATTTACGTTAGCTTACGGCAGTCTGCGGGCACCTTAACGTTACCAAAGAATAGAATTGGTTGATTGACCGATCGAAAAATGAGGCCTAGACGATAATTTCCGCTTCCAGTACAAACGATTCATTGCAAATATATTCCTACTGTAGTTGAAAAGACAAAAAACAAAATTGTAACATCAAAAAAACACAGTGCCGCATTCCATATTCTCTGCTATTAGTAGACTTGTTATGGTAACGTAAAAACATTCAACTTAAACTCAAATTTGGAACAAAACGTAGAGCGCTTAACGTGCAGTTTTACGTAAGAATACGTAGCACAACTTAAACTATCTAATTTTATATATTTGTTAATATCGTTACTTTGATTACTGTAACTGTATTTAATTCAATCAGACAATTAGTGCAAAATCCTCGGACTATCGTTAATTCAAAGATCATTTACTTGTAGGTATATTTTTGTTGTTAATATTATGGAAATATTCAATTGAAATTTTCAAAATGCGGGCTAAAATAAAAAAATAAAGGGAGAAATTACGCAGAAACTGTCCTGTGTACAATTTTGTTTTAAAAAACTAATGCCTTACATACAAAGAAATACATAAAATCTAAAAATAAATAAAAACAGAGACAAATACTAAAATAATCCAAGGAATCAAAGTAACGAGAGTTTTTTTTTGTCAAACACACTGTGTTTATTGTATTACAATCTAGTCAGTAAGACGAATTAGCAATTTTGTTTTAACTTAATTTACTATAAAAGTCAGATTTAAACTTAGGGTTCACTCAACAGTTCTCCCCGCTTTGTTTAGTCTGAAACTCACAATTGTGTTGTGTTTGTAGCATCATTTTCTTTTATATAATTCACTTAGTTTACTAGCTCAAACAACTTCACTCTTTTTAGTCTTCCAACTAGCATAGTATTGTCTAGAAGCTGAATTGCTTCCAGATTCACATGCCGATGAAGTCTATCTTCATGGCTTTTTGCGTACTTTTTTATAGTCTCTGCTACAGTTTCGATTTTTAGATCTCGATGAAGGTCACTATTTCGAACGTACCAAGGTGCATTCACAATGTTTCTTAATACTTTATTTTGAAATCTCTGTAAAACTAGAATGTTACTCTCTGTAGCACAACCCCATAGTTGAATACCATATGTCCATACTGGTTTCAGTCTATAAAGCAGTAGCTTATTATGAATTGTTAAATTGGACTTCCTTCCAATTAGCCAGTTCATTTTTCTATACCTTATCTCAAGTTCTTCTTTTTTTTTTCTTAACATATGCTTTCCAGCGCAATTTGGCATCAAGTGTTATACCGAGATATTTTGCCTGATTTGAGTATGGTACGGGAATGTTGTTAATTGTTATTTGTATGTGATTTATATTTTTGTTTGTAAAATCAACATGAATTGATTTGGTTTCATTTAATTTTATTCGCCACTTTGTGGTCCAACTGTGCACTTCGGTGATTGCATCCTGAAGTTTTTCTATGCATTTTTCAATAGATTTTTCTACCGTCAATAAACCAGTATTATCTGCAAATGTTGCTAAGTGACAATTTTCTGGCTTTGGGATATCGCAAGTGAATAATAAGTATAGATAAGGGCCTAGTACGCTACCCTGGGGCACGCCTGCTTGAATTTCTCTTAAATTTGAGTATGAGTCTTCCTGTTTTACTCTAAAATGTCTATCAGATATGCAGTGGCGTATATAGAAAAAAGTGTATTTTATGTTATTTTATGTTTGTATCCAAAAAAATCTTAACTTCGGGGGGGGGGGCGTATATACGCCACTGCAGATATGTATGATTCCAAAATATCCGAATATTGTTTTGGCAGAAACCGTTTTAGTTTAAAATTAAGGCCTTCATGCCACACTTTGTCAAATGCTTGTGCTACTTCTAGAAAAACTGCAGAACAAACTTTTCCCTCTTCTAGTGCTTTTTCTATTATATTAGTAATTCTATGTACTTGATCTATCGTGGAATGCTTGTCTCGAAAACCAAATTGATGAGATGGAATAATTTCTTGTCTTTCTATGATGGGTTTTATTCTTTTAAGCAATAATTTCTTATAGAGCTTGGATAGAATTGGCAGCAAAGAAAGAAGGTAACTTTCAAACCAAGTGCAAAGTTTCGGCGACAATCCCATTGCTTTGAGCTTGTTGAGCAGATTTTCATGCCAGACTTTATCGAATGCTTTAGATATATCTAAGGCAATTGCTGATCTACCCCCTGAGGAAAATCGGTTTGTTTTTGTGACAGAAACAGCCCTTAATGAAGGACAGCTGTTACCCATTAAGTACTCCTCTCTGCGTAGAATATTAGGCATTGTTGCCTTTTGTTTGAGACCTTTTCGAGTGAAAAAAGATCCTTCTTTATCTTTTCCTAGTAAAGCCCTCAATGAGGCAGATCTTTATTATGCTACCTTAGTTGTTGTGCGAGTTGTACAACAAGCAGTTTTTCTGGAAGATTTGAAAAGGATACGTAAGGGTGAGAGTTGTGCTAAGCCTCTTCGAAAGTTAGCTCCTTTTCTTAATTCCCATGGTGTGCTCAGGGTGGGCGGTAGATTACGTCACACTGATTTCGCATATGAGATAAAACACCCTATGTTGTTGCCTCGTAGTCACAGGCTTACCACTTTGATTATTGAAAAATTTCATGTTCAGTCAATGAGAGGGTTGTAGAATGGCATGGGGGGGGGCGAATCTTTCCCCCCGGGGATAGCGTTAGGGTAGTTAGAACATTAACATATCAAAAGTCCCCACCTCTAGCCCCCCCGCTTCAGTGGCGGAGGGGGGTAAGAAGGTGCAATTTTTTCGGTTTTTTGCCTATAACTCGATTACGGCGAGGTGTACAAAAAAAATGTTACATTAAAAATTAAAGAGCATTAAATTCCCTACAAAATTTGTATGCTAACCTCAACATTAACTGTAACAAATTTTGATATAGTGACAAACAAAAACCGTTAATTTTTGCAAACACACATTTTTGCCCCATATTTTCATCAGACTTCTTCATCTAAAACTTTTGTTTTTAATTTTCGAAAAAATCGTGAATAATGACAATGTAGTGCATTCAATTTTGAAAAAGAAATTTATTTATCTTTAAAGAATTGTATGATTACTTTTACTAGTTATCACCTTCATAATCATCATCATCATTATAAGTCTTCGGTCAAGCTATCGACCTTAAGGGACTAGGACCGGGGTCAATTAAAAGGAATGTGTTATTTGAAAGGAAACTTAAGGAAAAACGTTCCCAGTTGGAATCGCAATTGAAGAATTATTTATTATTATTTTTAAGGGTTATAAATTTATTGAGCCTGCGAAAAGATTGGATACCTAGTCATTGATTGTTAAGTTTTTACACGTATCATAAGAACAATTTTTAGATTCATTTATATCAATTAGCCTTCTATAAAGCATTCTTAACATATTGTATTGAGTATGCCTACAAATTATAAATTCATATTGCATATAGAATAAAACGAAAGCTTATACATCTGCAGATACAAAAACTGATGCAATTATGTACGATCGTAGTAATATTTGGATAGACGTGGTTGAAAATCTTTATAATAAATATTATTATAATTATTTTGTTTGTCTTCCTTTTTTGAATTTCTGGCTCGACTCCTTCATCTTCATTATGATTGATTAAAACGGACAAACCCTTTAAACATTTTCTCTGACAATTGTGGCATAAAAGGAACATTGACATCTTTTTGCAGCTACATTTGGTGCTGCTGTAGTCAGTTACGCATCTACAAAAAATCATCTATAAAATTTTTCTTGATGCCACTGAATATTTGGTGAAGGCTGGAACCATACAGTTTGCTTTAGATTCCCAACCCCTAGTTCTGGAGCTAGCTAATTTGATAACCAAAGGTGTATATAGTTACTTGATAAAATGTGTTAAGTTTATGTTGTTTTGTTGTTAAAATACTTGGGAAATATTATAATAAGTCAAAGTAATATTTGAGGAGCAGACCTTCTATATGCATTTTGTCCGTTTTTGTAATTTTGGTAAATAAAAAAAAACTGCTATGCGTTTGACAAGAAATTAACCGAAAAGTTCATAATATACCTAAAATATGGATAAAAAAGCATTCAAGGATTATACCTATATACGTCTTCTGTGGCATAATATTGTTGCTCTTTGTATGTAGTTTGCGATGGCATCTTTGGTTAAAAATTTTAAAAACGGACAAAATGCATATAGAAAATCTGATCCTTATTTGTGCATTGCTTTCTTAGGTTTCTGCTGTACTTCAGAATTTTTTTTAAGTCAATAGTTCCATATTTAGGGAACTTTCAGAAAAGATACCATTTTAGTAGGTATAACTGTTAAGCAAGTTCTACTTCAACATGCAAAGAGCGGGGATTGTAAAACACTTTAGCTGGTTTTTGGATTTTAGGGTATTTTTGGTAAAGCTTTATAAATCCTAGCTGACCCCTCCAAAATGCGTCTGATGCAGGAACTTCTACTTGTCCCTGACAGGATTTATAAGTGGAGTTTTTACGACCTGGATTCCGAAAAATCTTTGTACCGAACCGAACCGAACCGAACCGAATCTTTGTTCTACAATGACGACTGCTTGGAGTTTAAAATTGCAGTGCTCACAATATCCTGTGATTGAATTTATTTAATATAATGCTCTAAGAAAACAACAGAGCAAAACTTACCTAAATAATGGGTCTTAAAGAATTTGACTCAGGTATCCATAACAAAGGTTGGTTGGTTGGTTGGGTCGGTTTATTAGGTTGGTTAGGTTGGTTTAATAATTGAGGATCTTTCTTGCTACCAAATTGCAGTAAAGAGACCACATCATAGTTTGATTATTTTTTCCCAACGAGATTTACAAAAATTGCTCTAATTTTGGATCCGCCACTGCCTTTAATTATCAAATGTATTAGTCTTATATAATACAAAAAAATAATAAAAAAGAAATTCTATTTGTGAAAATTGAGAAACCTGGTTAAAAGTTTCAATTTGCTGTATCATTTGATATGTTATAGATAAGTTAGAAAATGCTACATATTTTTAAAGTACGGTTTACAGCTTTCGTATTGAGAAATTTCTTCTAAAATTAAAAACATAAGTGTTAGATGAACAAGCTTGATAAGAAATAAGGGGCAAAAATGTGTTTTTCAAAAATTAACGGTTTTGGTGGCCCCTATCTCATGATCTGTTACACTTAAGGGTACGATAGGCATAACCGTTTTGTAGGGAATTTGATGCTCTCTAATTCTTAATTAAACATTTTTTTTGCAACGCGCCGGAGTCGAGTTACAGGCTAAAATCCGAAAAACGGCACCTCCTCCAGCGGGACGGCTAGGGGTGGGGACTTTTGATATATTAAAGTCCTAACTACCCTAAACATATTTCCGGAGAGAAAAATTCTCACCCCCTCCATGCACTCTACAACCCCTTAATGGCCATTCATTGACAGTATGGACATCCAGGTCCTCGTTTACTGGAGTACCTATTAAATCAACAGTTTTGGATTTTGTCTGTGAAAAGTGCTATTTCCAAGTGTTTTTGTTGTGCCAGTTAGTGTGGATTTTATGGGTCCATTCTCCATCACGTTAACCAAGCGTCGTGGTCTAAAAAGTCAAAAGGCTTATGGGTGTATTTTTGTTTGTTTCCCAACAAAGGCCATTCACCTGTAGGCTGTTTCTGATTTGTCCACTGATGCATTTTTGGCTGCCCTCCGCCGATTTGTTGGTAGACGTGGCAGATGTGCTGCCCTCTACAGTGACCAGGGCACTAATTTTGTTGGGGCAAATAACCTGCTTGTGTCCTATTGTCAGCAAGCTGCTGAGACTTTAGCGATTAAGTGGTGTTTTAATCCACCCGCCAGTCCGCATTTTGGTGGACTCCATGAGTCTGGGGTAAAATCCACGAAAACTCATCTGAAGAGAATTGTCGGGGATCAAATCATAACCTTTGAAGAGTTGATGACCATATTGGTTCAGATTGAGGCTATTTTAAATAGTCGACCATTGTGTAGTATGAGCCCTGATCCTCATGACTTTCAAAGTCCTACTCCTGGACATTTCCTCACTTTGGAACCCTTGACAGCCCCTTCCGATGAAGACCTAACCAATGTTAAGTTAAACCGTCTCCATCGCTGGCAGCTTGTTCAACAGATCCAGCAGCATTTTTGGCGCCGCTGGCATATGGAGTATTTACAGTCGTTGCAACAACGCGAAAGATGGAATACCCCGGATAACCCTCCAAAAGTTGGAACTTGAGTAGCGGTGAAAGACGAAAACCTACCCCTACTGAAGTGGTCGCTCGGTAGAATTGAAAAAATTTACTCGAATCCAGATAAAATCCCCCGTGTCGTGCAAGTAAACACCGCGGAAGGATTACTTGACCGTAGTTTGGTGAAGGTATGTCCGTTACCCAGCCAGTACTGAACCTTCAAAGCCTTGTGTAGCGTGAATCATGCTTATTTGAATTAACTTAAGTATGACGTCCATAGTTATTGCGATAAAATTATTGTTGCAAAAATTTATTGTTTAGACCCTTTGGGTAATTGAATAACCTTTTTTTTTTATTTTTTAGTTTTTTGGGTTTTTCTATAAATATTGGGAATTTTTATGGTGGGCGGAATGTTTAATGCTGCCAGTTATTTTTGTTTTTGTTTTATTTTGAACTTTTGGGAAAACCTAACCTTAAAGTTTGTTTTGATATTTTTGGGCTTTAGCAAAAACCTTCAAAAAAAGAAACTCCTTGTTTGGGAAAAATTCCGGTCAGGTGATAATTTCTCTCTTTGTTGAAAGTTATTTTCTTTTTGATCACCTGATCATTTTGGCAAAAATCATGCGCGCCTTACACACGCTGGGAGTTTGATGCGCCACCCTGTGTTTGACAGGGAAATGAAGAACTCACTTTCGACAAGACACTGAAAGAAGTCACACGTGTTTTAAGTTTAAGATTAAAATTCCAACCACAAGAAAGGCCGCGGCCGCGAGTGAAATTTTGGAACTGCTGCTGATTGAAAGAAGGTAAGCTTCTAGCGTGTTGCCAATTTTTTTCCTTTGATTTCAGTTCAATACTTTGGGGTAACTTTTTTTGGGATATCTCTAGTTTTCTCCCCTTCGGGCAAAGCCGTCTTGGTCCTTGCGACCAGTGTCTAACATTTTTTTAACTTAAAAGTGACGCGAAAGGAAGTTATTAAAGTTCACTAGTTTAAAACTACAACACTTCAAGACAATTTTAAAGATGGCGCTCCAGACAAGATTTTTTTAACAGTAAACACTTTCACAGAATATTAATGTATTTTTATCAGGTTAATAACAGATGCGTGAAGGATCAGGGATCAGTTCCTTAACAGGTGTTGGATTTGAGATTTCGTCAAAGTAAAAATGCCGACAATAGATGGCGTTGCTGCTAGTAAAATCTCAAAAATATTCGGTAGAAAAGTCATGCAAGTCGCGTTTTAAAATTCGTGTAGAAAAAACGTGAATCTAATGCGATTTTAACTTTGATAAAAGTTACTTGAATATAACGTAAAAACATTGCTGTTTTAATTTGATAATGGCGTTATTACAACGCAGTTTTTAGCAACGTTATTTTTTATAACGTTAATGAATGATCTATTAAGCTTGTTTTCATATATGAAATAAACGTTTTTTCCTAGCAGCTTTTAAAATCAACGTTTTTTTTCTAACGCCCTTTTTACGTGTTAAACACGTCATTGTGCTATGTGGGTAACGACGTGAGCTCACTTGTTCTTCAGCCAGCTATCTTGTAGAATTTATCCGCTGGTGTTCCTTCTTTTCTTTTAACTTTAACTGCCAGGATTTGCCAAGATCGCGGTAAACCCTGTATTAAGTATTAACTGAGATCATGAAATTTAGCACTTAGAGCAGGGTCTAAGTACTAAGTCAATAGACCTTACCTCGATCGGTTAAAGTGTATTTTTTTAATTTTAAAGATTTTGTTTAAGCCAACGTGTAATAGCATACTTAGCAAATCAAAAAGAATGAAAAAATAGGTGAAACCTATTTTTCATTCTACGAGTGGCGGGACGAAAACGTACACCGGTCTATAAGGAAGAAATACTTTTCGTCACAGCTCAACCAGACCATGCTGTCACCGTCTCCCCGTTGTCGGTTTGTAACCGAAAACAATGAGTTAATCAAGTATAAAAGGCAACTTCATAGGTGTCCGTGGTTGACTATACCCCTATGAAGTTGCCTTTTATACTTGATTAGCATACTTAGCATTGCTCAGTGAGTTTTATCACAATAATTTAAATTAACTTTTAAAATAAAGGAAAACCAAATAAGCATTTTGTAATAATGTCATTTTTTGGAAATCTAGTCCGTGCAGCCACAGGATTTTCATTGAAAATAGTCTCAAGTTGTATGGTTGGGCAGAATTTCCGAAGTTGTGGTGATTTTGATATAAATTGGTACGATTAATAAACTTATGAAGACATTTACAAAAATCATATTTTTTTTTCGGTGATGTAATATAAGCGGCGTCGCGATGCTTTCAAATGTGACGTGACATTGATCCAGATTTTCTGAAATAACTTAATAGTACATTAGATAGGACAGTTCTAATTTCACTTTTAGGCAGACAATAAGTGTGTCTTTCTAACAAGCTATTACACTTAAGAAGCGTGGTTAAGTTCCATTAAATAAAAATTGTTAAATTTAGTTTTTATCAAAATTTACATTTTTGTATTTTTCCTTAATTTTGGTTTAACTGAAGCGGTTAAGTGGTTTTAGGGGTGATTTTGGGTTTGGTTGCAAACTTAGGTTCCTTTTGGGCCTGCCTATAAGAATATATGATAACTTAGATTTTTTGCTCGCAGCAAATGATGCAAAAAATTTTTGAATTTGGTCAAGTCAGTTTTTTTATAAAATCCATGGATTTCGCACAGAACAAAAACATTTTTTTACTACACTTTATTTTGAACTATTTTTTTCTTAAGTTTTTATTATTATGTTTTAGAATTCAAAGAAAATTTTAAACAATGTATTGCAGTTCAAAAAAAAATAGTCAGGAAGTTTGGGAATTTAATCCAAACACAAGAAATGATACTTTAAAAATCCTTGAATTTTGAGTCAATTTTGGCACCTCTTCATTCATGTCCATGGGATTTTTATATTTCCCGGGTGATTTTGTTCCTCCAAAAGAATTTACTTTCCCAACGAACAAGCTTTCAAAATTTGTATAAATCTCCAAAAACCATATTGAAGTTTTCATGCCATTTACCCCCAAAAATAGCTATTTTTAGAGAATCTATGAAATCCCATAAAAACAAGTCATTACTGTTATTTACTTGCTGTAGATTTATGACTTGAACTTAACTATATAAATTTTTGTAATTCCATTATATAAAGCATTAATTTTTTTTTTAATTAGTGGGGGTGCTGACCACATACTATCATCCAGTTTATTAAAATATCGGGTGAAGCAAAAAAAAAAAACGGAAAAAAACGGTTTTTTTTTGTTATAACTCTTGAACTATGCTACCGATTTTATTGGAAAAAGCTGATATTCGCAGGAATTGAATCAGGATTTTGAGAAAAAATAATTTATCCGCAATCTTGAAATTACAAGATGGAGCAAAAAATCATACTAAACCTTGTAAATTTGCTTGTTGAAGTGTAAGCTTCATAAAGCGCGTTTAGCAGTTTTTGTGGGTAGTGAATTAAACTGAGCCGTCAGGCTCGGCTATGTAACGCTCACTCGGGTGAAGTCGGCTCGAGGTGACTAACTGCGAGAGGAACATTCAGCGCGCGATATGATGATGCAGATGAAGGCCAGTATTATTAATTTCGCCTTGTTAAAGTTTCACACTTCTGCCGTGTGGTCCTAAGAACACATACTTTTTTTTATTTTTATGTTCCAGATCTTTTTTTCGTTTTTTTTTAATTTAGAAAAAATCCTATTTTTGCCACGCACGGACGAGGTACGCATTACTAAAATCAGTTGGATTGTTCCAAAAAAAATAATTTTTGTTTTAACCTTTATTGTACAGATTTCAATTCTGTCTCCATTCATTTCCTAAAAAATTAATTATTACTAAACCGATTTTCCTCAAATAAAAAGAATCAAGGCAAAAATTAATTGCGCTTTAAAGGTCCCTATCGAAATTTATCACCTTAAAATTCAGGCTGGCGGTCAGAATCAAACTTAACCTTTCAAAGAGGTTTGTTTATTCTTATGTTTCGAGAAACTATTCATTTTTTTTAATTCGTTAAAAAGCACTTTATCCGCCACACAGAACAAAACTTACATCATTAAAATTGGCTTAGCACTTTCGGAAATATTAATTTTTGTTTTAACCATTGATAGAGCAAAGATGTTTCACAAACTATACGATTGCCTAATTCTATCTGCATTTCCTCACAAATTCATTAAAACTAAACCGATTTCAATTAAATGAAAAGTATCATAGTGAGAATCGATTGCTGTTTAAGCATCATAATATTTGTCTCTTTATGAAGGATCGCTATTTTTAGTTGCGAGTAATTTTCACCCCCTGTCGATGTTGACCATGATGCTTTTTTGTTTATTAAAAGCAGTTCATTAATAAGGAATTCATAAGCAAAGAAATGCAAGCAGAATTAAAAAAGCAAACAAGAAATCCATCCCAAATTTTTAGGCTCATAGAATGATTGCTACTTTCTGAAGTTTATTTTTACAATATAATAATATTTTTTTTACTTCCTGTTGAACTTTGATAAATTATTATAATCCAAAAAACCATTTTGTCTAGGGGTAAGGCCATCAACGACGCAGTCACCTAAGGTATTATTGTATGAGGGCAGCCAAATGCGTACAATAAAACGAAAAATTTATTAAAAAATTAATAACACCGCTTGCAAGGAGCAATTCACCCTATTAAAATCGATGATATAGTTAAAAAGTTATAATTAATAATAGTGATTAGTTTTTTCGGGCAACTGGTATATATAAATATATATGATCAGGAGAGGCATCAAAAAAGGCGGCCAATACTCCAGCCCCAGACCTGAACCTAATAATTATAAAAACATGTAATTTAACATTAGTTAGAAATAACAAAATTTTATAATGACCGAAATAGAAAAGAAATACTTATTAACTTAGATATTTATGAAATAATAAACTCCGCTACCGATATTTTTGAAATACCGGTAATTTTATAAAAAAATACAACTTACCAAGAAACCTAAATAAGTTTTGTTGCGAAATTTTATTAAAAGATTCTGATTTTCTTCTCTACGAACGCACCAAAAAGATAATGACACAATGTGTTGCATTGTTTTTGACACATTTATTCCAAGCCATCAAATTTCTAATTACTTGGAGCCATATAACTATGAGATACTTAAAATAATACTCTAGAGGTGGTATTGCATAGAGTAGGATTTTCTTAAGGTCGATAAGTTATATCAGTAGTAACTCAGGTGACCAACAAATTGAGAGGAAACATGATGACACCTCCGCGATGCTTAATTTCAAATTCACTATTAGGTACACGTAATAAAGCCTTAAAATTACTGCCTATATAAAGATTCCTAAAATTGTCGTATTATAATATTTTTACCCTAGAACTAATATAGTACAATAAATATAGGTACACGCTGATCTAGAACTAAATAGAAAACATTTGTAGGTACTTGTAAACCCCAAAAGCCGCAGAAAACAGCCAGTAATTCATTTGGTATTTGTATTGTTTGTAACTTTAGACCCATTTAGTACGTCTATGGGCAGGGCCCGTAGTAGGCATGGGCAAACCGGACTTCTGCTCAGGGGCGCCCAATCATAGGGGCACCAAATCAGAGCTCTAAAGGTGCTAAATACATACATCTAGAGTAGCCGGTTTAGATGTATTTAGAAGTATGATTATAGGCGCGCCAATTTACTGTTTCGCCCAGGGCGCCTAACTATCTGTTGTGGGTCCTGTTATGGGCTTCAGTTATTTAAATGTAATGTAGGTTCCAAGGTTCTATATAAATTCAAAGCATTTTAAGACATAAAACATATTAATATTTTGACAGCAAATAATTAAAGTTTTTGTAGTCGGCACTACCGTCCGTTTTCGAGAATTTAGGTTTTTTTAAAATTTGGTATGGCTGTATGATTTTAAACATTATAAAATTGTCATTTGTAAAAGAATATTTAAGGTAAATGTTGTATTTTTGGGAATTTCGACAATTTTTTAAAAAGTGCTATTTTTAAGTATGTTTGGCATAAAAACTCCGGCACAATTTTTGTAAAATTATACATTTTTTGAAAGCTTGTTTCTTAATATAACTAATTCCTTTGGAGGATCAAAATCACCCAGAAAATATAGAAATCCGAGGCACACAAATGAAGAGATGTCAAATTGAGCCCTAAATCCAATGTTTTTTTTACATAGCATTACTTAAGTTTAAATTTTTTTATTAGACACCCAGGCTATTTTACATTTACCGCAATATTTTTTTAAATAATTTTGTTAAGTTTTCATATTATTTAGATTAGTACTTAAAAAAAATTATTTAATCTTAAGAGCATTTTTTTAAATTTTTGTACAAAAGGCGATATTGCTAATTTTGGTATTTTTTTGCGCGTTTCTGTGTAAAGATAATATATAAATTTAAACACATTGTGATAGGCTAACTCAAAAAATTCAATAATTATTATACGAAATCAAAATCACCACTAAACTGTGTTCGAGGGAAGCAAATAATCTAATAATTTTAAAAATTACAAATTTAAATTTTGGTGAAAATTTCATTTCTAAAATTTTTAATAAAAAAACTCAAAATATTTGTTGAGATTGTTATAGAGCGGTAGATAGACACATCTACTGGCTGCATAAAACTGAAAACAAAATTGTCCTACAAATTACCGTTTTTGAGATATTTGACAAAAAGTAGGTTACTATCAATCTTCACCTTTAGAACGTCGCGACGCTACCTGTAATGCGACGCCGAGCAAATCACTGTGTTTTCCTAACTTCGTAGGGAGTCCTTAAACAGCATGCCAAGTAATATCAAAATCACCCAAAAATTGAATATTTCCAATTTGACTGCCCGACCAGTAGTACCACCCCTGAGGGGTGGTTTAAAGTTCAAAAAACTATAAAAATAATCCAAGAATAAAAATTTTTAACAACATTTTTTAAAGGTAAATAATACTTAAATAACTTAAAACTGTAGATGCATTACCGAATTAAATAGGTATCAATATTTAAATATTGTAAAAAACCCAAGATATATTAGAATCCTTCAGCAACAGTATACCAAAACAACTGAAAATTGGTTTATTCATCGCTAACTTCCAATACTAATTAACATGTAATAAATTGGTAAAAAAATTTTTTTAAGTCACACACTTTTGTAAAATGCACTAAAAATTAAAAAATTATTTTCTAACATTCTAATATTATCATAATAATAAAAGCGATGGCCGACTGATGGAAATTTTGACGATGTTAGCACGATAAGATATCCGTATCAATTAAATATCACTATTTGCAAGAATCAATCTAGCAGAAAAATGCAGAGGTACCAAACCCACCCAACCCGACCCAAGATACCCCAGCATTTCTTTGACATAGGTATGGCAATGGCATAGCATTGCGGCACATCAAACATATCTTTGATGACCTCCTATGGGAGGATATTTTTTTCTTATAGTTTTATTAACATCGGACCACTATGTGTATACCAAATTTTATCCAAATCGGATAACGGGAAGTGTGTCAAAAACACATTTTTCTATAGAAGGGGTGGGGGTAGGGGTGGGAGGATATTTTTTTCTTAATGTTGTATTGTGATGGGACCACTATGTGTGTACCAAATTTCATCCAAATCGGATAATGGGAAGTGTATCAAAAACGCTTCACAAGATTTGATAGATAGTTAGTGAGATAGTTAGTTAGACAGAACATCTGAAGCTAAGTAAAAGCTTGTAAAAAATAGCGGACAGCCGACACAGACTTACTCTGTTTTTATTCGACATTTCCTAGAGAGGTTTAGTGGTTGAAATACGGCTACAATTTAAAAAAAAATATTATTTTTACCTTCCTAGCCTGCGTAACAATGGCTAGAGAAGGTATTATTTTCGACAAAAAAATTTGTTTTGAGATAACGCCGAGTTATATGTGGGTGTATTTTGGCCTATCCTAGCAATATCGTCGTGATGTCTGCCTGTGTGTGTTTGTCTGTGTGTGAGTGTATATTTTTCTGTCCGTAATACGCTAGCTTCTAAACTGCTAAACCTATTTACATAGAATTTTCAGGTAAAATAGTGTTCGACACTCTTACGAACCGATTAGGTTTGGTCAAAATCAATTTATGCTAATGACAGTTTTTTGACAAACGGAGCATCGTGTCAATATACAGTTTCCGGAGTATAGTAAACTACACTTTGCTCAATAATTTGTGTTATAACCAAAAACTTCGTAAGAGCTTTAGTTTCTGAGATATTTACAAACTGTTTTCAAGGCTGATATATTATCATGGCTTCACTTGAAGTGTGTTGCAATGTATTTATAAACATATTGTATAAATATAAAAATCTATTTTATTCAAGGAAAAAAATGAGTTAAACCATCAACAAAAATCTAGACTTTTACATCTAGAATTTTAGAATCTAGGACTCTAGACCCTACTAAATTAATACTTTCTCTTTCTAAGCAGGCTTGACCATGGCCAGTTTTTTTCTTCATGGTATATTTTGTTAAATGGGGTATAGATGATAATGGTGAAGATGAAAATTCAATTGAGCATTATTGGATTCGATGTATATAATATGCAAGTTCACAATATCTGTTTTCAAATGCCGTGATACGCTATATGTGAAAACGGCTCTGATTAGACAATAAATGGGTACCTACTCATAATAAGTATGTTTGTTAACTTTTAGGTATCTCGTTTTGATATTTTTGTATCTATATTATTCATCTTCAAATAATCCTACTTTATTTAGCTTAAAATAAAGTTACTGCATTTTGTTTTAATATTTTGCCTAGCTGCAGTATACACACTGGGCAAAGTGGATAGTTTTAAATTTTTGTAGTTTTTATTTCTAGTTACAGAATATAATAAAAATGAAAGAGAAATAATATTAAAGTTTGGAAGCCATATCTGGCAGACAGTAATTAAAGATATTTCATTAAAAAAAATAGTTTTACAATTTTTCTGCAAAAACACTCCTAACAAGTTATTAACTTTGCCCGGACTTCCCCTACCTCTTATGATGTATATCTGACTACACCACAAAAACTCTAAAATTACATGACCGATTTTAAGAAAATTTAATAAAAATAGGCATCGACCCCCTGGGTGCGCCCATGTTATTTTGCTCTGCCGCAAATCACTTTAATATTTAGTTTAGAAATTTCGATAATATCTTTACAGTCTCTTTCTGTCTTATCAAATGTGACACCCAAGTATGCATACTTATTGCATGAAGATATTGTTTGTCCATTGTCTTGTTCTAACTCACTTTTTTCGTTTTCAATACATAAATACTACGTCTTTTCCACGTTTACTGTTAACCCCCACTTTTGGTATTCTTCCGTTAACTTTTTCATCATATACTTCATGTGTTTTTTATCATTAGCTACAATTACTTGGTTGTCCGCAAACTGTATTATGTATATGGTAAACTGGTCGTTAAGTTGTATTCCCATGCCGTGCACTTTCCGTTTCCAGTTTTTTAGAGCTACTGCGATATATATTTTAAAAAATTTTAAGAGATACAAAATCCCTGTCTTAAGCCTTTCGTTACCAGGAATTCTTTTCAAAGTCAATTTCCAATTTTAATTTTAGATTTTCACCCTTTGTATAAATCTTTTATCGCTTTTATGTATGTATAATTGATATTAGTTTGCTCTTTCACTGTCCAAAATTTTTCTACTAGAATAACATTGCATTCATATGCTTTTTGTATGTCCACAAAGGTAAAGTGTCTATATTTCTGACAGTCCTTTTCGAAATTACTTGTTTAAGACAAAAAACATTATTACTACAAGATCTTCCAGCACGAAACCCACTTTGCTCTTTTTCTTCTTGTTTTTGAAAATCAGTCTCTATTAGATCTCCAAAAATCCTACCGTACAATCTACGTAAAGTATTTCTAACTGAAATTCCTCTGCAATTGTTGCAATCCAGCTTGTCTCCTTTTTTATGTCCGTTTATGCATTAATTGATAATATTTGTGAGATTTTCTAGTCGCTTTCTGATCTACATTTCAGAATTTCTGCGTATATTCTCCCAGGTCCGCTAGCTTTTCCTGATTTAAGCTTTTTAATACTATTCTTCATAATTCCTTTTTCGATGATTACATCTTATCCATGTACTACTATCTCTCCTCGGAGAGGCTGACAGATATTCGGATCTCGTTTCTTGCAGCAGTCCCTTGTAGTGTTCTGTCCATTGTTCTGGTGTGATAATCTAAATGTTTACTTTTTATTTTCTTTTTGGGTTTTTTACCATAGAAATGAATTTCCATCCTTCAGAACTTTGCCTACCTCGTACGTGTGTATTTTTATCGTGGAATTTGCGCTCAAACATTTAATTTTTTTCGTTAGTATTAATTTTCTTAACTGTCTTGTGATTATGCTCTTTTTTTTTATGGGTGTGCGCACTCGCAAGGAGATCCCTATGACGCTCGAGAAGCGGCAAGTGCGCGGAAATGTTGGTGTGTGTTGGTTTTGAAACGGTTCAGGTTGTAACCTGCAGGGAAAACTGTCGCAGGGAGTTTATTCCACAGCGATGCTGTTCTCCAGAGATATGAATTCTGATATAATGAGGTTCTTGGTGCCTCTATTTTGACAATAAATTGATGGTTGCCGTCTGTTTGACGTGTTCGCCTAGTAGGTGCTACTCCCGGGGGGATCATACGTGCCAACTCTTCGGAGCATTTTCCGTGATAATACCTGTAGAAGAGAGATGGATCGCCCACAGTTCTTCGATGTTCGAGACTATCCAAGCTACGGGTAAGTGCGGGGTCATTGATCAGCTTGATAGCACGTTTTTGCACGGTGTTCACAAGCATTAAGGTATGTTTGGGTGCCGCACTCCATATATGTGAGCAGTACTCCATAGTTGGTCGAATCTGGGCTTTGTAGAGTGTCAGCAGTTGGCTTGGTGTATACAGATGTCTTCTACGAAATAGCACCCCAAGCTTTTGGGACGCCCTTTTAGCTATATCTGCCACGTGACTGTGTCAAGACATGTTGGTCTCTGCAGTGACTTCTAAGATGTTCAACTGGCTCTGCAATGCGACAGCACTTCCAGATAGCATGATGTTTGGCTCACCGGTTCTGGTCTTTTTTGAAAACAGGGCTGCTTGGGTTTTCTGCGCGTTGAACTGTACAAGGTTTTTGTTGCCCCAGTTCTCTATTATCTCCAAGTCGTTATTTATCTGTGATATTTCAGTTAGTCTAAGGTAATGGAATTAATGTGCGGAGAGACATGTGGGTGGTATTACTGAGGAGACTACATTGCCATCATCTGCAAAGCAATAAAGTGGATTTACTGTTTTATCTATGAGGTCATTTATGTAAATCAGAAAAATTGTTGGCGAAAGGATTGCCCCCTGTGGCACTCCAGCATTTATTTGGTAAGAGTTGGAGTTCCGGCCATCCAGTGCAACATAAATGCATCTATCCTTAAGGTAACTTTCAAACCAAGTGCAGAGTCTCGGCGACAATCAAGTTGCTTTGAGCTTGTTGAGCAGATTTTCATGCCAGACTTTATCGAATGCTTTAGATATATCTAAGGCAATTGTTCTTGTTTCACCTCGCAACTCAATCGCTTTTTGCCATAAGTGTGACGTATGTAAGTAAATCGCCAGTTGACCTATATTTTCGAAATCCGTATTGCTTGTCGTTGATAATTTTGTACTTTTCCAAGTACTTGGTTAGGTGATTGTTCACAACTCTTTCCATTACTTTTGATATCACCGGAAGTAGAGCAATTGATCTATAGTTTAACAGATCTGTCCTTTTTCCTTTCTTTGGAATTGGTTGTACTGCGGCAGACCTCCATGATGATGGATATACTCCTTGCCTATAAGATAAATTGAATAATTTTGCAAAAGTTGGGGTGAGTTCGCTAGCACAATTTTTGAGTACTATCGCGGGAATGCCATCTGGACCCATTTGTTTGTATCCAACTTTTTAAGGGATTTTCGTATTTTAAAAGGGTACCTCTGGTATACTGTGGGAAACCCTTTCAATGAACGGTGGAGTTTTTCCATTTGGCACTGTTAGGTTTGAGTTGAAGGAAAAGATTTTGGCCAGCATATTGGCTTTTTCCTCTGATGTTGTGGCTAAGTGAGAATTTTTATCTGTAAGTGGTGGTATGGATGACTTGGTGAAGTTTGATCCAACGGCTTTTGCAAGAGACCAAAAGGACCTAGAACTACTTGGACATTCAGCAACCTGTTTTTTATTCTTTGATTGTATGTTTCTTTGACGGCGTCAATAGTAATTTTGCAACTATTTCAGGCTTCTATAAATTCTGTGTGGTTTTGAGCGGTTTGTTGTCGTTTCCATAGGTTATATGCTTTGTGTTTTTTCTGTACAGCCATTTGACACTGGTTGTTGAACCAAGGTTTTGCATTAGATCTGCGTTTTATTGTATGTGGGATTTAATTAGCATCCATTCCAGATAAGATAACTTTTGTTATTTCATTACAGCAAATAGTGGGATCAGCTGTTTTAAAGCAAACCTCTTGCCATGGAAAATCCAAGTAAAACTGTTTAAGGTCATTCCATTTTGCCGATTTATAGTGCCACATTTTACGAGGAAGTGATTGTTGGCTTGGCGGTATGAACATTTCGCACTTTGTTCTTATAAGTTTATGATCGGATGAAAAAAGTGGGGGATCTACTTGAATTGTGTACAAGTCAGGATTTGTAGTTAGGAACAAGTCTAAAAGCGCTGCAAATTCACCCCTTTCTGAGATACGGGTAGGTTCATCGACAAGCTGCGTTAGACCACAACTTATGGCAAAAGCTTCTGCTTCCCTGCCTTCATTATCTGTTTTGTTGTGGTGTTTTAGCCAAGGTATATTGTGGACGTTGAAATCGCCTAAAAAAACAATTTCCGCATGTGGATAGTTAGACTGTATACTATCACAGTTTTCGGATAATGTCGCAAAAAAGTTTTGATACTCGGTGTTACTTGGCGGTCGGTAGAGGCAGCAAATGAACTTGGTCGATGACTTTGAGGTGAATTTCAGCCATATGATATCGAGGTTCGCTGGTTCTAGCTTCTCCTCTCGATGACATGAAAGGTCATTTTTAATGTACACACAGATCCCAAAATTAGGTCGAAATCAGTGATGTAGGTCATAACCGGGATAAAGATAGTTCACAATAGGTGTTGCAGAACTGATTTTAGTTTCAGTGAGAACAAGGATGTCAGGTCTTTGTTCTTCAAGATGTTGGTGAACTGAATTCATGTTGGTACTTAATCCTCTTATATTGCTAAAATCAATTCTGAGTTGAGTTTGTGGTCTTCTTTTAAAATCTTTGCCTGAAGGACCCCCAGGATCACCCGACGCCCGGAGATCCGAGTGGTCGGGTATTTTACCTCCGGAATATTTTGATCCTGGAGGCGCCATCATGCTATCTGTTACTCATTGTTGGAACCGGACTGCCAGCGCAGTAGCGGAACGTGGTGATACCACTTAGCGCTACACACTTCTGGCATGGTGGTATCTCACCGGTCGACGCCCAATGAGTAAAAAGCGTCTACCACCTACCTATTAGTAGGTACTGAGCTATTTCAAGCATGTGCGTTTTTTCTCCTTGACCATTTCTATTATCTTGACATTTAACAGCTTGTTTGCTTGCTTCCTTCAGGCTTTTCACTATGTTTGTATGTATCTCTTCAAATAAGTGTTCTGTGTTTTCATCTAACCGCTTCTGATATACAGTAATGCATGACCATATATGCATACTTTCGTTTTCTAGATTTCTAATGTTGTATTTTTGATTTTCTTGGATGCATTCTTGGATTTCATTTTCTCCAATACTTTCATCTCTATTTGTTTTTCTTAAAGGAAATAATATTTTTGCTTTTACCAGATGGTGGTCAGATCCATAGGTAAAACCACGAAGTGCTCGGAGATCATACCACTTTAATTCCGAGTGCTGTCCAGCTACAGCATAATTGCATCAGTCTCAAGCCATTATCAAATCAAATCAATAAAAAATTATTTATCATTTGTTACTTCGAAATGTTTCTACCACTTTGCTTTGGGTTTGTCTAGTGGTTCGACTTTTAAGATCGCCAAGTGTAATTATTTGTTTTATAACTACCCTTTCGTTATCTGATGGTGCGTAGGCTGTTATTATGCTTATATTAAGTTCGTTCCATCAACGCGTGCGACGGACATAAAACGGTACGAAAAATCCTGTTTGCGTTCCACGTCGACGTTGTACTGTTATCGGACAGTCAATTTTCCGTTCCATCAAGCAACCTAAACTGGTTTCGGACTCCTCTGAAATACAAGGATTTCATACAGGCGCATTAGAAGGCGCGGAAAAATTGTATGTAAAACACATACATTTCTAGTTTACATCATATTTGTCTGAGAAAATTCAAAAAATAGCGAAAACCCAAAAAATTAAAATTTTTGTCAAAATAAATTGAGTTTCACAACGAATTTTAACACATGACAAAATGCTGGGTACGCCACGTAAATATACAAACATTTTTTAAATTTCCAAAAAAAAAAATTGTGCAACATATGCAGCATCTATTGATTTTTTTGCAAGAGCCTCTTAATTTTTATTACTAGGGGACTGCGGAATGTTGTAGGTATACCACATGGAAAAAAGCTATACTGACCATAGGGTAGCCTGCTTGGAAAAAGAAAAACTAGTTTAACCAGGTGACAGATGTGTTGATTTTCGTTTCTTTTGAATACTCGTTACTAATCGTTACTGGACTACTAAGTAATTTTATATATTTGTTAATATCGTTACTTTGATTACTGTAACTGTATTTAATTCAATCAGACAATTAGTGCGAAATCCTCGGTCGTTAATTCAAAGATCATTTACTTGTAGGTATATTTTTGTTGTTGATATTATGGAAATATTCAATTGAAATTTTCAAAATGCGGGCTAAAATAAAAAAATAAAGTTAGAAATTACGCAGAAACTGTCTTGCGTACAATTTTGTTTTAAAAAACTAATGCCTTACATACAAAGAAATACATAAAATCTAAAAATAAATAAAAACAGAGACAAATACTAAAATAATCCAAGGAATCAAAGTAACGAAAGTTTTTTTTTGTCAAACACACTGTGTTTATTGTATTACAATCTAGTCAGTAAGACTAATTAGCAATTTTGTTTTAACTTAATTTACTATAGAAGTCAGATTTAAACTTAGGGTTCACTCAACAGTTCTCCCCGCTTTGTTTAGTCTGAAACTCACAATTGTGTTATGTTTGTAGCATTATTTTCTTTTATATAATTCACTTAGTTTACTAGCTGAAACGGCTTCAGTTCACTATACTATTAGTCTTCGAACTAGCATAGTATTGTCTAGAAGCTGAATTGCTTCCAGATTCACATGCCGATGAAGTCTATCTTCATGGCTTTTTGCGTACTTTTTTACAGTCTCTGCTACAGTTTCGATTTTTAGATCTCGATGAAGTTCACTATTTCGAACGTACCAAGGTGCATTCACAATGTTTCTTAATACTTTATTTTGAAATCTCTGTAAAACTAGAATGTTACTCTCTTTAGCCCAACCCCATAGTTGAATACCATATGTCCATACTGGTTTCAGTCTATAAAGCAGTAACTTATTATGAATTGTTAAATTGGACTTCCTTCCAATTAGCCAGTTCATTTTTCTATACCTTATCTCAAGTTCTACTTTATTTTTTCTTAACATATGCTTTCCAGCGCAATTTGGCTTCAAGTGTTATACCGAGATATTTTTCCTGATTTGAGTATGGTACGGGAATGTTGTTAATTGTTATTTGTATGTGATTTATATTTTTGTTTGTAAAATCAACATGAATTGATTTGGTTTCATTTAATTTTATTCGCCACTTTGTGGTCCAACTGTGAACTTCGGTGATTGCATCCTGAAGTTTTTCTATGCATTTTTCAATAGATTTTTCTACCGTCAATAAACCAGTATCATCTGCAAATGTTGCTAAGTGACAATTTTCTGGCTTTGGGATATCGCAAGTGAATAATAAGTATAGATAAGGGGCCTAGTACGCTCCACTGGGGCACGCCTGCTTGAATTTCTCTTAAATTTGAGTATGAGTCTTCCTGTTTTACTCTAAAATGTCTATCAGATATGCGGTGGCGTATATAGAAAAAAGTTTCGGAGTAGGCCCGAGACAGTTTGGGGGGGGGGCGAGACCTCATGATGCTGTATTTTATGCTATTTTATGTTTGTATTCATGAAATATGTGGAAAATATCCAAGAAAATCTTAGCTTCGGGGGGGGGGGGGGGCGGGCCCCCGTATATACCATTTTCTTAATGAACTTACAGATGATAAAAATACTGACTATTCCCTTTGGAAAGCAACCAAAGATTTTAAAAGACCAATTACCACGCATACGAAAATCTAACAACCTGTGGGCAAGGAGTAACGAAGAAAAAGCAGATATTTTTGCAAGTCATTTAGAAAAAACATTTCAGCCCCACGAAGCACCAGATGAACACTTTCATTTAAATGAACCCCATCAAATCGAGGACCATATTAAGCTTACATCACCAAAAGAAATATTAACAGAAATCAAAAATATTAATTCGAAAAAAGCCCCAGGGTATGATCTTATAACGGGGTAGTCATAAAACAACTCCCCAGAAAAGCTATCGTAAAACTATGCAACCTAATTAATGCGTCTTTTAAGCTTAGGTATGTACCTAAACTATGGAAAGTTGCAGAAGTTATCATGATTCCAAAAGCGGGAAAACCACTCCTTGACGTGTCATCTTACAGGCCAATATCTTTGCTGCCAATTATATCCAAGCTCTATAAAAAAGTATTGCTTAAAAGAATAAAACCCATCATAGAAAGACAAGAAATTATTCCATATCATCAATTTGGTTTTCGAGACAAGCATTCCACGATAGGTCAAGTACATAAAATTACTAATATAATAGAAAAAGCACTAGAAGAGGGAAAAGTTTGTTCTGCAGTTTTTCTAGATGTAGCACAAGCATTTGACAAAGTGTGGCATGAAGGCCTTAATTTTAAACTAAAACGGTTTCTGCCAAAACAATATTCGGATATTTTGGAATCCTACATATCTAATAGACATTTTAGAGTAAAACAGGAAGACTCATACTCAAATTTAAGAGAAATTCAAGCAGGCGTGCCCCAGGGTAGCTAACTAGGCCCTTATCTATACTTATTATTCACTTGTGATACCCCAAAGCCAGAAAATTGTCACTTAGCAAAATTTGCCGATGATACTGGTTTATTGACGGTAGAAAAATCTATTGACAAATGCATAGAAAAACTTCAGGATGCAGTCACCCAAGTTCACAGTTGGACCACAAAGTGGCGAATAAAATTAAATGAAACCAAATCAATTCATGTTGATTTTACAAACAAAAATATAAATCACATACAAAAAACAATTAACAACATTCCAGTACCATATTCGAATCAGGCAAAATATCTAGGTATGACACTTGATGCTAAATTGCGCTGGAAAGCACAGGTTAAGAAAAAAAAAGATTAACTTAAGATAAGGTATAGAAAAATGAACTGGCTAATTGGAAGGAAGTCCAATTTAACAGTTCATAATAAGTTACTGCTTTATAGACAAATACTGAAACCAGTATGGACATATGGTATTCAACTATGGGTTTGTGATAAAGAGAGTAACATTCAGTTGTACAGAGATTTCAAAATAAAGTACTAAGAAACATTGTGAATGCACTTTGTTACGTTCGAAATAGTGACCTTCATCGAGATCTAAAAATCGAAACTGTAGCAGAGACTATAAAAAATTACGCAAAAGGCCATGAAGATAGACTCCATTGGCATGTGAATGTGGAAGCAATTCAGCTTCTAGACAATACTATGCTAGTTCGAAGACTAAAAAGAGTAAAGCCGTTTAAGCTAGTAAACTAAGTGAATTACACATAAAACAAAATAATGCTATAAACACAACACAATTGTGAGTTACAGACTAAACAAAGCGAGGAGAACTGTTGAGTGAACCCTAAGTTTAAATCTGACTTTTCTAGTAAATTAAGTTAAAACAAAATTGCTAATTAGTCTTACTGACTAGATTGTAATACAATAAACACAGTGTGTTTGACAAATAAAAAATAAAAAAAAATCTCCTCATAGTGTGATATATTTTCTTTAATTATTACAGCACTTCCCCCATGTGCAGTATTGCTAGGGTGAGTTGTATGATACACTTTATATCCCTTAAAATTAATGTATGGACAAGTAATATCTCCATGCAATGAAGAGAAAAGACAGGAACAGACTGTAAAGAACTGGAAAAAAGAATAGTAAAAGCAAAAAAGGTTATTGGATGTCTTAACAGTATTTTATGGAGCAGAGAGATAAAAAAGAATGTAAAATTTAACATATATGAAACAATGGTGAAAAGCACGCTGTTGTATGGAATAAAGACTTGTCGCGTAACAGAAAAATACAAAACAAAAATGGAAAGTGTCGAAATGGATGCAATAAGAAGATCAATGATAATATCTAGAACAGATCACATAAGAAATGAGATCATAAAAGAAAGAATGGGAATCGAAGGGAGCATAACGGATGACATCACTAAAAGACAACTGATATGGTACGGCCATGTACAACGGATGAACGACGAAAGATTACCAAAGCAGGTCTTAGAATGGCAACCAATAGAGCGCAGAAAAAGAGGGCGTCCTAAACTAGAATGGCAACAGTCAATCCAAAGATCAATGAGTCAAAAAAATCTGACAGAAGATGATTGCCAGGATCGAAGGAGGTGGAGAATAGGCGTCGGACAACGTAGAAAAACGTTTTAAACCGACTAAATAAAAAATAAAAACAATTAATGTGAGACTGGTTAGTTTGCGTTTCTGAGACAAGACAGACGTCAATTTTTTCTATGTCTAGAATAACTTGCAAGTCTTGCTGATGTTGCAAGAGACCATTGGCATGCCAAGCTAGAATTCTGACCATTTTGAGGCATATTGGTAACTCCGTTATTGCTACTTTCTAGTTTAGTTAATCGCTCATCAAGTTTGTTCAATTTCTCCAAAATTAGTTGTAGTGTTTGTTCCATAGTATTTTGACTACTGATATTAATATCAGGTATAGTAGCTGTTACTGCTACTTGGCTGTATGTCCTTGTCACAGAGTTTTGTGTGACTGTGTTTCTTGTCTGTTGGGTTTGTCTATTTGTACTCCCGTTTGGTGTGAGATTCGGTTTCTTAGGTTTATTTTTCAATTTTTGTATTTCTTTAGCAACAAGGCATCCTCTGTTAGCAGGATGCTTGCCTCCACAGTGGATGCATTTTGGCTCAGATTCTTTTGGTTTGGGGCATTCTACAGTAAGATGTTTCCCCGTGCATTTTACGCAACGTGGTTCTTTAGCGCAATATTTTTGCGTGTGTCCTTAAGATTGACATCTTTTGCATTGAGGGACTAATTTTGAGGTTTTTAGTGCTTTTATTTCCACTTCAATCCCAAGGATACTGGAAATTTCAAAAATTTTGTTGATATCTTCATCGTGGCTAAATGTGAGCATAAACATGTTAAGAGGTTGTCTTGTTCTCCATTTCAGTTTGTTGCTGGCTTCCAGTGCCATAAAACCTTTTTTTTGTAGATCAGCTACAATTTTTTGTGGGTCACATGAGAAGTGTAGCCTATTCGCTATTACTCTAATTGGCCTTATTTGTTTGTTTTCGTATGAGTGCCATTGATAATTTATTTCATCAAGCATTTTAGTAACCAGCCGATAGCTGTCTGCGTCTTGTACATTTATTTTAATATTTTCGTTATTTAAAACTTTTATTTTAACTCCTTGTATATTTAACTTTTTATAAATATCATTAAAATTATTTACGCCATTTACCATAATCGGTGGAGGTAATGGAGCTTTTTTAACCTTAGTAGGGGGTTCTTCATTTTGTGTTTTATTGGAGGGCTCTCCAGTGCCCGGGCTTTTTTGTGGTGGTGAGAGTGAAGTATCCATTCGACGTTTTTTCCAACCCTTTCCTTTTTGTCTGATTCACTCAGTTTCTCTTGTTAGATCGTCCTCATCAGTAATGTAGTCCATGTCAGACTCTTCTTTTTTAGTGACTTTTGTCTCTAAATCTGCAATTTTTTTTTGCATACTTTCCAGTTGACTTCGGAGATAATGCACTTGTACACTACGTGAATTTTTTTCATTTTGGGATTTTTTCCATTCGCTATATAAAACTTCTTCATTTTGTGTTCTAGCATGGCTATCCTGAAATAATTCGGCATCATCCATTTTTTCTTGATTTTGTTTGGACTTTTCGCTAATTTTTAAAACAAGCTTCACAGGTGATGGTACACTTTTTTTGCTTTTAAACATGATATATTATTTATAATAAACATTGCTTATAAATATTTAACACAGATTTTTCGCGCGCGCGGTTTATTATAAACAAAACAAACCTCGACTTGACCTCGTTAGCACTATTACGCAGGTACGATGCAATTCAACCGTACCGAACTGCGATCGAACCAATACTCGTAACGAAAGTAATCATTTAATTTTCGGATCGGTATTCGTGACTCCGTCATTGGTCGAGTAACGAGTACTCGAGTAACGAATAGTTACTTTTTCAACACCTCTAGCAGGCGATTGGATAGGAATAGATACATAAGGGTTTACCCTAATCGCATCAATGATCGCAGCAAATCCCGGTGACCTGTGAACTAAAAGTTAAAAGAAGAGGGGTAACACCGGATGTGAAATTTTAGACCAAATTTGGCGGAAGAACAAACAACTTCGCTTTAAGGCATCGACATTAAGGTCATTAACTATATATACCTACCAAGGTACAAGCTACAAAATGTGATTTTCCTAACTTCTTAGAAGTATCACGGTCTCTATTTCCTAAAAATGAATAAAATCGCAAAAACCTTGTGAATATTAAGGCTTTCTATAATATGTAGGTAATTTCACAAATATTATGTAAAAATCAAATTACAAAATAAAAATAAATAAATATATAAATTTCACATAAAACTTATGATATTAAAAAAATATATATTTTTTTTTACAAGTTTCGCCTAAAAATATGTGCTAATGCAAGTTTGTTTTAATTTTTGGTATATTTAGTTTATTAAGCAGTCTGTAGTGGTTTATAATTTGTGAATATAAATTAAATAAATGTAATTTTATCTGCATTTTAAAGAACTAAAATTCAAAATATATACAGCAGTCGGTTTTTCGACAGTTATTTGGTCGTTCCATCTAACCAAAACCGTTTTAAAACAGTCCTCGTACTCCTCGTACTGCATTGCGTGCGCATTGGGATTTTTTTATGACCGTCGAACGGTTTGATGGAACACTGCTATTATGTACAGGCATCTTCATGTTAGATCGAAGTATGTTTTTATTAATGCACTCGTAGTCTGTAATATTATTTTTAAGGTTTTTCTTTATTAATAAAGATACCCCTCTGGCTGCTTTCCTTTTTTAGGACTCCAGTGAATATGTGGACAAAGTTACCGACACTACTTCCTGTTCCATTCTTTGTTGTCTCTGTGAGTGCAATAATATCTATTTTACTATTCTGCACTTGGGTTGCAATAATGTCCAACTTTTGGTTCAGTCCCTGTACGTTCCGTGTAGCTATATTATCATATAAGGTAAATTCACCCATTAACGGCATATACAAAACCCTAAGGTTTTACCGACGTAATTCTTTTTTCTAATTTCAAGTGTGTTTTATTTAAATTTGGCACTTCATATTAGAATGATGCGCCACTTTTTGGTTAACAAATTTGCTGATCAACATAATTGGGCAACCTTGTCAGTCGTGTCAGGACGTGCCATTGATTGCTTCAGTTTCAAATTGACCCAGGTCAGTGAAAGTCCTCGATTCCGGGCTTAGCCTGATTTATTTGATAAGGAAATTTGTTTAAACCCTTAAGGATTTTTTCAAAAATAAAATAGATCTAGTCACTTTTCTATTACTTGTTTTTCACAATAGGTTAGGATCATATTGAGCAATATGCCATATGTGTTTTTGTTACTATTTTTTGTTCATAAACTAGTTAAAAAAATAAAAATAAAATACGCCGTTGTTGGACAAACATTTTGACTATGTATCTACTACCGGCGTGTTACGCCGGATTTGGAAATTTGTAAACTTTTTTTTAAACTATTTTTTTTTGTTGTTATTTGTTCGTAACGCACAATTTTTTTAAATATTTTAATAATTATATTCTTAAAAAATCTAAAAATCCTATTACGGCGTACACTTTTTTGACCAGAGAATTAGCTGTAAATTTATAAATGTTACACTTTAAAATTGCATGTCCAATAATGCACAGATATAAAAAAAAATTCAAAAGGGAAAAAATAGCTACAAACTTAATCCTTAAATTTTAAAATTTGTTTATATAGATGTACAAATGTTGTTTTTTTTTTAACTTAATTTATGCCTAACGTTAAAAATGTGATTCAAAACGAAACAATATTTATACGCCGGTATAGGAGCACATTCATCTATCTATTAACGGTGTATTAAACAATGTCATTTGCGTAATGAGTTAACGTTAACGTAACCTGTTAACTTACTTTTCTAGGGCCAAAAAGAAATGATCATCGGGGTCGACAAACTTGAAAATTAAAACTAAAAGTCTGGAAACGTTCATGAGTACTGAGTAAGTGCATTGTTTTTCAAAGGTTCTGGAAATAACACCAAAACAAAAAAAATATAACACCAGTAGTGGCAATATCTGATGAATTTGTTGAGTATAAAAGGCGTAAAGATGTGGAAAAAGAAACGACAGAAGAAAAAAAGAGACTGAATTTAAGAAAAAGAAAAAACAAATAAAATAACGAAACCAAAAATTCGAAAAGAAAGAAAATATCTATAAAAGAATAAGTCAACGTAGAAATAAGAACATAGAAAAGAAGCAATTGACTACATGCACCTATAAAATAGAACATTACGTTATTTTTAAATAGGAAAACAAACATTTTCCAGGCCTAATAATGGACAAAAAAAGAGGACAAATATTTTATTAAATCTATGGAAAAAGTTGGGGCCCATTGGAAATGGCCACAACATGAAGACGTAATTTGGTATGATTCTCATGAAATAATTTCAGAAATTTTATTGATCCTCCTCAAGCAATCAACAAGAGAGGAAAATTTGAAGTTCCTGAGTTAACTGATATGGAATATTTAGGTGAATTTAATACTTTTAATGCAGTTTTTTACGTAAAATACTAAACTGCGTTTTTTAATATAAAACTAAGCATTTTAGAAAAATGTATGTGTCATTGACTCAGGTTAACTTAGGTAATAACCAAAAACACGTATTTTTTTACTGTTATGCAAAGAAATTTGTTTTTTAATTTAGTTTACTTGTAAATACAAATGTTCTCCCTTTCGTTTTTAATAAAATATTTTTATTTAAAATTAAATATTGTTCCTAATTTAAGCAAAAATGAGATTTATTTATTTGCGCCGAAATAAGATAAGCACTACGGCGGTATTAAAATTATACATTTTAAGATGCGCCGGTAAAAGAAAAAAATGACTTTTTATAAAAAATATATTTTTTTTTTAATTCAAATTTTTTTGGACAGGAGGAAATACAGAACTTAACATAGTTTCTTAAAAAATACAAAAGTCATATCAAAAAAAGTTTCTTATACCTAATTTTGAACTCTAAACTCAAAACTTCCTTAAGTACGCCGTTAATGGGTGAATTTAACTTAATTATTATATTATATTATTTTCATCCATGTCTTTGTTTAGGCTTTTCGGTAATTAAAATTATTGGTCACCGTTTTATACAATTTTATTTTATAGACGTTACACTAAATTTTTTGCTAAACCAAATAATTTTAAGAAAAAATTTTTATTGGCTAAATTATTAAGGCTAAATTTATAAAGATGCACTAAATAAAATTTTTAGTAAATAATATATTTTTCGAACTTTTAACTGTTCCACAGTTTTAACAAATAACTTAAAAGTATCAATAATCAGATTTTTTAAAGCTGGTTTTAAAAATCTTAAAAACTTAAAGTGACAAAGAAAAATTATTCTGTCAGTTGGATTCTTTGTTGAGAAAAAAAAAACTATAAAAAAATCACTTTAGACCAATATGAAATGTTCATAAAGAGAATAGTTATACGCCCCCTCCCAAAATGCCCACTTCTTAAAAGCCCCCCGTAGCTTGCAATAGCAAGATGCGATTTTCACCTTTTTTCATCTTTTGAAAATTGATGCTCGCAAGTGGGACCAGGTTTTCTTTCCTAGAAATACCTAAAACCCCCAAAAACTTCGAATTTGGGACACTCTGTACATATTTTTTGATTGTTATTGCTTCTACTTGTTTTTTAAATTTGTTTTTGTAAATTTTTGTACCAAATAGAAAAAAAAATAATAAAAAAAAGAACTTTTGAATTTTTGATGTAAAAATCGTATTTCGCATCTTTTTTTTACATGCATATCACTGCTTTGAATGCATATAAGCCAAAATGGCGGACGGAGAAGGACAATTTTTTGATGAACCATGATTGACATAAGCCCAAGCTTCATGTCTAAGCAACTAAAACGCTTTGACAAAGAAAAAATTAGGCAAATATAAATACACAAATAGAACATTTCCAATATTTCGTAAACGTACAATGTAAACAACAAAGGAATAAAATTACGTTTTAAAATATGGTACATGTCTTCTGTTTCCGTTTTCAATAATTGGTTTTTCTAATATGAGCCACTCGAAAACACAATAACAACACTAACTAACACCTAAAAAAATACTCTGCCAATCTATGGGCACCTAAGCTCACACTAGGTACTATAGTTATAGTGTGAGCTAATACAATCAAGAACTGAAATATATTTTATTCAACTCCAGACTCAATTACCTTTCGTTTGATACCACACAAGCCATGTTTTGACTTAAACTCATTTTTTTTAAATCTACCCCCCACCCTTTTGAAAAAAACTAAAATGTATTTTGTTTAACTACAGACTCAATTACCTTTCGCTTGATATCACACACGCCATATTTTCACCTAATTTTTGACATCTACCCCCACCCTTTTTTTAAAAATAAACTAAAATTCATTTTTTTTAACTCCAGACTTAATTACCTTTCGTTTGATATCACACACGCCATATTTTCACATAAACACTAATTTTTGGAATCTACCCCCACCCTTTTATTTGGCTTGCGTTCGGTGGATTTTGTTCATTTTTAAATGGGACCATCACGGCCCAAGACCCAACTTAGGTACCAAATTTCATTAAAATCGGACAAGCGGTTTTTGAGTTATGCGGGTTGGTCGTTACAGACAGACATACAGACAGACAGACATACAGACAGACAGACAGACAGACAGACAGACAGCAAAACAAAAAAGTTTCAAAATCATCTGAAACGCAAAGATATATAAAATTTTTTGAAATCGGAGCAACTTTTTTTTTCTCGAAAAAATTAGGATCACCATAGCTCACACTACTTATAGTAGTAGTGTGAGCTAAAACGTCGAGAACAAAGATTTGTGATTCCAAAATTCATGAAGTCTCGACTGACCTCACGACACAGTGCAAGTAGAGGGGGAAGTTAAATAGGGGCTTCTTGATAGATAGGTTATTGGACTCGCACAAAAAAGGGTTAGAAGGTAGTTTTTAGTATCTTGGTCATTTTTACTGTTAACCGGTTTTATTATACAGATACTCCTGCGTGCAACGCCAGACTGTAAGCCAACAACTTCACATGTACCCTATGCAGGGACCCTTAAAGGGTGCTATCACCCGGGCCAGGTGAACCCGGGTTTTTTAACGAGGTGTTACTCCTCGATTGCACATGAACATGCGGATTGGAATCTAGAACAGTGGAGAAAGATCCTGTTCACGGATGAATAAAGAGTCTATCTGAGCACAAATGGTGTTCGTAAGAGTCTACAGACGCCGAGAGGAACGGTTTTTGGACTAGAAATTAGGCCTTTTGTTAATCGATCTGTAATTATTTTGGTTCGGTTGTTTAGATAATCGTACGCCCTTAGTTATAACTGAAAACAGAACTTCAAGGACCAGAGAATACATCGACCAGATTCTCCGACCGAGTTTTCTACCTTTTGCTCAACCATATGGTCCCCATTTTATTTTGCAGTACGTTAATGCAAGCACGGATCACCTTTAGGTGATCCGTGATGCAAGGCCACACACAACAAGAATAGTTAAGCATTATTTGAAGAGCAAAATTTCGATGTTTTTCCAGTCCAGATTTGAATCCAATCAATCAATCCACTGAGTATTTGTGGGACATCCTACGAAGACAATTAAGAGATGGTGGACCAATAAACAATCTACAGAAATTAGCCGAATGGCTTCAACATGAATGTTGATGATAGCTCGAAAAGCTCATATGTAGATTAACTCAGTCTATGCCAAATCGTTTTGCTGAAGTTTTGTAAGCTGGAGGTAGAGACCCTGTATATATGACATATTTTAAAGAAATAGAGACGCGACAAACTTATCTGAGCCAAATTTATTTAAGTCAATATCAAAGGAGGAAAATAACGGTCCTCTATACTCTAGCCTTGTTTAGAGAGAGACGCACCTTCCGTCCTGGTTCATTCATAATCGCTGGAAAATAAAAATATACGATTTTTGACAAACATTTACAAGGGGTGACAGACAAACAAAAATTATTTTAGTTGAACGCCAATGAACTTGGCAAGAAAATAACATAACCAAAAAATGTGAGTTTGAGTGACTTTGATGGGTCTGTCGCATCTCTATTTCTTTAAACTATTTCATATATACAGGGTCTCTAGCAAGACGTGGCCACACGCATTACTAATGTAAGTTTATTCTAAAGTTTAAAAAAAAAATATTTAGAGCATTATTGGCATCTTCTGTTTATTTAAATATTTTTACCTTGATAGCCGCGAAGAAATGGCTATAGGTATTGTCTTCGACGAATTTTTTTTTAAGAAAACGCCTAAAATGTGTTATTTGGGTGTATTATGACCTATCTTAGCAATATCGTCGTGATGCCTGTCACGATGGCTCCTAAACCGCTAAAGCGATTTTCATAAAATTTTCAGGTAAAATAGTATTACATACTGTTACGAGCTGACTAGATTTTGGTCAAAATCCATGAATGCCAATGACAGTTTTTTGACAATTAAATGTTTTTAAAAAAACTGTTTAACCGTGCATCGCAACAATATGCGGTTTTCGGAATACAGTAGATTACATTTTTGCTCAATAATTCGTAGTACCAAAAAACCAACTCGTACATGGAACGTGCAAGGAATGGGTCGAAAAGTTAATGAAATAGTACATGAGTGCAGCAGAATGAAGGTGGACCTTGCTGTACTAACAGAAACGAAAAAGAAAGGAAAAGGATCTGAAAACCTAGGACAATATGACCATTTCTATAGCGGAGTGGCAAAAGAAAAACATGCTCAACAAGGAGTATCTATTTTGGTCAACAAAAGATATAGAAAATTTATCACCAACTGGGAAGCAGTCAATGAAAGGCTAATTGAAATGAATATAACAATAAAAGGAATGAGACTTACGATTTTTGGAATCTATGCGTATAACGACGATGCAAATGTAGCCGTGAAAGACAATTTTATTGAAGAAATACACAATGAAATATCAGCAGTAAGTACATCTAGAGAAATTATCATATTGGGAGATTTAAATAGTAGAACCGGTAACAGAGTTAATGATTTGACAGTTGGCCAATATGGAGAAAATGTTGTTAATGACAATGGAAACCGGCTAATAACAAGATGTGAGCAATTAGACCTAAAAATCCAAAACGGTTTTTTTCAACATAAGGAAATACACAAATATACCTGGACCAAACCCTCACAAAACCTGAAATCCGTGATTGATTATATTATCACTAAACAAAAGACAAAACAAAAAATTCAAGATGTCAGAACAAAGGGTGGATCAACATGCGGAAGTGATAACTATTTTCTGGAGTCCAAAATTCTCTTTCTTTATCAAGGCCGAAGCCTGCATCAACAACATCTTGATGATACAGTGATTGAAGAAATTGATCACTGTAAATATAATCTACTAAGCCTAGAACATGACAGCGTAAAAAACTTATACAAAAAGAGACTGAACGAAAAACATAATACAAGTTCAGGTGAAACCCCAGATGAGGAATACAAATGTATTACATTAAGCATCCACCAAGCTGCAAAAGAAGCACTAGGATTAGTGGAAGAAACTTCTAAAAGAAGAAAACCATACTGGTGGGATGCTGAGATTGAAAGAGAAATAGAGGAAAAAAGGAAATTATATCACACCTACTTATCCCAAAAGACAGATAGAAGCAGACAAGAATACAAAATCGCGCAATCAAAGGTGAGAAGAATGATCAGTGATAAGAAAAATCATTCGTGGGCGCAAAAGTGCCAGAAAATAGATTCTTACTTAGGAGGTAGGAGAAGTACCGAAAGCTGGAAAACTATAAAATCGATTAAAGAAGAAACATGTAGAGATATCATTTCACCAATACCAGACAAAGAATGGGATGAGCATTTTAAAAAACTTTTAACTAAAGATAGAGCAGAATTCAAAGAAGACGCAAGAGACAATATTATTAGAACGATGGAATCTCCAGTACACCTCACAATCTCTGAGGTCAAAAACTTGTGCACAACCTTAAAAAGCGGTAAATCTGCCGGACCCGGAAATATCCCAGCCGAACTTATTAAATATGGCAAATAGAAGAACTGTTTTGGAGATTACGGAATCTTTTCCAAAAATATTTAAATGGAACTGTAGTACCAACTAATTGGAAAACGTCATATATATCCACAATACACAAAAAAGAAAGGAAAGTTATATGTGACAATTATAGAGGTATATCTGTGACTAGTACGCTGAGCAGAATATACGGTAAAATAATAAGAAATAAAGGGGAGAGCGAATATAAAGACATGGAGGCAGAAGAACAAGCTGGTTTCAGGGCCGGTAGATCGACTTCAGATCATATCTTTTGTATAACCCAAGTTATTGAAAAGAAAATGGCATACGGACAAGAGCTGCATCTGCTTTACGTCGATTTGCAGAAGGCATACGATAGTATACCACTAAATCTACTTTGGAGAGCGTTGGAAAACACAAACATAAGCGTACAACTAATTAAGGCCATCAAAGAGTTATACCACAATAGTAAGGCAAAAGCTAAAATAAAAGCAAAACTAACCAAAGGCTTTCAAGTAAATAAAGGTCTTAAGTAAGGTTGCTGTATCTCGCCTACGCTCTTCAAGATATACTTGGAACAAGTCCTTAAAATATGGAAGAGAAAATGCCAAAACATGGGAATTCCATTGGACGAAACCACCTTGTATGTTTCGCCGATGATCAGATAGTAGTGGCTCAGGATTATGACGACCTCGAATATATGACACGAAAACTAATAGAAGAGTACAATAAGTGGGGACTAGAGGTTAATCTCAATAAGACAGAGTATATGTGTATCGGTGGAATGAAACAGGATCTAATCTTAAATACCGGGCAGCGAATTCAGTCCTGTAATGAGTATAAAAACTTAGGTCTAAAAATTACAGCTGACGGAACACTAGACAAAGCTATAAAAGATCGAAACGTACAAGGAAGAAATGCAATAACTAAATTAAATGGAATAATTTGGGACCAAAGTATATCAAAACATAACAAAAAGCTTATATATAACACCATTATAAAAAGTATTATTACATACGGCTCAGAAGTTTGGCCAATCAAGGATAGAACAGAAAAAATGCTTTTCGTTACGGAGATGGACTATTGGAGAAGAGCAGCAGGGAAATCAAAAAGAGAAAGAGTTACCAATCAAAGAATAAGAGAAATTATGACAGTGGGTGAACGTACTTTGGTGGATGATATAAGAACCAAACAACTGGTGTGGTACGGACATGTACAAAGAATGGATGATGGAAGACTAGCTAAACAAATATTACAATGGAAACCAACTGGCCGAAGAAAACGAGGAAGCCGAGGAGAAGCTGGAGAGAAGGAATAGACAGTGAAATAAGAATATGAGGCCTAGATGATGAATTATGGGCAAACAGAAACGAGTGGAGATTGGGTATCGGAAGACGTAGAACGTTGTGAAGCCGATATATATATATATATATATATATATATATATATATAAATATATATATATATATATATATATATATATATATATATATATATATATATATATATAAATATATATATATATATATATATATATATATATATATATATATGTATATATATATATACCGGAAACTTCGTAGGAGCTTTTGTTTCTCAGATATTTACAAAAAACTGTTTTTAAGACTGATATATCATGGAGTTTCCATGAATGTTAGAATAGGCTACCTAGGAAGGTAAAGGATCCGTCATGGATTCATTTATTTCTAGTAGATGTGATGATTTTATCATTTTATTGCTAAATAGTAAACTTTTATATATATGTATGCAGTGAATGTACAGCAAAAATATTATATCAATCAATAATATTAATCACGAATTATATTGAATTTTTTATGTTACCTATTTCGTGTTGACTAGTTTACGTTATGAAGACTAGTTTTAGTGTTCTGTGATGAAGACTCTAAAAGCACAGAACTGAATTGAATGACATTTTCTAAGTCAACACTTATACCATTCGGCCAGAATCAAATGAGATGGCTCAACTCGATCTATCTCCTTTTGTTTACAGCATTTTGGTCTTACTTAGTAGTCTTAATTTTTAGCAAATTTACCATGAAAAAAATGTTATTATTACAAGGAAAAACAGTGCTCGTCTGGTACGTTTAACGAAATCGACTCCAGCCCGTTCATTCATTCTATTGTTACCCCTGGCTCAACTCGAACCCCGCCCGTTCTTTTTTGGGCTTCTATTGCTATCGCTGGGCTCAAACAGGATGACTGGGCACGTTCCATACACACAAAAAGAAACAGTGGCGTATCATGTACTATTATTCTATTATGTCGGTTTAGAACGTTATTCTACGTTGTCCGACGCCTATTCTCCACCTCCTTCGATCCTGACAATCATCTTCTGTCAGATTTTTTTGACTCATTGATCTTTGGATGGATTGTTGCCATTCTAGTTTAGGACGCCCTCTTTTTCTCAGCCCTATTGGTTGCCATTCTAGGACCTGCTTTAATAATCTCTCGTCGTTCATCCGTTGTACATGGCCGTACCATATTAGTTGCCTTGTAGTAATGTCATCCGTTATGCTTCCCTCGATTCCCATTCTTTCTTTTATGATCTCATTTCTTATATGATCTATTCTAGACACTTTCCATTTTTGTTTTGTATTTTTCTGTTACGCGACAAGTCTCTATTCCATACAACAGCGTGCTTTTCACCATTGTTTCATATATATTAAATATTACATTCTTTTTTATCTCTCTGCTCCATAAAATACTGTTAAGACATTCAATAACCTTTTTTGCTTTTAATATTCTTTTTTCCAGCTCTTTACAGTCTCTTCCTGTCTTATCAAATGTGAAACCCAAGTATACATACTCAGTGTCTTCTTTATCATTAGCTACAATAACTTGGTCGTCAGCAGTAGTGTGTATATGGTAAATCGGTCGTTAAATTGTATTCTCATTCCGTGCGCTTTACGTTTCCAGTTTTTAAGAGCTACTGCGATATATATTTTAAAAAGAGTTGGAGAAATACAACATCCCTGCCTTAAGCCTTTTGTTACCAGAATTTCTTTTGAAAGTCGATTTCCAATTTTAGTTTTAAATTTTGACCCTTTATATAGTTCTTTTATCGCTTTTATGTCTGTATAATTGATATTAGTCTGCTCTAACTCTGTCCATCATTTTTCTACTGGAACGGTATCATATGCTTTTTGTAGGTCCACAAAGGTAACATGAACTCTATATTTCTGGAGCTCCTTTTCTCAATTACTTGTTTAAGACAAAAAACATTATCACTACAAGATCTGCCTGCACGAAACCCACTTTGCTCTTCTTCTTCTTGTTCATGAAAATCATTCTCTATTAGATCTCTAAGAATCCTACCGTACAATCTACTTAGAGTACTGGTTACTGAAATTTCTCTGTAATTGTTGCAATCCAGCTTGTTTCCTTTTTTATGTATTGAGGATATGAATGCAATTTTCCAATCATCAGGTACTGGATGTCCGTTTATGCATTGATTGATGGGTAGGGGACAGATCGCCGCGGCCGAGTCGCCGCAGCTGATTCGCCACGACCGATTCGCCGCGGGACAATTCGCCGCCGTCCGATTCGCCGCAGGGACAATTCGCCGCGAGATTTTTTATTTTATGATGTTACCATTGGCAATTGTTCAATTTTGAGGCAAATCGGTTTATGAACAAGAAAGTGCGCCATTATGGAAAACTGCCATTTTGATTTTTTAAAATTTTAGTTAAAAATAATAATCAGCGACCTGAAAGATCTCAAAGTTCCGAGTTTGATGCAAATCAGTTCATAAATGGGAAAATCCGCTATTTTTGATCCGCCGTTTTCATTTTTTTAAATTTAAGTCAGAAATTGTATTAAGTTACCCCAAGCGCCGTGGTGTTTCAAGTTTGAGACAAATCGATTTATTAATAAGAAATTGCGCCATTGTGGCACCGCCATTTTGATTTTTTTTAAATTAAGTTAAAAATAATAATCAGCGACCTGAAAGATCTCAAAGTTCCGAATTTGATGCAAATCCGCCATTTTAGATCCGCCATTTTAATTTTTTTAAATTTAAGTCAAAAATTGTATTAAGTTACCCTAAGCGCCGCGATGTTTCAAGTTTGAGGCAAATCGGTTCATAAATAGGAAAATCCGCCATTTTATTTATTTTTCTAATAAAAAAATGTTCAATTGTATTATACTAACCACCAAATAACTAGTTGGAAAAGTTTGAAAAAGTTATGATCAAACAAATAAACAAATATATTATATAAAGCTAAATAAAACTGTTTAAACAATTACCAATGGTAATATCATAAAATAAATACTCTGCCAATAAGCTCACACTAGGTACTATAGTTATAGTGTACGTGTAAGCTAATATAACTAAAAACTGAAATATATTTTATTTAACTCCAGACTCAATTACCTTTCGTTTGATACCACACAAGCCATGTTTTGACTTAAACTCTAATTTTTAAAATCTACCCCCACCCTTTTTTTAAAAACTAAAATGTATTTTGTTTAACTCCAGACTCATTTACCTTTCGTTTGATATCACACACGCCATATTTACACTTAAACTCTAATTTTTGATATCTACCCCCACCCTTTTTTTTGAAATATCTTAAAATTCATTTTATTTAACTCCAGACTTAATAACCTTTCGTTTGATATCACACACGCCATATTTTCACATAAACTCTCATTTTTGAAATCTACCCCCACCCTTTTATTTGGCTTGCGTTCGGTGGATTTCGTTAATTTAAATGGGACCACCACAGCCCAAGACCCTGCCTAGGTACCAAATTTCATTTAAATCGGACAAGCGGTTTTTGAGTTATGCGGGTTGGTCGTTACAGCCAGACATACATACAGACAGACAGACAGACAGACGGCGAGACAAAAAAGTTTCAAAATCATCTGAAACGCGAAGATATATAAAAAATTTTGAAATCGGAGCAACTTTTTTTTTCTCGAAAAAATTAGGATCACCATAGCTCACACTACTATAGTATAGTAGTAGTGTGAGCTAAAATCTCGCGGCGAATTGTCCCCGCGGCGAATCGGCCGGCGGCGAATTGTCCCGCGGCGAATTGTCCCATCCTCTGATTGATAATATATGTGAGATTTTCGAGTAGTTTCTCTGATCCATATTTGAGCATTTCAGCATATATTCCTTCAGGTCCGCTAGCGTATCATTTACTCTTTTTTAATTTTTTAATAAAACTGTGTATACAGTTTTCCAGCAAAACAAAGTTTGGGAGGAGTAAAATATAAAGTAAATTAATACCTAATAATGATGAATTAAAAAGTTATAGCACGCCACTAAACAGAGAAAAATAGCTCTAATTAAAGCCATCTCTTTTGTGCCTTATTTTATTCTGACCGGACCAGTGATAATGACTCACAAAATTTATTTGAATGTCCTTAGAATAATCATAATAAACCAAATTTAACCAAATAATAAAAAAATCTATCTTATCTTAATCGAATAAACCTATTCGGCTTCCAAATAAAATGCATAAAATTAACTTGTATTTATAAGTTGACGGTAAACACTACATTATAATAATAGGGATGAGCACTCACACTATTGCATTATTATAAAAATATTTGTTTCCAAAATATCAAAGAGAAAAAAAAATAGAATTGGAAATGAAATTGGATTAAAAAAATACATATTTTATTAAGTAAATATGTGGTTGATACTGGAGAAATCAATTTTTGTTTGAATAAAAGTGCATATTTTTTAAACTAATTTTTATTAAAAAAAATAACAAACAAAAATTTGTTTAAATTTTTACGTGGTTTATTGATTCTAATTTAATTATTTTAGTTCGCATGAACAAATTTTACTGGTATTTTGTAAATTAATCAGTCAATTTTCCTTAGTTCCTTTGTGCTGGATGTAAAATGACCGAATGTATTTTCCTAAGTACGTTTCTGGAACGTAAAATTCCCTGCAGTTGGGAACAACTATTTTAATTAAAAAAATGAGATAAGGGCTCCCAACAAGGATGTTTATTTGTCATGAACTAAAAAAGTTGCCTAAAAAGTCATTGAATGCCGGTTTTCCGGACAATTTGAGCTCAGGTTAGGTTCGGTTAGTTTAATTAAAGAAGTGCCCGAGGTAATTTTTGAACACGGGGCTACGTCACTACGCTAATGGTTGGGAACAATGAAAAGACTTGAAATAGGTATTTGGGTGCAGGTCATATTAGGTACAAGAAATATTTATTCCGTCACCTCCCTCCCTTAGAGTTGATCGTCGATCTCTACCTCGAATCCTCAAAGTTTGTCTTGAATTAATATTTAGGAAATTTAGTATATGTGTCATGATGGCATGCTCAACTTGTATCTCATACCAAACGTGAGTACAAATAGACAAAACCAACAGACAAGAAACACAGTCACACAAAACTCTGTGACAAGGACATACAGCCAAGTAGCAGCAACAGCTACTATACCTGATATTAATATCAGTAGTCAAAATACTATGGAACAAACACTACAATTAATTTTGGAGAAATTGAACAAACTTCATGAGCGATTAACTAAACTAGAAAGTAGCAATAACGGAGCTACCAATATGCCTCAAAATGGTCAGTAATCTTAGAATCCTAGCTTGGAATGCCAATGGTCTCTTGCAACATCAGCAAGACTTGCAAGTTATTCTAGACATAGAAAAAATTGACGTCTGTCTTGTGTCAGAAACGCATTTCACTAACCAGTCTCACATTAAATTTAAAGGTTATAATGTGTATCATACAACTCACCCTAGCAATACTGCACATGGGGGAAGTGCTGTAATAATTAAAGAAAATATATCACACTATGAGGAGATGGGATATAAAACCATAGAGATTCAAGCTACATTAGTAAGTGTAAAAACCAAAACATATACATTAGTCATAAGTGCTGTCTATATACCACCAAGGCACTTACTAAAGAAAAATCAATATCTTAATTTTCTCAGAAAATTAGGAAACCGTTTTATAATTGGAGGTGACTTTAATGCAAAAAATACCTACTGGGGATCTAGACTGACGAATTCTAAAGGAAAAGAACTTTTGCAAGCTATTAGTGAATATCAATGTGAGCCGATATCAACTGGTAAGCCCACATACTATCCAACAGATCCAGGAAAAATTCCAGATCTAATTGATTTTTTTATAGTAAAAAATATATCTTTAAGTTTTGTAGATATAGAAGAAAGTTTTGATTTACACTCAGATCATTCACCTATTATTCTAACTCTTAGTAAAAACATAATAAAGAAAGAATAAATAATAATAATAATAAACTGACTGACTGGATTAGTTTTAAACAAAGTCTGTCAGAAAAAATAAACCTATCAGTACCATTGCAAACGCCAGAACAAATCGATAAAGAAGTTGATTATTTTGTTACAAATATTCAACAAGCAGCTTGGGAAATCAGTCGAAAACCAAAGAGAATTTTTAAGGGAAAAAACTATCCAAAGGAGATTAGAGACCTTATATTGAAAAAAAGGAAACTAAGAAGAAAGTGGCAACAAAGCCGTGATCCTCGGGACAAAACAAATCTCAACAAAATGACGCAGCGCATTAGGCGAGAAATTCTAGTAATAAAAAATGAATCTATTAACCATTTTCTTAATGAACTTACAGATGATAAAAATACCGACTATTCCCTTTGGAAAGCAACCAAAGATTTTAAAAGACCAATTATCCAAATTCCACCCATACGAAAATCTAACAACCAGTGGGCAAGGAGTAACGAAGAAAAAGCAGATATTTTTGCAAGTCATTTAGAAAAAACATTTCAGCCCCACGAAGCACCAGATGAACACTTTCATTTAAATGAACCCCATCAAATCGAGGACCATATTAAGCTTACATCACCAAAAGAAATATTAACAGAAATCAAAAATATTAATTCGAAAAAAGTCCCAGGGTATGATCTTATTAACGGGGTAGTCATAAAACAACTCCCCAGAAAAGCTATCGTAAAACTATGCAACCTAATTAATGCGTCTTTTAGGCTTAGGTATGTACCTAAACTGTGGAAAGATGCAGAAGTTATCATGATTCCAAAACCGGGAAAACCACTCCATGACATGTCATCTTACAGGCCAATATCTTTGCTGCCAATTATATCCAAGCTCTATGAAAAATTATTGCTTAAAATAATAAAACCCATCATAGAAAGACAAGAAATTATTCCATCTCATCAATTTGGTTTTCGAGACAAGCATTCCACGATAGATCAAGTACACAGAATTACTAATATAATAGAAAAAGCACTAGAAGAGGGAAAAGTTTGTTCTGCAGTTTTTCTAGATGTAGCACAAGCATTTGACAAAGTGTGGCATGAAGGCCTTAATTTTAAACTAAAAAGGTTTCTGCCAAAACAATATTCGGATATTTTGGAATCATACATATCTGATAGACATTTTAGAGTAAAACAGGAAGACTCATACTCAAATTTAAGAGAAATTCAAGCAGGCGTGCCCCAGGGTAGCGTACTAGGCCCTTATCTATACATATTATTCACTTGTGATATCCCAAAGCCAGAAAATTGTCACTTAGCAACATTTGCCGATGATACTGGTTTATTGACGGTAGAAAAATCTATTGAAAAATGCATAGAAAAACTTCAGGATGCAGTCACCTAAATTCACAGTTGGACCACAAAGTGGCAAATAAAATTAAATGAAACCAAATCAATTCATGTTGATTTTACAAACAAAAATATAAATCACATACAAATAACAATTAACAACATTCCAGTACCATATTCGAATCAGGCAAAATATCTAGGTATGACACTTGATGCCAAATTGCGCTGGAAAGCACATGTTAAGAAAAAAAAAGAAGAACTTGAGATAAGGTATAGAAAAATGAACTGGCTAATTGGAAGGAAGTCCAATTTAACAATTCATAATAAGTTACTGCTTTATAGACAAATACTGAAACCAGTATGGACATATGGTATTCAACTATGGGGTTGTGCTAAAGAGAGTAACATTCTAGTTGTACAGAGATTTCAAAATAAAGTATTAAGAAACATTGTGAATGCACCTTGGTACGTTCGAAATAGTGACCTTCATCGAGATCTAAAAATCGACACTGTAGCAGAGACTATAAAAAGTACGCAAAAAGCCATGAAGATAGACTCCATCGGCATGTGAATGTGGAAGCAATTCAGCTTCTAGACAATACTATGCTAGTTCGACGACTAAAAAGAGTGAAGCCGTTTGAGCTAGTAAACTAAGTGAATTACACATAAAACAAAATAATGCTATAAACACAACACAATTGTGAGTTACAGACTAAACAAAGCGGGGAGAACTGTTGAGTGAACCCTAAGTTTAAATCTGACTTTTCTAGTAAATTAAGTTAAAACAAAATTGCTAATTAGTCTTACTGACTAGATTGTAATAAAAAAAAACACAGTGTGTTTGACAAATAAAAAAAAAAATGTTCAACTTGTAACAACATCCGTCGTTCAATATTTGAAAACAGCACTAGTCGCTCGTTATTTTGTTACCTTATTTATTTATTTTAAATATCTATATCCAAAAATAACTTTGTGTAAACTGTGACTTTAAAGTCATTTTAATTTAGTCGTTAAAAATCCAACAACATATCAACTAGGAAAAAAATTGACAGACCCCAACGGACACTCTCATCAGACCTTGACTCATCCAACATTAGAGTAGACCTGCTTAGAGATCCTGTATGTATGACATATTTTAAAGAAATAGAGACACGACAAACCCATCAAAGTTACTCAAACTCAGATTTTTTGGTTATATTATTTTCTTGCCCAGATCATTGGCGTTTCATTATAATATCCTGTAAATATTTGTTAAAAATCGTTCATTTTTATTTTCGGACACCTATGAATTAACAGGGGCGGAAGGTGCGTCTTTTTCTAAACAACGCTAGAGTAAGAGGACCGATATTTCCTTCCATTGATTTTGACTTAAATAAATTTGAATTGATAAGTTTTTCGCGTCTTTATTTCTTTAAAAATGTCTGTAGACATGCTCCCTTGGAACACCTTACTCAAAAGCTTTATTAATAAAAAAAGAGTTAGAAATAAAGAAAAATATAACTAATACAAAAAATCATGACGGAATTTTTTTAGTGCAGACACACTATTTCTAACTTTTTAATTAATTTTAATTTAATTACGCAATAAAGTGTTAATAATAAGAAGTGTGTTTTGTCATCGTGTTTGTTTAGCAAAATTCCAAATTTCGAGGAACTATTAAATGCCTAAAATTAACTCAGTAGAATTAGAAAGAGAAAGGTTACATTTTATGTACAACGTCCTCTCGCCACAAAAAATCTCCTGATATATTTCTTTCCTAGTTAGTGTAAAAATTACTGAAGCTAACTGCATTATCGCACATGATACATAAATATTATTTTCTCTCCGCGATTTTATGTATCTTAGCCTTTTTATGAAGATATAGTGTTACATGGATTTTGAGTCGAAACATACATATTATTTTTACATTCTCAAAAATATTATGAATAGAAGCTACATTCTAGTTACATTCTGATCACGATCCTAAAAAAATGACTATAGAAGTTACATTCTAGTCGCTTTTCCTGTTGTACAGTTCCTAATATGTGAAAAGAAGGTAACTCATAAAAGACTGTGAATAGAAGGTAAAAATGTGAAAGGAATGTGATAAGAACATTACCTGTCACATTCTATTCACATCCATATTACATGAAAATACCTGGCTGTAGGTGTTTTTTGAACATCGTGGTTAATATAGTAGGATGTGATAAGAATATTTCTTTCTATAACTGCAAGGGCATTATTATTATATTATCTTCACATTTTTACAGCCTGTCACATTTAATTCACATCTATATCACATGAATTTTGCCCCTCAGGCCCCCCCCCATATAAACGCCACTGGTGGTTACTAAACTGAGAGAAAAATCTACTTAAAAGAATTTTTTTTTAATCCAAATAGAATATCTGTATAAAATAGAAGACAATAATTTCGATCCACCTATAATATTTGATAGTAAAATATTATAAAGAAAAAAATATTTCACATGTAAAAATTTTCTTATTTCTTTTTAGTAGGTCATATATTACACGCAAATAGATTATTTATTAAATAGTGAATTAAGTTTAAAAAAAAAGTTATATATTGGGACCTCTACCGGGTGCGTGTCGATTTAAGGGAAAATCTATCCCCAGCTTCACTAGGGAGTTACTGTAAATTACTCTCTACAATGTGTCCATTTGCAGCAGCTCTCGATAGAGTATCTCTCGAGTAGACACCACGCCTGGTTCCTTGGAAACAAACTTCCCAAAACCAGTTTAATATACTGGTCTAATGTAATCTAATGAACGGAGGATCTACGCTTTGATTTAATTAAAACAAAATGTACCATGCGAAACTTTTTATTATTTCTAGCGCCATCTTCCACAATTCATTTAAAGTTTAAAAATAAGTAGGTTTAACATTTAGTCTAGGATGTTAGAACATTTGTTTCAGGAGGTTTTATAATGACATACATTAAATTTACGTTCAAAACCTATTAAAAAAAAACATCTTCAAATAAAATTGAATAAAGTTTTTATTTAAACTAGGTGGTCAAATAATTTGTTTTAAATTTTTTTGGAAAAATGTAGTGTAGGTGGACGAAAAAACAAATGATGCAAATATTTAAAACAGTTGAATTTGGTATTATCTTCAAGCACACAAAACTCAGGTTGATAAGGGAACGTCCTTAAATTACGTAACTCCACCCCTCGTAATGTATTTTTAAGAAAAAACACATTAAAAAACATTGAGTGTAACGCAAGGCCAAACCCTCCCTACCCTCCTAGAGCGTTACGTAATTTAAGGACAGACCCTAATCTATAATGTGATAATATTCCTTTAAGTGCTAACTGAATATTATTATATTATTTTTACATTCGTGCAGCCGAGCGTCTCAAATGTTCGATCTTTCCCAGTCCTATCGGATAAAAATTTGGGGGATCGGAACGCTGCGCTGCCGCGTCGCGACGCCTGGCTACGTCAAAACGACGCCTGCCCAGGTTTCATCGATTATTGGCCACCGAACCAGCCTTCTTGACGTCATAACCATGCTTCGACCACTGGATTCTATTTATTTTAGTTCAGTCCGAGCCTAAATCGAAATAAACACTTTTTCGCGGCATTAAATTCCGCGTAAAGTCGTAATATTTTTAATATTATTTGATTTGTAAGCAAAAAAGACGATTGCTACGCAAAATTATCATTTAAACCGTACAAAATAAATATTCTCTTAACTAACTAACTGGAATGATGTATCCATTTATCCGTCTTCTTAACCCGCTAGATCCAGAACTATTTGCTTAATAATGCGACAGGTGGTGTGACTTTCTAAAACAAAACTGTTAAAAAACAAGTGAAGTGTAATGCTGTTAATGTGACTAATAAAAACATAAGTTTTTCGGTTTGTGACCGCAAAAGGTCATCGAAAAGATGGGAAATTCTTGCAGCAGTGGGCAGGCCCACAAAGATAAAGATAACATGTCGCAAAGGTCGGAGGAGTAAGTAGCTATAGATAAGATCGGCACTTATAAAGAGCTAAGACCAGTAGCTATCGGTCAAATCAGGAAAAAATAAGAAATCTTCTTTGAATACACATACATAGATTTTTAATGCACAATATTTGTTTCTTATTAAGATCTAGTGAAACATTTTTCGGAGGTAGTTACACTGGTGCTTAAAGATTTTCGATATTTTAGCATGAAAGCGTCTTGACTACAAACAACATGAGTCTATTTTCATATTTTGTTCAAATAGCCACAGTCTGAGGAGGAAGGCTATTTTACAAAATATGGAAATACACAAATGTGGCTTTTAAAGGAAATGCGCTTAAATGCTAAATTATCTGTTAGTTTTTTGGCACGAGTGTATAATTTAGGAAGAAAATTACTCGAATAACAAATAGGTACCAAAAGAAAAACATATAAGAGGACTTAGGTGTCTTACATTATTTCCTTTGTAGATTTTATAGATTGGTGTTGCGAAATTTTGTAAAGACGTCAGACTGACATATTAATCAAATTGTCAAAAAGTGTCTTTGTTTATTTCAATGAACAATAGGAAACTTCGAGCCAGTGGCGGAGCCAGGGGGGGGGGCAAAAGGTCCTCCTTGACATTAAGCTTATAGTTTTTGTTTCCAGAAAAAAAAATAACCTTTGCATAGGCTGCAAATTTTTACCAAATAAAAAAAACCCTAATTTTAACTGATTTTGCTAAAATTTTCGCCTGCGGCAAATTTTATTTGCACGTAGTAACAAACTTTAAAGCTAAATCTTATTAAATCTCGCAAAAAAATTGTTTTGTGTTGCTTTCCTTCTTGGCCACTCCTCCCCCGGACATCGTGGAGCCGCCACTGCTTGGAGCGTTGTAATATTACAATACTTTTATCAAGTTTTTTGCAATTTACTGGAAATTTTGGGGGCCTATGGGTAAAGCTTACCCCGTTTTGGATTCGGCACACTGAGAGACATGTAATTAGGTGATCTGGTTAAATGTACAGACCATTTTTTTATATGTTTACTTTTTTTGTGCGAACCTTTTCTCCGCATGCGATTTTCTCCTCGTGTGTTACATGTAAATAAACTGCGCCATAAAAGTTCTAAAAAATAAGGTTTTGTGTAAAAAAAAATTATTCATCTTAATAAGTAATAATTTTTGTGAAATAAAATTAAATATGGTAAAAAATTGCGGTTTATGCATTGGTTATGCATTTACTGAAACTAAAGATTATAAACTTTATTCCAAGTAGGGTGGAGCCCCCCCCTGGATCCGCCACTGATTCAAAATTGAGAAATTTGATTTCTTTTCACGACCGACCTATTGAAAAAACAAGAAATCTCTCTCGAATACAAACGTCTGATTGATCTATGCATGCAATTTCTTTCAGTTTTAATGAAATCATTTTTGATGGAAAATATTTGTTTCCCGTTTTTTTATATTAAGAACTAGCAGGGCCGTACCCAGGATAAAAAGTTTAAAACAGAATTTTGGAAAAGTTGCGTCTTGTGTTGGGAATTGAACGAAATGTTAATTTCTAGCATGTTTATGTGTATAAACCAAAAAAGTCTGTAAAAATTTGTCCAAATATTGCATTCTGTCACTCGTGTCCCTTTATTATTATTAATGTTGATTCTGGAATAAAATACATAAACGAACTTGAAGTTTATTGGATCTAATACCTTCCCAATAGTCTATGTTGTGTAAAAAATATTGCTTTAAAATTGAATTTAGCGTTTTTTTTTATATTTTAAAAACCAAATTTCTGACAGTATTTTAAGTTATTACAAAAATGGCTACAAAATATTTTGTATTGCGCAGATTTTCAATATATTTTGTGGTTTAAAAGTTATATAATTTTTTAAACGTTCTACTCAGATGGAGTCACGCTTGTGTTTCTAATCTAACCTAAAAAAGATATATATTTTAATGACCTGTATTTAAAAAAAAATTGGTGCCAGCAGGTGCGCACAGCTTGTTATAAGACCTAGTTTTGGTGTTAAGGAAGCGTTAACGAATGAAAAAAAACCATTCTCGTAACTACGAAATCGTCCAAATCGAAACAACACGGCCCGACCGATAACCCCAAGTTGTCTCAGTGCACTAATTTAAGGTGCACATTAGCTAGCCTTAACAGCTAACGGTAACCTAAGAAGCGGATGGCATTACGGGTGTGCGGGCGGTATCGACCGCCGCAATTGATTCACAAGAGCACGGACTGAAGTAAGGCCCACATTCTGTATACTGTATAATTCTACAGGGACATGTCGTTTTCTTTTTCTATATTTCGTAAATAAAATGCGACGTCGCATCTACAGTGCACACAATTTGGGTCCAGTTAAGCACGGCGAACACGAATACAAACAAATACTGATAAATAATAAATATTGATACTTTATGATGAAATTATTAATTAGAGAATGAATTTTGAATTTTAATATTTCTTATAAATCAAACAAGTTTCGTGGCTAATCGGGCAAAAAGGAGTTTTTGTTTCTCTCATATTTTTCCGTGGGTAGCCTGAAAGCTTAACCTCACGGGGCGTCCAAGATCTAATGGACACCTAATAAGTGTTGACAGTTAACTGTTTCGTCCTTATGGGACTCCTCAGAACACTGCTGGTCAATGTGACAAATCATGCGAAGTTAATTAGACGGTTTTGTCTCTAATCAAATGTAAATAGTGAGACTAATGCAAGAAGTGCCATCTACCGAGATACGAGAGGAACAAAAAACAAAAGCAGGCGAAAAACTGCTATACAATATCGATCAATGAAAAGATCGAATACAAATAAAAGAAAACAAACTATAGTCCGTGACCTACGACAGCTCTTTGTCTTTCAGGTCGGATCAACGCATATTGTATTTTTACCCGTCATCAAGACATGTGAGCATCAATCAACGGAATTTTTAAACCATCTACCGAGATACGAGAGGAACAAAAAACAAAAGCAGGCGAAAAACTGCTATACAATATCGATCAATGAAAAGATCGAATACAAATAAAAGAAAACAAACTATAGTCAGGGGACCTACGACAGCTCTTTGTCTTTCAGGCCGGATCAACGCATATTGCATTTTTACTCGTCATCAAGACATCTGAGCGTCAATCAACGGAATTTTTAAGCCAAATAATACTAACAAGTTCCCCCCCCCCTTTCCAAAGGCGAAGAGAATGGATCTCGACGGTGATCATAGCGTAGGTGGCAACCCTTTCTTTTAGGGAAAGTATAAAAGACTACAGCTGTTGCCTTACAGTATGGCGTTGGCTCGTCAAAGGCTAGGGGAGTAAAACCTTGATTAAAAATCCTGGCCCTCCAAGTAGGGGGTTGAGGCATTAGACTGGTTCTCTAATACTTGTAAAACAAAGAAGTTACCAAAAAGCCTAAACAAAGCCTCAGAGTAATGGATGGAAACTCTTGACGACGAAAAAAGCAAAGACAAAGGACTATGAATATAGCTACATGGAACGAACAGGGACTGAATCAAAAGTTGGACATTATTGCAACCGAAGTGCTGAATTGACAAACAAAAAAGAAGGGAACAGGTACGAATAGTGTCGGTAATTTTGTCCATATATTCACTGGGGTTCCAAAAGAAAGAAGAGCAGCCAGAGGGGTATCCTTGTTAATAAAGAAAAATCTAAAGAATAAAATTACAGACTACGATTGCATTAGTGAAAACATACTTCGAGTGAACATGAAGATGCTTGGACATAATATAAGCATAATAGCAGTCTACGCACCATCAGATGACGAAAGAGTAGCTACAGTAGCGGTAATACCAGAGAAATAATTATGCTTGGCGATTTTAATAGCCGAACTGGTAGGCAAACCCAGAGCAAAGTGATAGGACCATTTGGAGAGGAAGTAACAAATGATAATGGCTTGAGACTGATGCAATTGTGTGAAACCCACAACCTAAAAATAAATAATGGATTTTTTAAACATAAGGATATTCATCGATATACCTGGATTCAGCCAACAAGAAATCTTAAATCAATCAATGATTATGCTATAGGTGGAGAACACTCGCAATTAAAGTGGTATGATGTGCGAGCACTTCGTGGTGTTACCTGTGGATCTGATCACCATCTGGTAAAAGCAAAAATATTATTCCCTTTAAGAAAAACAAATAAGGACGAAAGTATTAGAGAAAATGAAAACCTAGAAAGCATCGAAGACAATCAAAAATACAACTTTAGAAGTCTAGAAATCGAAAGTACTCAAAGATTGTATCAGAACCGATTAGATGAAAAATTAATAAACACAAATCACTCATTTGAAGAGATATATACAAACATAATAAAAAGCTTGAAGGAAGCAAGCAACGAAGCTGTTGGGTACCAAGATAATAGAAATAACAGGAAGATGTGGTGGACGGACAAAATACAGGAAATGGTCAGAGAAAAAACGTACATACTTGAAATGGCTTAGTACTAAGGAGCAAAGAGACCTAGAAATCTACAGGGAAAACAGAAGACAGCTAAGAAATTTGATACGCACAGAAAAAAATGAAATGTTCGAGCGCAAGTGCCACGACATAAATACACACGTAGGAGGTAGGCAGAGTTCTGAAGTATGGAAATTCATTTCTACAGTAAAAAACCCTACAAAAGAAAAAGTAAACATCCAGATAATCAAGCCAGAACAATGGACAGAACACTACAAGAGACTGCTGCAGGAGACGAGACCCGAATATCTGGCAGCCTCTCCGAGAAGAGACATAGAAGTACATGGAGAGGAAATAATCATCGAAAAAGAAATGATAAAGAATAATATTAAAAAGCTTAAATCCGGAAAAGCTAGCGGACCTGGGGGAATATATGCTGAAATGCTCAAATATGGATCAGAGAAACTAGTCAAAAATCTCACATATATTATCAACCAATGCATAAACAGACATCCAGTACCTGATGATTGGAAGATTGCATTCATATCCTCAATAAATAAAAAAGGAAACAAGCTGGATTGCAACAACTACAGAGGAATTTAGTAGATTGTACGGTAGGATTCTTAGAGATCTAATAGAGAATGATTTTCATGAACAAGAAGAAGAAGAGCAAAGTGGGTTTCGCGCAGGCAGATCTTGTAGTGATAATGTTTTTTGTCTTAAACAGGTGATTGAGAGAAGGAGCGCCAGAAATATAGAGACTCATGTTACCTTTGTGGACCTACAAAAAGCTTATGATACCGTTCCAGTAGAAAAATTATGGACAGTGTTAGAGCAGACTAATATCAATCATACATACATAAAAGCGATAAAAGAACTATACAAAGGGTCAAAATCTAAAATTCAAATTGGAAATCGACTTTCAAAAGAATTCCTGGTAACAAAAGTCTTAAGACAGGGATGTTGTATCTCTCTAACTCTTTTTAAAATATATATCGCAGTAGCTCTAAAAAACTGGAAACGTAAAGTGCACGGCATGGGAATACAACTTAACGACCGATTTACCATATACACACTACAGTTTGCTGACGACCAAGTAATTGTGGCTAATGATAAAGAAGACATGGAGTATATGATGAGAAAGTTAACAGAAGAATAGCAAATGTGGGGATTAACAGTGAACGTGGACAAGACACAGTACTTACGTATTGGAAACGAATCCAGTGAGTACTGGCAAATAGACAAACAATATCTCCATGCAATGAGTATGTATTCTTGGGTATATTTGATAAGACAGGTACAGACTGTAAAGAATTGGAAAAAAGAATAGTAAAAGCAAAAAAAGTTATTGGATGTCTTAACAGTATTTTATAGAGCAGAGAGATAAAAAAGAACGTAAAATTTAACATAGATGAAACAATGGTCAAAAGCACGCTGTTGTATGGAATAGAGACTTGTCGCGTAACAGAAAAATACAAAACAAAAATGGAAAGTGTCGAAATGGATGCAATAAGAAGATCAATGAGAATATCTAGAATAGATCACATAAGAAATGAGATCATAAAAGAAAGAATGGGAATCAAGGGAAGCATAACGGATGACATCACTAGAAGGCAACTGATATGGTACGGCCATGTACAACGGATGAACGAAAGAAGGCGTCCTAAACTAGAATGGCAACAGTCAATCCAAAGATCAATGAGTCAAAAAAATCTGACAGAGGATGATTGTCAGGATCGAAGGAGGTGGAGAATAGGCGTCGGACAACGTACAAAAATGTTCTAAACCGACATAGTAGTAGTAGTAACAAAAACTTCTTTTTGCCCGATTAGCCACGAAACTTGTTTGATTTTTAAATTCACGATTACGAAATTCCACGTTTGTTAATATTGTAACAGGGGCCTTGTATGACAGTGGTACTGTCACCTCAAGTGGCCAAGGCTTAAATGTTGTAAGCTACCAACTTAGGCTGCAACTTATATAAATTATAAAAAGATTAAATGTTACTATATGTTAGCTCCCGCTAAATTTCGCGGTTGTTTGAAAATTTTAAAACCACACAATTGGATGACGGACAGAGTACATTTTCGCGCATTTTGACATGCGCACCAACAATCAGAGAGGTCCTTTTTCTACCGCCTCGAGAAAATGGCGTGTTAATTTACTTTCTCCAACATTTACAAATGTCTACACTTGAAAGTGCTCGATTTTGGTGTACTGAAGCATAGAACTAGAAACTTCAGCCCTTCAGCTACGTGGTGCCATCATTAGATCCAGAAAGGGGCCCCTAGAACGTGGAGAAATGGGCTGCAAACTGGTGAGTGCTTTGTTTCTGATTTCCGTTGTGTGCTACCAACAATTAACCTATGGACCTTAATTATTTCGTGATTTCATATCAATAAATTTATGACTGTTCGCGCTTTCATTAATTAAAATATATACAGTCCACTGCAGTTACCGTTTTTCTATCTGCGGGCAAACATAAGTGTTCCTTCGACCCGAATTATTTAAATTTACTCCATACGACGGTATTAATAAGTCGGCCATTTCATTTTCACATTTTCGCCGAGATCATACGGCCTTGAATTTTGCCAATCGTATTGAACCGAGAGAGATTTTCGCTCGACCTTCGGCATCGGCGCAGTTCACCTGTTTTCAGTCCGCTGCCATGGTAACGCAGGGTCTACCGCGTGGTCATTCAGTAAACAAAAATCGAGAAGCAATCAAAACAAACAAGCACGATTTCTATGATTAGATGTGTTCCATATCATTTCGATATTTAAAACAATTTTCATCAATTGCGATAAATTAGTGCATATTTTCGACAATTCGTCATTTTTCTATTTCAGAAGCATTAATTTAGCGTTAATTGTATATTTACCGACATTTCTGTGATTAGATGTGTTCCATATCATTTCGATATTTAAAACAATTTTTATCAATTGCGATAAATTAATGCATATTTTCGACAATTCGTCATTTTTCTATTTCAGAAGCATTAATTTAGCGTTAATTGTATATTTACCGACAATTTCGTCATTTCAAAGGTAAAATCATGTCTATCAAAAAAGCCGTGCAAAAACGCAAGGGTTTTTTATCTGCGATTACCTAGTGTTATGTGTTTTCACAGACCGCGGCAACGGACGCAAAAGCGAGAAACGAGTTTCAAGTGAGGTATTCCGACTTGGATGAAACTTTCGATAAATGCATGTTGGCACATAATGATGTCATTATGTTGATAGACGACTCGGACGACGAGGAGTTTAAAACGCAGGATGCGAACCTTTCAGAAGATCGTAAATATTTTTATGCGTGTAAGGGGGTTTACTCTAAAATATTTCCAGTTGAGGCCCCATCCTTTTCGGGATCATATGTTCGACAAAACGAAACCCCAAAACTCAAAGAGTTAGGTATTCCAATATTTCGAGGTGATAAAAATTTATGGCCAAGCTTTTTCGATCTTTTTAATAACATGATAGATCAAAATCAAAGACTAAGTAACGTCCGAAAACTTCAATATTTATTTTCATATCTCGAGGATGAGCCTTTAAAATTGATATCAGGGATTAGCTTATTTGATCAAAATTATAAAATTGCTTACGACAAATTAGTCAATAGATATCAAAACAAGCGAGACCTCGCAAATGATGATTTAAGCACAATTATGAACTCTACCTTAAAAAACGAGTCAGCTAAAGAATTGCGTAATTTAATTAACACCTTTTCAGAATCCCTAGAAATTTTAAAATCACTTAGTTTTGACGTTGACAGTTGAGACTTTATTATTTTTTTCATTTTGTTAGAAAAATTGGATATTCCGACGCGTTCAAATTTCGAAATGAGTCGCGCCAATACTAATACCGAAATTCCCACTTTTCAGTCACTTTTTCAATTTCTAGAAAAAAGATGTAAAGTTTTGGAATCACTTCCTCAATCAACAGCACCCAAAAAGGTGCCTACCTATCAAAAATCAAATTCTATGCAAAATCAGTTTGGGCAAAAGCCTACCTATCAAAATTCAAATACTATGCAAAATCAGTTTGGGCAAAAGCCTACCTATAAATCATCCAATTCGCCTTTTATAGGACTGGCTGGCACCTCAACTAATTCAAGTACGGGAATAAAATGTCTACGGTGTAATCAAGGTCACGTGCTTTCGAAATGTCAAACATTTCTTGACCTCTCACCTATCGATCGCCTATATTTCGTCAAGCAGAAAAAATTATGTCTAGCGTGTTTTCATCCCTCGCATGGGGTAGACACGTGCAAATCAAAATATTCATGCAGGAATTGCAATAGTAAAAGGCACCACACTTTAACTCATATCTTAGAAACTAATAAAGAGTCTGGAAGCCAAGATACTAGTCCTGTCATTCACACACTACCTGTCAATAATCTTCATGTGTCATTAAATACCTCAGGACCTTCAGGTACCTTTCTTTTATGCACCGCCATAATAGATGTTATGGACGGTTGCGGAAATTTTCAACCTGTAAGGGCACTGCTTGATTCTGGATCACAGACAGGATTCATCAGTGAAAAGTGTATTCAGCGTCTTAATCTTCCTAGGCGAAGTTACACCACTGAAATACTCGGATTAAATCAAATGTTTTCTCTTACTTCCAAAGGGCTCGTACAATGTCACATTAAGCCACAAGGACAGGTCACTCCTTTACTTAATTTCGAAGCAATTGTTGTTTCACAACTAGGTTCCAATATGCCTACACTCACTTTGAACGATAATCAGTGGAAACACTTGGAAAACCTTAAACTTGCCGACCCATCTTATTTCAAATCTAGACCTGTGGACCTAGTTCTTGGTTGCGAGCTATTCGCACAGATATTCAAGGAGGGCAGGGTTCTTGGACAAATAGGGCAACCTTCAGCCCTTGAAACCATCTTTGGCTGGGTCGTCATGGGAAAAGTTGACGAAGTAGGTAGTCTTACGGAACGAACCAGTTGTTTTTTAACGAGTCATTCACCTCCTTTAGAGGTCATTATCCCTAGGTTTTGGGAAATCGAACATTTGCCTAAAAAACAAATCTTATCAAAGGAAGAAAAACAAGCGGAATCAATATTTACTGCGAGTGTCGTACGGCAACAGAGCGGTAGATTCATGGTAGATCTTCCGTTTAAAGATAAAATAAACCCTGGCCTAGGAAATACTTATCCGCAAGCTTATCGTAGATTTTTACTTCTAGAAAATAGATTACTCAAAAATCCTGATCTGTACACTGCCTATTCTAGTTTCATGCAAGACTATATCGATTCTAACCATATGAGTCTAGTTTTACCTAGTCAACCAAAAGTCGACGTATCATGTTTTTTGGCACATCATTGCGTACTAAAGCCGGAAAGCTTAAGTACAAAATTAAGGGTAGTCTGGGATTGTTCGGCAGTCACCCCAAAGAATATTAGTCTCAATAACACGTTGTTATCTGGACCGAAACTTCAAAAGGATATTGCTTCTTTACTCCTTACGTTTCGTCTTAATCCTATTGCCTACATTGCTAATGTCAAACAGATGTTCCGTCAAGTCCTTATCAATCCTTATCACCGTCCTTATCAAAGGATATTGTGAAGGATTTCTCCACAGGACCCACTTTCAGTGTAGGAACTTTCTACTGTCACTTTTGGCATGACGTGCTCACCTTTTCTAGCCATGCGTACATTAAATGAGCTGGCAGAGAGAGAAAAGGAACGTTTTCCTATGGCTAGTAGTGTTCTAAAAACGTCAATTTACATCGACGATATCTTGGGAACTAGTCCTTCGCTTTCTGAAGCCGTTTCCTTACAGAGAGAACTCAATGATTTGTTAAAGTCGGGAGGGAGGATTTGAACTTAAAAAATGGGCAAGCAATTGTCCTGAGTTTTTGCCAACATTGCCAGAATCCGATCGTCAAATGCCTCTCTCTTTTGACAAGGATGAACCACACTATATCAAAGTTTTAGGCCTTCAATGGCATCCAAAAAACGACATTTTTTCTTATCAATGCCGAATGAAGGACAAACCCCCAACTAAACGTTCTAGGTTTTCTTTGTCCCTTGTTGCTACAAGCAAAATTTATTTTGCAACAGTTGTGGATATCGAAAATAGGCTGGGACGAAGAACCAGATTCTTCTATCATCGACTCTTGGAACAAACTTCGTTCTGAATTCCCGCTTCTTTCCAATTTTCAATTACCCCGACCAATCAAACTGTCAAAAACCAATACCTGTCAAATCATCGGCTTCTGTGACGCTTCAATTTGAGGCTACGCAGGCGTCGTATATTTTCGTGTAGAAGAGGAAAATAATATATCTGTTTCTCTCATATCTGCAAAATCTAGGGTCGCGCCTATAAAGTCACAAACTTTGGCTAGGCTAGAACTCCTAGGCGCCTTTCTTTTAAGCGAATTAATTGACTTCGTTTTATCTAGCTATGAAGGAAAAATAACTTTTACAAATATCGTTACTTTCTGCGATTCGCAAGTCGTATTGCGCTGGCTTTCATCCCCTCCTAATCGCTGGCAAACCTTTGTTGGAAATCGAGTCAGTAGAATCCAAGAAATTATTCCCTCAAACTCATGGCGCTACATTCCTTCTGCTTTAAATGCAGCCGATATTGTGTCACGGGGGGCCATCCCTTCACAGCTCATTTCACATGACATGTGGTGGAACGCACCGTCGTTTTTGTGGTCTCCCGAAAACGAATGGCCCGAATTTCATAAATCAAAAATGCCGATTGATTTCGGAGATATTAATCTGGAGGAAAAGCCAAAAGTCTGTTGCAATGCGATAATTGACGTTAACTTCTTAGATCAGCTTCTTATCAAATATTCATCTATATCAAAAATTCAACGTATCATTTGTTATGTCCTTCGAATAGTTAACCTTTTTTAAAACCATTCCTATCAAAAACCCACTAAGCCAACGGACCAAAAAATTATTTTTGAAAATAATGTTTTTCCTACCACCGGTGAGATGCAAAGTGCGTTACACCTTCTTATCAAACGCGTTCAAAGTTCTTGTTTTCTGAGCTTTTTGCCGCGTTATCTAAGGATAAACCAATACCGAAACCTTTTCGAAAACTTTCACCTTTTCTTGATGAAAATAATATCATTAGAGTCGGTGGCAGATTACAAAAATCTGACCTTTCGTCTTATTCTGCAAAACACCCCGTCTTACTTTCGAGTAACCATCGTTTAACTACTCTTCTTATCGAGTCCACTCATCGACAATACCTTCATCCTGGGTTTAAAACATTACATAATCTGCTTTTACAGCAATTTTGGATATTATCTGCCAGACGGGCAATTCACAGAACCATATCCAAGTGTTTGCATTGTTTTAGAATCAACCAGAAGTTGTCCATCATGGAGATGTCCACCCTTACCTGTCGCATAGAAGCTGTACTTAATAGTCGCCCTTTATCTCCTACCTCTTCAGACCCACATGATCTTCAACCTCTTACCCCTGGGCATTTTTTGACCCTTGAACCCCTTAATTCAGAAATTCCGGAGTCAGATTTGTCCGAGGTTCCCCTAAATCGGCTCTCGAGATGGCAACTAATCCAACAACTACATAATGATTTTTGGAAACGGTATTCTATAGAGTATTTGCATACGCTACAACAGCGACACAAGTGGGCTGATTCGTCCCCAAATATAAATTTAAATGATTTGGTTATCATAACGAGTGATCACATCCAATCACCTTCGAAATGGCCAGTCGGTCGGGTTCTCGAATTGCATCCCGGCGGAGACGGTCAAGTGCGTGTCGCGACGGTACAAACGGCTACCGGTGTTTACAAGCGGCCAGTTGTAAAACTGTGCCTCTTGCCGAATTAAAAGTAATTTTAGTTTTTTCTACCTGTTGAAGTCAATTATTACAATAAGTAATTGTTTATTATTATTTTTTTAATTTTGTTTTTTTGTTTTGCCTTTTTCGGGTTTTCGTTATCTCTAAATAAACTTACGCTACTTATCTGTTTTTCATTCATTTATATTTATCGGTCGATCATTTTTCTTATATCTATATCTGTCCGGCTGATATTCTAAAATTGTGTGTTTTGGAGGGCAGTTATGTTAGCTCCCGCTAAATTTCGCGGTTATTTGTAAATTTTAAAACCACACAATTGGATGACGGACAGAGTACATTTTCGCGCATTTCGACATGCGCACCAACAATCAGAGAGATCCTTTTTCTACCGCCTCGAGAAAATGGCGTGTTAATTTACTTTCTCCAACATTTACAAATTTCTACACTTGAAAGTGCTCGATTTTGGTGTACTGAAGCATAGAACTAGAAACTTTAGCCCTTCAGCTACGTGGTGCCAGCATTAGATCAAGACAGGGGCCCCTTGGAACGTGGAGAAATTGGCTGCAAACTGGTGAGTGCTTTGTTTCTGATTTCCGTTGTGTGGTACCAACAATTAACCTATGGACCTTAATTATTTCGTGATTTCATATCAATATATTTATAATTGTTCGCGCTTTCATTAATTAAAATATATACAGTCCACTGCAGTTATCGTTTTTCTACCTGCGGGCAAACACAATATGTTATTAAATTTACACGATCTCGAAAGAGAATTTGACGGTTCTTTTCTTTAAAGTATGCTATAAACGTTTTTTTCAAATGTATAACTAATGTAGGATAATCATACATACCTTTTCAATTTTCTTCTTGTAGCTTCACTCTTTCACTTCTTATATATACTAGTTGAATATAAAATTTTTTTGAACTATTAAACTTTTGTATTCAAATATTTACACTTCTTAAACTTTTAGGTTTTATAAACCTTTTATATATTTGTTGTAAATATATATATTTATCAACATTTTAAACATTCTTGGTTGCCGTGATCTGAAATTTAAGCTCTCTCGCATTGGCGAGAAAGACAAAGAGACAAAATACCACCGCAATTCAAAGATGCGTGGATTTAGAAAATCGGTAATCTTTAAATCTTACAGTGTGTTTCTTAAAAGTTGAAAATAGTTTACCAAATTTGTTTCCAGTGACAAAATATGAATTATTTTGATGTTAGTGGCTCAAAGGACATATTAGCCGAATACAACTTTTATTAAAATACAGCGAACCTGAAAATATGCCCAAAAACAAGTCGCTGAGATGCCATAAATTTTACTTAATCTTAACCCAGTCTTGCATATAATTAATGCTTGTTGATGTCAAAACAATATTTAATTAAAAATCTTTAAAAACTTATAAATGGCAAAAATACCATTTATATTCAAATCCCGTTTTGCTACAATATTTTTTATGTAAAATTTGGGAGTGCACGGAGCAGCACTTATAAAGGAACCGCCACTGGTCTACACCAGCAAATACTAATACAGTATCAGTTAATGTACCGACTCGCTTACAGGGTTCTCTCGCTATTGAGTACCTACGCGGCTTTACAGCTAACACGACTGAACAAAGTCGTTAGCTTATGCTTTGCAAATGCAGTAAACCGAACCTCAATTAGCTCACACTACTACTATACTATAGTAGTGTGAGCTATGGTGATCCTAATTTTTTCGAGAAAAAAAAAGTTGCTCCGATTTCAAAATTTTTTATATATCTTTGCGTTTCAGATGATTTTGAAACTTTTTTCTCTCGCTGGCTGGCTGGCTGGCTGGCTGGCTGGCTGGCTGGCTGGCTAGCTGGCTGGCTGGCTGGCTGGCTGGCTGGCTGGCTGGCTGGCTGGCTGGCTGGCTGGCTGGCTGGCTGGCTGGCTGGCTGGCTGGCTGGCTGGCTGGCTGGCTGGCTGGCTGGCTGGCTGGCTGGCTGGCTGGCTGGCTGGCTGGCTGGCTGGCTGGCTGGCTGGCTGGCTGGCTGGCTGGCTGGCTGGCTGGCTGGCTGGCTGGCTGGCTGGCTGGCTGGCTGGCTGGCTGGCTGGCTGGCTGGCTGGCTGGCTGGCTGGCTGGCTGGCTGGCTGGCTGGCTGGCTGGCTGGCTGGCTGGCTGGCTGGCTGGCTGGCTGGCTGGCTGGCTGGCTGGCTGGCTGGCTGGCTGGCTGGCTGGCTGGCTGGCTGGCTGGCTGGCTGGCTGGCTGGCTGGCTGGCTGGCTGGCTGGCTGGCTGGCTGGCTGGCTGGCTGGCTGGCTGGCTGGCTGGCTGGCTGGCTGGCTGGCTGGCTGGCTGGCTGGCTGGCTGGCTGGCTGGCTGGCTGGCTGGCTGGCTGGCTGGCTGGCTGGCTGGCTGGCTGGCTGGCTGGCTGGCTGGCTGGCTGGCTGGCTGGCTGGCTGGCTGGCTGGCTGTCTGTCTGTCTGTCTGTCTGTCTGTCTGTCTGTCTGTCTGTCTGTCTGTCTGTCTGTCTGTCTGTCTGTCTGTCTGTCTGTCTGTCTGTCTGTCTGTCTGTCTGTCTGTCTGTCTGTCTGTCTGTCTGTCTGTCTGTCTGTCTGTCTGTCTGTCTGTCTGTCTGTCTGTCTGTCTGTCTGTCTGTCTGTCTGTCTGTCTGTCTGTCTGTCTGTCTGTCTGTCTGTCTGTCTGTCTGTCTGTCTGTCTGTCTGTCTGTCTGTCTGTCTGTCTGTCTGTCTGTCTGTCTGTCTGTCTGTCTGTCTGTCTGTCTGTCTGTCTGTCTGTCTGTCTGTCTGTCTGTCTGTCTGTCTGTCTGTCTGTCTGTCTGTCTGTCTGTCTGTCTGTCTGTCTGTCTGTCTGTCTGTCTGTCTGTCTGTCTGTCTGTCTGTCTGTCTGTCTGTCTGTCTGTCTGTCTGTCTGTCTGTCTGTCTGTCTGTCTGTCTGTCTGTCTGTCTGTCTGTCTGTCTGTCTGTCTGTCTGTCTGTCTGTCTGTCTGTCTGTCTGTCTGTCTGTCTGTCTGTCTGTCTGTCTGTCTGTCTGTCTGTCTGTCTGTCTGTCTGTCTGTCTGTCTGTCTGTCTGTCTGTCTGTCTGTCTGTCTGTCTGTCTGTCTGTCTGTCTGTCTGTCTGTCTGTCTGTCTGTCTGTCTGTCTGTCTGTCTGTCTGTCTGTCTGTCTGTCTGTCTGTCTGTCTGTCTGTCTGTCTGTCTGTCTGTCTGTCTGTCTGTCTGTCTGTCTGTCTGTCTGTCTGTCTGTCTGTCTGTCTGTCTGTCTGTCTGTCTGTCTGTCTGTCTGTCTGTCTGTCTGTCTGTCTGTCTGTCTGTCTGTCTGTCTGTCTGTCTGTCTGTCTGTCTGTCTGTCTGTCTGTCTGTCTGTCTGTCTGTCTGTCTGTCTGTCTGTCTGTCTGTCTGTCTGTCTGTCTGTCTGTCTGTCTGTCTGTCTGTCTGTCTGTCTGTCTGTCTGTCTGTCTGTCTGTCTGTCTGTCTGTCTGTCTGTCTGTCTGTCTGTCTGTCTGTCTGTCTGTCTGTCTGTCTGTCTGTCTGTCTGTCTGTCTGTCTGTCTGTCTGTCTGTCTGTCTGTCTGTCTGTCTGTCTGTCTGTCTGTCTGTCTGTCTGTCTGTCTGTCTGTCTGTCTGTCTGTCTGTCTGTCTGTCTGTCTGTCTGTCTGTCTGTCTGTCTGTCTGTCTGTCTGTCTGTCTGTCTGTCTGTCTGTCTGTCTGTCTGTCTGTCTGTCTGTCTGTCTGTCTGTCTGTCTGTCTGTCTGTCTGTCTGTCTGTCTGTCTGTCTGTCTGTCTGTCTGTCTGTCTGTCTGTCTGTCTGTCTGTCTGTCTGTCTGTCTGTCTGTCTGTCTGTCTGTCTGTCTGTCTGTCTGTCTGTCTGTCTGTCTGTCTGTCTGTCTGTCTGTCTGTCTGTCTGTCTGTCTGTCTGTCTGTCTGTCTGTCTGTCTGTCTGTCTGTCTGTCTGTCTGTCTGTCTGTCTGTCTGTCTGTCTGTCTGTCTGTCTGTCTGTCTGTCTGTCTGTCTGTCTGTCTGTCTGTCTGTCTGTCTGTCTGTCTGTCTGTCTGTCTGTCTGTCTGTCTGTCTGTCTGTCTGTCTGTCTGTCTGTCTGTCTGTCTGTCTGTCTGTCTGTCTGTCTGTCTGTCTGTCTGTCTGTCTGTCTGTCTGTCTGTCTGTCTGTCTGTCTGTCTGTCTGTCTGTCTGTCTGTCTGTCTGTCTGTCTGTCTGTCTGTCTGTCTGTCTGTCTGTCTGTCTGTCTGTCTGTCTGTCTGTCTGTCTGTCTGTCTGTCTGTCTGTCTGTCTGTCTGTCTGTCTGTCTGTCTGTCTGTCTGTCTGTCTGTCTGTCTGTCTGTCTGTCTGTCTGTCTGTCTGTCTGTCTGTCTGTCTGTCTGTCTGTCTGTCTGTCTGTCTGTCTGTCTGTCTGTCTGTCTGTCTGTCTGTCTGTCTGTCTGTCTGTCTGTCTGTCTGTCTGTCTGTCTGTCTGTCTGTCTGTCTGTCTGTCTGTCTGTCTGTCTGTCTGTCTGTCTGTCTGTCTGTCTGTCTGTCTGTCTGTCTGTCTGTCTGTCTGTCTGTCTGTCTGTCTGTCTGTCTGTCTGTCTGTCTGTCTGTCTGTCTGTCTGTCTGTCTGTCTGTCTGTCTGTCTGTCTGTCTGTCTGTCTGTCTGTCTGTCTGTCTGTCTGTCTGTCTGTCTGTCTGTCTGTCTGTCTGTCTGTCTGTCTGTCTGTCTGTCTGTCTGTCTGTCTGTCTGTCTGTCTGTCTGTCTGTCTGTCTGTCTGTCTGTCTGTCTGTCTGTCTGTCTGTCTGTCTGTCTGTCTGTCTGTCTGTCTGTCTGTCTGTCTGTCTGTCTGTCTGTCTGTCTGTCTGTCTGTCTGTCTGTCTGTCTGTCTGTCTGTCTGTCTGTCTGTCTGTCTGTCTGTCTGTCTGTCTGTCTGTCTGTCTGTCTGTCTGTCTGTCTGTCTGTCTGTCTGTCTGTCTGTCTGTCTGTCTGTCTGTCTGTCTGTCTGTCTGTCTGTCTGTCTGTCTGTCTGTCTGTCTGTCTGTCTGTCTGTCTGTCTGTCTGTCTGTCTGTCTGTCTGTCTGTCTGTCTGTCTGTCTGTCTGTCTGTCTGTCTGTCTGTCTGTCTGTCTGTCTGTCTGTCTGTCTGTCTGTCTGTCTGTCTGTCTGTCTGTCTGTCTGTCTGTCTGTCTGTCTGTCTGTCTGTCTGTCTGTCTGTCTGTCTGTCTGTCTGTCTGTCTGTCTGTCTGTCTGTCTGTCTGTCTGTCTGTCTGTCTGTCTGTCTGTCTGTCTGTCTGTCTGTCTGTCTGTCTGTCTGTCTGTCTGTCTGTCTGTCTGTCTGTCTGTCTGTCTGTCTGTCTGTCTGTCTGTCTGTCTGTCTGTCTGTCTGTCTGTCTGTCTGTCTGTCTGTCTGTCTGTCTGTCTGTCTGTCTGTCTGTCTGTCTGTCTGTCTGTCTGTCTGTCTGTCTGTCTGTCTGTCTGTCTGTCTGTCTGTCTGTCTGTCTGTCTGTCTGTCTGTCTGTCTGTCTGTCTGTCTGTCTGTCTGTCTGTCTGTCTGTCTGTCTGTCTGTCTGTCTGTCTGTCTGTCTGTCTGTCTGTCTGTCTGTCTGTCTGTCTGTCTGTCTGTCTGTCTGTCTGTCTGTCTGTCTGTCTGTCTGTCTGTCTGTCTGTCTGTCTGTCTGTCTGTCTGTCTGTCTGTCTGTCTGTCTGTCTGTCTGTCTGTCTGTCTGTCTGTCTGTCTGTCTGTCTGTCTGTCTGTCTGTCTGTCTGTCTGTCTGTCTGTCTGTCTGTCTGTCTGTCTGTCTGTCTGTCTGTCTGTCTGTCTGTCTGTCTGTCTGTCTGTCTGTCTGTCTGTCTGTCTGTCTGTCTGTCTGTCTGTCTGTCTGTCTGTCTGTCTGTCTGTCTGTCTGTCTGTCTGTCTGTCTGTCTGTCTGTCTGTCTGTCTGTCTGTCTGTCTGTCTGTCTGTCTGTCTGTCTGTCTGTCTGTCTGTCTGTCTGTCTGTCTGTCTGTCTGTCTGTCTGTCTGTCTGTCTGTCTGTCTGTCTGTCTGTCTGTCTGTCTGTCTGTCTGTCTGTCTGTCTGTCTGTCTGTCTGTCTGTCTGTCTGTCTGTCTGTCTGTCTGTCTGTCTGTCTGTCTGTCTGTCTGTCTGTCTGTCTGTCTGTCTGTCTGTCTGTCTGTCTGTCTGTCTGTCTGTCTGTCTGTCTGTCTGTCTGTCTGTCTGTCTGTCTGTCTGTCTGTCTGTCTGTCTGTCTGTCTGTCTGTCTGTCTGTCTGTCTGTCTGTCTGTCTGTCTGTCTGTCTGTCTGTCTGTCTGTCTGTCTGTCTGTCTGTCTGTCTGTCTGTCTGTCTGTCTGTCTGTCTGTCTGTCTGTCTGTCTGTCTGTCTGTCTGTCTGTCTGTCTGTCTGTCTGTCTGTCTGTCTGTCTGTCTGTCTGTCTGTCTGTCTGTCTGTCTGTCTGTCTGTCTGTCTGTCTGTCTGTCTGTCTGTCTGTCTGTCTGTCTGTCTGTCTGTCTGTCTGTCTGTCTGTCTGTCTGTCTGTCTGTCTGTCTGTCTGTCTGTCTGTCTGTCTGTCTGTCTGTCTGTCTGTCTGTCTGTCTGTCTGTCTGTCTGTCTGTCTGTCTGTCTGTCTGTCTGTCTGTCTGTCTGTCTGTCTGTCTGTCTGTCTGTCTGTCTGTCTGTCTGTCTGTCTGTCTGTCTGTCTGTCTGTCTGTCTGTCTGTCTGTCTGTCTGTCTGTCTGTCTGTCTGTCTGTCTGTCTGTCTGTCTGTCTGTCTGTCTGTCTGTCTGTCTGTCTGTCTGTCTGTCTGTCTGTCTGTCTGTCTGTCTGTCTGTCTGTCTGTCTGTCTGTCTGTCTGTCTGTCTGTCTGTCTGTCTGTCTGTCTGTCTGTCTGTCTGTCTGTCTGTCTGTCTGTCTGTCTGTCTGTCTGTCTGTCTGTCTGTCTGTCTGTCTGTCTGTCTGTCTGTCTGTCTGTCTGTCTGTCTGTCTGTCTGTCTGTCTGTCTGTCTGTCTGTCTGTCTGTCTGTCTGTCTGTCTGTCTGTCTGTCTGTCTGTCTGTCTGTCTGTCTGTCTGTCTGTCTGTCTGTCTGTCTGTCTGTCTGTCTGTCTGTCTGTCTGTCTGTCTGTCTGTCTGTCTGTCTGTCTGTCTGTCTGTCTGTCTGTCTGTCTGTCTGTCTGTCTGTCTGTCTGTCTGTCTGTCTGTCTGTCTGTCTGTCTGTCTGTCTGTCTGTCTGTCTGTCTGTCTGTCTGTCTGTCTGTCTGTCTGTCTGTCTGTCTGTCTGTCTGTCTGTCTGTCTGTCTGTCTGTCTGTCTGTCTGTCTGTCTGTCTGTCTGTCTGTCTGTCTGTCTGTCTGTCTGTCTGTCTGTCTGTCTGTCTGTCTGTCTGTCTGTCTGTCTGTCTGTCTGTCTGTCTGTCTGTCTGTCTGTCTGTCTGTCTGTCTGTCTGTCTGTCTGTCTGTCTGTCTGTCTGTCTGTCTGTCTGTCTGTCTGTCTGTCTGTCTGTCTGTCTGTCTGTCTGTCTGTCTGTCTGTCTGTCTGTCTGTCTGTCTGTCTGTCTGTCTGTCTGTCTGTCTGTCTGTCTGTCTGTCTGTCTGTCTGTCTGTCTGTCTGTCTGTCTGTCTGTCTGTCTGTCTGTCTGTCTGTCTGTCTGTCTGTCTGTCTGTCTGTCTGTCTGTCTGTCTGTCTGTCTGTCTGTCTGTCTGTCTGTCTGTCTGTCTGTCTGTCTGTCTGTCTGTCTGTCTGTCTGTCTGTCTGTCTGTCTGTCTGTCTGTCTGTCTGTCTGTCTGTCTGTCTGTCTGTCTGTCTGTCTGTCTGTCTGTCTGTCTGTCTGTCTGTCTGTCTGTCTGTCTGTCTGTCTGTCTGTCTGTCTGTCTGTCTGTCTGTCTGTCTGTCTGTCTGTCTGTCTGTCTGTCTGTCTGTCTGTCTGTCTGTCTGTCTGTCTGTCTGTCTGTCTGTCTGTCTGTCTGTCTGTCTGTCTGTCTGTCTGTCTGTCTGTCTGTCTGTCTGTCTGTCTGTCTGTCTGTCTGTCTGTCTGTCTGTCTGTCTGTCTGTCTGTCTGTCTGTCTGTCTGTCTGTCTGTCTGTCTGTCTGTCTGTCTGTCTGTCTGTCTGTCTGTCTGTCTGTCTGTCTGTCTGTCTGTCTGTCTGTCTGTCTGTCTGTCTGTCTGTCTGTCTGTCTGTCTGTCTGTCTGTCTGTCTGTCTGTCTGTCTGTCTGTCTGTCTGTCTGTCTGTCTGTCTGTCTGTCTGTCTGTCTGTCTGTCTGTCTGTCTGTCTGTCTGTCTGTCTGTCTGTCTGTCTGTCTGTCTGTCTGTCTGTCTGTCTGTCTGTCTGTCTGTCTGTCTGTCTGTCTGTCTGTCTGTCTGTCTGTCTGTCTGTCTGTCTGTCTGTCTGTCTGTCTGTCTGTCTGTCTGTCTGTCTGTCTGTCATAACTCAAAAACCGCTTGTCCGATTTAAATGAAATTTGGTACCTAGGCTGGGTCTTGGGCCGTGGTGGTCCCATTTAAAAATGAACGAAATCCACCGAACGCAAGCCAAATAAAAGGGTGGGGGTAGATTTCAAAAAGGAGAGTTTATGTGAAAATATGGCGTGTGTGATATCAAACGAAAGGTAATTAAGTCTGAAGTTAAAAAAAATTAATTTTAAGTTATTTAAAAAAAGGTGGGGGGTAGATGTCAAAAATTAGAGTTTAAGTGAAAATATGGAGTCTGTGATATGAAACGAAAGGTAAATGAGTCTGGAGTTAAACAAAATACATTTTAGTTTAAAAAAAAGTTTGGGGGTAGATTTTAAAAATTAGTGTTTAAGTCAATACATGGCTTGTGTGGTATCAAACGAAAGGTAATTGAGTCTGGAGTTGAATAAAATATATTTCAGTTTTTAGTTATATTAGCTCACACGTACACTATAACTATAGTACCTAGTTCTTAGGTGTCCATAGATTGACAGAGTATTTTTCTAATATGCTATAAAAACATCAATTTTTTTCGTAATTCTAATAAAAAAATCGCCACACAGGGAAATATATTTGTTTAAAAATGGCTAAAAAGGGATGTTTTAACCCCAAAACATTTTTTGAAGCGGTTACATAATTCATCGTCCATGGACGCTTACAAAATCAAACATGGATAAGGTAACAAAACCCGAAAGATCAATGGAAAGACAAATGTCACATGTAAAGCTAACAGATCGAAAAAGGAATGAATGGATAAGAAATAAAACAAAAGTAAGGGATGTCAGAGGAGAGGTAGCAAAATTAACATGGAAATTTGCCGGTCATAATATCAGACAGAAAGACGATCGTTGGAACAAATGCATTGTAGACTGAAGACCTTGGGAAAATAAAAGAAGTGGGGGAAGACCCCAAATGAGATTGGCGGACGATTTGAAGAAACATGCGGGGACTAGATGGATGAACAGGGCGACAGACAGAGAAGAGTGGAAGATATTGGGGGAGGCCTATGTCCAAAGATGGATCATCAAATGGCTAAATAGATAGATAGATAGACATAATTCATTTGCAAATCACAAGGAAGCGAATTCGTTCTGTTCCGTTTCAAGGTTTCGAACCGACTCGACTCGTCTGATGGTGACTTTGCGTTCGGTGTTCAGTAATTGTTGAAACCGACTACATATTAGTGCAGGCGCTGTAGGTAGTTGAGTATGCAAAATAGAGGACCGCAGTTTGACAATGGATTCCAGCTGACAAAAGGTCACAGATCATCGATCTGGATGTTGCCAAGCCAGGTTTTGGTTCAATTTTTTTATCCCCACTTCTCTTAATATAGCCGTGTTCGAATTTCTGAAAATTTAACTAAGTTGACGCCTTAAAGTCACAATGACAGAGAAATTAATCAAAAATGTGTAAAATCCAACCTAAATATAAAATTTTATTAGTTTGTTAAATGTTAGCTGCAAAAACCCCCAAGACCCCACAAAACCTGAGATTTTAAGGTTTTCTTTAAAGTTTCTCAAAAACTAAGCTTCTTAGGGAAAAAAATGTAATGTGTATTAGTCAGTAAGGTACGATCAATGACAAACTCCTCAGCGGCGCGTCGTCCTTTTATTGGGGTAAAAAAATTAAAAAAGAAACATGTTGATTACATGATTTACCCGATTTTCTTAAAAACTAAGCACTATATCAAATACTCTGCCAATCTATGGGCACCTAAGCTCACACTAGGTACTATAGTTATAGTGTGAGCTAATATAATCAAAAACTGAAATATATTTTATTCAACTCCAGACTCAATTACCTTTTGTTTGATACCACACAAGCCATGTTTTCACTTAAACTCAAATTTTTTAAATCTACCCCCACCCTTTAAAAAAAACTAAAATGTATTTTGTTTAACTCCAGACTCAATTACCTTTCGTTTGATATCACACACGCCATATTTTCACTTAAACTCTAATTTTTGACATCTACCCCCACCCTTTTTTTAAAAATAAACTAAAATTAATTTTTTTAACTCCAGACTTAATTACCTTTCGTTTGATATCACACACGCCATATTTTCACATAAACTCTAATTTTTGGAATCTACCCCCACCCTTTTATTTGGCTTGCGTTCCGTGGATTTTGTTCATTTTTAAATGGGACCATCACGGCCCAAGACCCAACTTAGGTACCAAATTTCATTAAAATCGGACAAGCGGTTTTTGAGTTATGCGGGTTGGTCGTTACAGACAGACATACAGACAGACAGACATACAGACAGACAGACAGACAGACAGACAGCAAAACAAAAAAGTTTCAAAATCATCTGAAACGCAAAGATATATAAAAATTTTTGAAATCGGAGCAACTTTTTTTTTCTCGAAAAAATTAGGATCACCATAGCTCACACTACTTATATAGTAGTAGTGTGAGCTAAAATTGTGTCCTATAGTCAATTGTAGACAATTAAATTTTCTTTAAAACTGTGTGTAACAAGGTAAGGTTACTTTTGTTTATAACAATTTAGGGTCGTCCGTAAATTACATCAATTTTAAAAAATCACAAAATTTTATCGAATTTTCTCAAAAACTAAGCTTTTTCGGAAAAAAAAATTTTTGCACTTTATTGTAGGAAATAAAATTGTCTTTTTAATAAAGTGTAAGCTAGTGCGGAAAGACTAAGACCAAACTTTCCAGCGGCGCCGTTTTTTGAGAAATTGTAAAAAAAAAATTCAAAAACCACATGTTTGTCACAAGTTTTACCCGATTATCTTAAAAACCAAGCCTTGTATCAAAAATCATTTTCCCTATTCGATTATAGACAATAAAATTTTCTTTTAATTGCTGTATCACTGTGTAAGACTTAGCTTTAAATTAAAACTTCACAGGCGTCCGTAAATAAAATCAATTTTTACAAATCACCAAACAAATTATTTTTTTTACAGGTTTTATCCAATTTCCTGAGAAACTAAGCCCAATTAAAAAAAAATTGTTTTAAGCATTATTGTAGAAAACTAAATTCCCTTTTAATCGATATATAAGTCACTGAGGTTTGGTTAATGACAAACTCTCCAGCGACGTTCGTATGTATATAAGGGTCATATAAAACAAAAAAAATCAAAACATTTTTTCCAAAAAAACTAAGCTTTATAAGAAAAATGACTGCAGCTGATTTGTAGAAAATAAAATTTCCTTTTAAATGATGTATAACTTGGTGAGATTAATTTAATTTTTAAAACTTCAGGGACGTCCGTAAATAAAATAAGTTTTAAAAAATTACCAATTGAAGCAACACACTATAGCCGTAATCTGCATTGATAGTCTTTGCACCCCTTGTACCTCCCTACCCTCCCTCACATCCCTCTTCCACAAAAGAAAAAGATGAAACTCCTTCCGAAAAAAGATTCTAGGTACGGCTCTAGCAGCAAAGGTGATCCCTCCTACTTACCTTTTACTCACATCCTGCGCCATAATTTTGTAGGTACGGTGAGATATGTGAGGGGGGGATGGCCTACTACCGCCACTGATTCAAATTTTAAGCATCTTAAAAAAAAGTGAACCAAAATTAATTTGTTTGGTGATTTTTAAACATTGATTTAATTTACGAACGTCCCCAAAGATTTAAAAATTAAACTTTTCTTACCTTGTAATATATCGTTTAAAAGAAATTTTATTTTCTACAATCAAGTATAAAAGACATTTTTTGATAAAGAAAACAAAAATGTTTTTATTTATGTATTTTTTAAATGACACCCATTTACGTCGCTGGAGAGTTTGTCATTAATCAAACCCTACTAACTTATACATCGTTAGTAAGGTAATTTTATTTTCTACAATAAAGTTAAAAACCTTTTTTTTTATTGACCTTAGTTTGTAAGAAAATTGGATAAAACCTGTAACAAAATTAATTTGTTTGGTGATTTGTAAAAATTGATTTTAGTTCTGTTCCATCAAACAGTTCTACGGTCATAGAACCGTCCAAAAAATCCCAATGCGCGCGCAATGCAGTCCAAGGAATACGAGGACTGTTCTAAAACGGTTCGGGTTAGATGGAACGACCAAATAACTGTCCAAAAACCGAATGCTGTTCGATTTACTTCAGGCACGTGATCATATGCGAGAGAGTTAAATTCAAAATCACGTGACTAAAAGAAAGGGTAGGTTTGGCGTCTCGCTTAAAGATAAATCGAAGGCAACCGATGAATTCGAGAGCACGAAATTAAATTTGCACACAGAAAGGATTACACAATAACATAGGATTATCATATTATATTTTTAATTTTAGTTCTTTAAAATACAGATCAAATTACATCAATTTAATTTATACAGGGTGTAACTAAATAAGTGTAAAACATTTAAGGGGATGATTCCTCATCGAAAAAAGATAGGATCTCGGATCTTTCATATAAAGAAACTTTATTGGAGCATCCCTTGTTCAGATACCGCCCCTTAAAGGGGGTCATAACATTTATGACGATGTATCTCTGTAGTTGTTCGTGAAATAATTTTTTGCTGCGAACTGGTTTATTTTGGACAAAACTCCAAGAGACATTTTTTATTTACAATGAAACAGGCTATCGGAAATACATTTTTAAATGGAAAACAAATAATAAGACAAAAAATTACATTGGAAATAAATTTTAGGGGTTGGGTTTTCCACTCCTTACAACCATGGGGTAAACCAAATTCATTACCGGCTTTTTTGGTAGTAGAACATTTTATGTACCCCCTTTAAGGGGCTGTATCTTAACAAGGGATGCTCCAATGAAGTTTCTTTATATGAAAGATCCTATCTTTTTTTGATGCGGAATCACCCCCTTAAATGTTTTACACTTATTTAGTTACACCCTGTATTCACAAACTATAAACCACTACAGACTGCCTAATAAGCTAAATATACCAAAAATTAAAACGAACTTGCATTAGCACATATTTTTGGGCAAAACTTGTGAAAATATATTTATTTTATGAAGTTTTATATAAAATTTATATATTTATTTATTTGTATTTTCTAATTTGATTTTTATAAAATATTTGTGAAATTACCTACATATTATAGAAAGCCTTAATATTCACAAGGTTTTCGTGATACTTCTAAGAAGTTAGGAAAATCACATTTTGTAGCTTGTACTTTAGTAATGACCTTAATGCGAATCCTATCCAATCACCTGCTAAACTAGTTTTTCTTTTTCTAAGCAAGCTACCCTATGGTCAGTATAGCTTTTTTTCATGTGGTATACCTACACGATCCGCAGTCCCGTAGTAATAAAAATTAAGAGGCTCTTGCAAAAAAACCAACAGATGGCTTCCCCGGCATTTTGTCATGTGTTAAAATTGGTTGTAAAACTCAATTTATTTTGAAATTTTTTTAAATTTTTTGGGTTATTCACTGTTTTTTTTTAATGTTCTCAGACAAATGTAAGTTTAATGTAATTTTATGGTATATTATTATCTCAGGTGATGTAAACTAGAAATGTGTGTGTTTTACATACAATTTTTCCGCGCCTTCGAATGCGCCTGTCTGCAATTCTTGTCTTTCAGAGGAGTCCGAAACCAGTTTAGGTTGCTTGATGGAACGGAAAACTAACTGTCTTATAACAGTTCAACGTCGACCTGGAACGCAAACAGAATTTTTCGTACCGTTCTATAACCGTTCCACGCTTTGATGGAACGAACTTTTTATATACGGACGCCTGTCATGTTTTATTCTGAAGATAAATCTTACCTTCTGGTACAGGGTTTAAAAAGGAATTTTTATTGTCTATAATCAACGATAGGGCATAATTTTTGATGGAGGGCTTGGTTTTTAAGATAATCAGGCAGAACTTATGACAAACATGTGGTTTTTTATTTTTTTAAACATTTTCTCAAGAAACGGACACCGCTGGAGAGTTTGCTGTAAATCTGATTGCACTAACTTATAGACTGTTAAAAACGGAATTTAATTTTCTACAATAAAGGGTAAAATACTTTTTTTCCTTACTTTTTGAGAAAATTGTAAAAAAATTGGTAAGTTTAGTGATTTTTCAAAATTGATGTAATTTACGGAGGCCATATACGTAATATTCCAATACTCCCTGTTACCTATTTACACAATGGTTGGGGTTTGATGCAAACATTCAGAAATAAAGTTACGAAAAATGTACAGATACCAAATTTACATAGATAGAGTTTTTGTCAACTGTACGCCGATGACTTGACGTAACGACTACAAGAATAAAATAATATTCATGCGTAGAAGTATAACCAATCAGGACATTTTATCTTAAGAACCGCAAAGAGGATAGACTTATACCCATTGATATTGCTATTTCAAATATGTTTGCAATCTGCATCGTAAGGTACCGTAGGTATTGCAATAATGCGTACTATATGAAAATATTATGCATATGTCTTTAAAAGCAACCAATCAGGTAATTTTTGCTTACAGACCCCAAGGCCCTCATGTTTGCATCATGAATGGGCAGTTACTGTGGGTATTGGAATATTATGTATATGACGGAGGCCCCTAAATTGGTAAATATAAAACTAATCTTGCTTTGTTATACACCGCTTAAAAGGAAATTTTATTGTCTACAACCGACTGTAGGACACAATTTTTGATAGACAGCGTGGTTTTTAAGAAAATTGGGGAAAATAGGTAATATGCATGTTTCTTTTTTTAATTTTTTTGCATTAACTCATTAAACTGACGCCGCTGGAGAGTTTGTCTTTGGTCGTACACCACTGACTATTACATCGCTAAAAGGAAACTTTATTGTCTACAGTAAAGGTAATTACATATTTTTCACTAAGAAGTTTATTTTTCGAGAAAATCTAAAGAAAACCTAAATATTTTAGGTTTTGGGGGGTCTGGGGGGTTTTTGGAGGTTTTTGCAGCTAAAATTTAAAATACTAATATAATTTTATTTTTAGGTTAGGTCTTACACATTTTTGATTTATTTCTCAGTCATTGTTGCTTTAGGGCATCAACATAGTTAAATTATAAAATTTTCATAAATTCGAACACGACTATAAGAAGAGGGGAAAAAATTTGACCAGAACCTGGCTTGGCAACATACAGATCGTTAATCTGCGACCTATTCTCAACTACCTGCAGCGCCTACATAAAGTTTTAAAAAAATGTATAAAACATAAATTTTTTGGTCTGGGACACGATAACACAAAAACCGGTTTTAACCATATTTGGTACAAAAATTTTGTGGTACCTGTGAATAAGGCCGTTAAATTTTGGTAGGGGTAGGCTGGGGGTTGCAAGGAGGTAGTAGGGGAATTTAAATATTTTAAAAAATCATAATTTATAAAAGAAATTATATTTTCAACAATATTTGTCACGTCAAAGTTTGCCATTCGCAATTTTAAGAAAAAGAAAATTGTATACATTTAAAAAATGACAGCAGTCATAATATCCAGTATAGTAGACTCGCGCTGGTGTGAACACGCGCTTGTGTGAACCCCCCAGTAGTGTGAACAGTGAAGATCAATGTATTATACTAGTATAAACAGTAACAAGTCTCGATCGTATATAAAAACCGAGAATTACTTAGTTTTAATTCGTTTTTTGTCGTAAATACTAGTATCATTTCATGTTTTGCTTTGTAACATGGTAAAAACCAAGAAGTTTTTAATTCTTGCTCCCAGAGGTAAGTCTGGAAGGCGAATCTGAAAACAAAATAAAGACACCTAAAAAAGTTGCAGTAAAGTATGTTTTGGAATCACATAAAGTTACATTATAGTCAGAAACAAACAACATAGATGTTGGAGCCTAAGAAATATTGAGACCGAGCAGTAGCCACTCATTGGTCAGCTAGACAAGTTCAGACTAAAATAACATCGTATTTTACCTAATGATATGTAAATTTTGAAGTTTCATAAAAATTCATAATTGTAGTCAATACTTTAAATTTTCAGCATTAAAGATCTCTTTGCTAAGATTATAAGAATAGTTACATTCAAAAGTAAGATAGGTATGGATTTATTATATCTTACCAATAATATTTCGGTTTCAGGATAGACCTTCCGTAGTGTGAACGGTCTCCATTTCGTGTTCACACTAGCGCGAGTCTACTGTACATCGGTCTATTTTTTAAGTGATGAGTAACAGGCTGAATATGTGTAAATAGCTTCATTCGCCTGTCTTTTTCTTCTGCGAAAGTTCTTAAAAGTGTCAATTAGTGACTGTGAAAAATGTATTAATTAAATAAACTTTTTGCTTAAATCTAAAGAATTTATTATATCAAACATTAAAAAACGTCTTTTCTACTAATCAGATATTTTGACGGCGATGTCCCCCACCCCAAACATGTCAAAATTAGGAGATGAAAAATGTAACACTAAAGAATTAGTTACCAGCTATTTTTTTTGTAAATGTATATATTACTTGTTCTGTTACAGTATCAAAATTAATTTAAGAAAGTATAAATAACCTAAATTCTAACACAAATCTTATCACAATAGAGTATAGAACGAAGTAATTTTTTTTTCAGAAACAATAATATTTTGCGTTTCAATTACTACTTACAAAAAAAAAATATTTATATATATTTAATTTTTTATTTGTTTAATTCTATATTAAAAACCCCCAGAATTTTTTATTATTTTATTTTGTTTCTGAGTTACTTTACCTGCTGGGGATATAGTGTTCATTTAAAAATTCCTGTAAACTATAATAAGATTGTTCGATTGTTCTGTTGTTCTGTATTCTCAAATTTAAAGATGAGCAGTCCCAAATTTTTACTATATGAAAAGTAATGTTTTTTTGTAGGTACGAGAAATGAGGTATATCAGTTTTTAGATTTCCTTTAAGTCTGGTATTGTATTCATGACTTCTTTTTAGATGTTGGAACAGGTCTGGATTTTTATAATAAAGTTTACACATTCGAGAATATATAAGTTGTATATTATGTGTATTTTATGTTTAATAAAGAGCTCTTTGCAACTATGTCTTCCGTTTATTTTTAGAATAGTTCTTAGACACCTTTTCTGTACTTTTAGTATTCGAACTGCACCCACTGAATTTCCCCAATAAATCACCCCATATCTAAGCCGTGACTGCACATAAGCATGGAAAGATATCAGTACTCCCTCAAGGCCAATATTCTCAGTAACCAACCTTAATGCATAACAATATTTACTCATCTGTGCCGCGACTCCCTCAATATGACGCTGCCAGTTTAAGTTTTTGTCAATTGTGACACCAAGTAGCAGAAGCTCTTTCTCCGCCTCTAGCTGCTCTCCCTTATACTCTATACACAGTTTGTCTGATGTTTTTTTTGGTTTCAATTGTATTATTTGAGTTTTATTTAATAATAGATTATTTGCTTCAAACCAATTTTCTAAATATTAAAGTCTAAGCTACTCTCAAGCAGGGGCGGACGAAATTGGGCACTTTGTGATAATTTCCTGTGTTGCGGTTCCTAAGCCCTGATGATGAACGTTTAGTTCGAAACGCGTAGGCTGTAATTTATTTTAAAGAAGGATTGGATTTTTCACTAACCTACCCTATCAGCAATTTTCTAAAGTTGCTAGGACTTTCTTTATGTCAGTTTTAATTTGCTGCTCATTCTCATTTTTGTACAGAACTGTTTTATCATTAGCAAAAAGTATTATGTTGTTGTTAAGTATTTTAGTGATGTCATTTTTGTATAAAATATATAGAAGCGGGGCAAGCATCGATCCCTGAGGCACACCTTTTTGTATTGTGTTAAAAACTGATCGAAGTTTCCGACCATCGCTAGTCACCTCTTCCACACACTGCTGTCTTTCATTTAAGTATGATTGAATTAATTTATTCTCAACGTTTCTAATGCCACAAAGTTCCAACTTTTTAACAAGGTTTGATGGTCGACACTATTACAAGCTTTCAACAAGTCAATGCTTAATGTTGATCTATAGGCACTGTATGTAAGAAAACACTACAAATATATGCGTAAATCAGCAAAATACTGAAAAGCATTTTCAGGAAAACAAGCGACTCAAAGAAGTTATTACGGCAATGGAAAATGACTATGAAGAATTAAAAGAGAACTGAAGAAAAGAAAATAATGATCCAAAACAAGTCATTGTAGGGAAAGATGAGGTAATAAAAAGGTTAAAAAGAAAGACTATAAACTTTCAAGATGGCATGTTTGCAACAAAACAATCAATAGATGAAAGAATTAAATATCAAAACAGTCTTATTAATGAACTTGAAACAAAACTGCAGAGAATAAGTTACGACCCTAAAGAGGAAAAATTGAACACTCAAAAAGTGGAAAAAGAGATATCAAGCATTTGAAAAGAACGGAGTAAATATGCCGAACTTATCAAAAAATATCAAGATTTAAAACTGACATTGAGAGAAGAAGAGAAGAGATTAGATGCAGAAGCAAAAGTAGGGAGGAAGGTAACTAAGAAGTATAAAGAAATACAGGTGGAAAAAGAATTATTAGACGTTTCCAATGTGAAAGTTATAGAACCGGAAAATAAACGTTTGGTTAGGGAAATCCAAGCAACAAATATAATGATTGAATCAACGAAGAAAAAGATGAAAAAAATAGAAGCAACTCAGGGCAATTACAAAAAGGTTATACAGAAACAGGGTCACTTAGTTACATTAAAAAGTTCTTTAAGATGGATTGGTTTGTGGAGTACTGTAATAGATACAGAAATTTACATAGAAAACTTTGTGACTTTCTTTTTTTTTCAGAAATACTACAGTAATAGGCTTCAAGAATCAAATAATAGGCAGAAATGAATTATTCTGCAGTATTGCTAGCACTCTGACTTAAAACATATCTTCAGACTACGATCTGCTCAACTACTTATCGGATGTTTCTGTGCCTGATTCATTTTAGTTTAATTCCGTGGAACCATCAGAGCTTATCGAAGCTTTGAACGACATAAAACTAAAAATCGTGCATTGATGATGAAATTTCGGCAGAAATTCTTTTGAAATTACTCCACGACGCTTTGGTTGCGTTATGTGCTGCCATGACTCCTTCAAAGCGGGATGTTTTATTTCATGTCTTAGGACGGCCATCGTAATTCTCCTACATAAAGGTGGGGCCACTAATATTCCCGCAAACTTTCGTTTTGCTCCAAACTGATAGAGAAAGTCTTTAAAAAACGAATATGGAAATACCTTATCCAACATAACATTATCACTCCCAAACAATTTGGCTTTCAGGCATCCAAGGGCAACCATGATGCAATATTTGATTTTTTAGAGAAAGTTTACACCAATCTGAACAACGGGGACGCGGTCGCAGCAGTGTTCTGTGATTTATCCAAGGCATTTGACTGTGTGGATCATGGAATACTGCTGCGAGGGCTAGAGCGTTATGGTTTCAGAGGGACAATCTTGTCATGGTTAAAATCATACCTTACTTTTCGCAAGCAATTGGTTGCTGGTGTCGAATTACGATCTTCTTTTTTAAGTTTTAACTGTGGGGTGCCTCAGGGTTCCGTTTTGGGACCATTGCTCTTTTTAATATATATATATTAATGCTTTAGTTAACCTTAGCATTTCAGGCGAGTTTACGCTTTTTGCAGATGATACCTCAGTTCTGTGGCATCATAAAGACACTACATTCTCAAATATTGAAAAAAAGCAGAATTTTAACATTTACATCATTATTTATATTGGAAACAGCTACATTGGTATTTAAGAACATAAGGAGTATTCAAAGACAAGGTCCTCAAAGACTGACCAGAAAATGTGGAAATTTGCCTTTGCCCATCCCAAAAAGCGCTTTACGGAGGAAGAAAATAGTTAACCATCTCTTGCTAGAAATAAGAAACTCTGTCTCAATCAGGCAGTTTAGGAACAAAATTAAGAAGGAGTTGTTGAAACATTTGACTAATAAAATTGATATTATTATTGAATTATATTCATATAAAACGAAAATCACTTTATTATAGAATTTTTTTTAAAATTTTGACTTCTTTTTAGGTTTGTGAAATTGTTGTTTGTATTTCTTCGTCATTTACTTTTTTTTTCTGTTAGTTTGTTTACTTTTAGTTTAGTTTAATTTATTTTAAGTTTGATACATTTTAAACATAATTTAAATCTGCTTTGACCATCCAGGGTCGCGCTGTGTGCACGGCAGATAACGAAGAACTCACGGTCCGCAATTTTTGAAAACTTTGGCGGCCACTATTTTTCAGAACATCGTTTGTGGGTTTAAGGATATTTTAAATACTTAGGGGAAAAGGTATTGCAAGAAAAAGATATATATTGTTGGGAAATTATATTTTCACATTTTGATTGGGACTATGAGTCGGCGACTCTGAAAGGTTAAAGAAAGGAGTAACAACGGAAAAAACTCTATTAACACACTTCTTTTCTCATTATTGTATTTTTCCATTATTTTATTTATTATGTAGTTTTAATCTGCTTTGTCAATAGGATGATTTATTCTTGACAATATTGTATTTTTTGATTGATTGATTATTATAGCTCCGAATTCGCATGCTTGGTTTATTTAGTCCGACGCTCGAAAGATGTCTGCGCCCACGCACTGTGTTAGAAATCGGTTTCAAGAGGTTTTGCAGAGAAAAAGGTTCGTCGTCTCCGCAAAATAAGCTTTGTACGAAAATTCAGCCTGTTACTCATCACAATAGTGTACAGGGTGTTCCCGTATATTTTTACACCATACCTAAAACGTTTATGTATTTGCATATATATAAAAATATCATAAATACAAAAGTTTCATGATTTTTTACGAAATTTAAGAATCTTTGGAGTATTCAAAACTAAATTTGACAATTTGGCGAATCAATATCACTTTTTGTCTCAATGCGATTGCCTTTTTCATGGCTGCCTCAATATTTTAAAGTGTTCCATTTTAAGTTTTTAAGATATTTAAACGAATATATTTCGAAAATTCATAAATTAAATAGTATTAACATATACAGTCCAAATAAAAGCAACTACATGGGGATTTCGGAAACGGTAAGAGATACGAGTTTGTTTAAATGAGAAAAAAGTTGCGCTATTCTAAGCCCAATCAGATGCCGTCTCAAAATTAAAAATATCTACAGGGGTTTTTAAAATATCAAGCAAAAACTAAAAATTGTGTTTTTTGAAAAATTGAAATATAGCCGCCATCTTGCAAAGAAATTTAATAAAATTCGGTAGTTTTGTATAAGCAACTGCGGCCAACTGAATGACGTTAACAATTTTTTTCTAGGTCTTCTAGTTTTTTTGAAACCGTAGCCAACTTTGTTATTTATTATGACCGCCATATTGGATTTATACTTCAACAAGCCTATCTTTGGATGACGGAAAATGTGAATTTACTTGAAAAATAGTTTTTCACTTAGTTGGCTTTAAAACAAATGCTGTAGTTGTGTTTCTTGTCTACCTACGTAACTAACTTTCAAAACGTTTCCATTTAGTTGATATATATGCAAATCTTTAAAGCCCTTATTTTTTAATTTTTCTCTGGGTAAGAAATAATACAATTTCTTAAAATCTATCTTATATTTCTGAAACAAAAGTTTGCATTTATTATTTAATTTAAAATAAAACTAAAAACCGATAACAAAGCATTAAATTAAATAAGAAAATGTTCGAAAATTCCACCGTTGTTATTCATGCAAATCACGCATAGATGAATTAGAGACATGCATGCATCTTGAAATATTTGTTCAGGAATTTCTTCTATAGCTTGAACAACGGCTGCATCAAGTTCTTCTATCGTATTATGAGTAGTAGAATAAACTTTGTCTTTTAAGTCTCCCCAAATACAAAAATCAAGAGGCGTAAGGTCCGACGAACGTGCAGGCCAGGCAACTGGACCTCGATTTCCGATCCAGTTATTTCCATGTTGCTCATTTAAATAGTCGGTTATGATTCTTGCATTATGTGGAGGTGCTCCATCTTGCTGGAACCACATATTTGATACATCTTGAAGAGGCAAATTTTTTTGGTCAACGTAATTTTGTAGAATTTTGAGATATCGAGGTGCAGCCAAATTATTATGAAAAATATTAAAGAGTATGTGTCCGTTTATCAATCCTAGCCATACATTCCAACCTCACCTAACTTGATGGTGCATCTCACGATTTAAGAACGGATTTTCATCGGCCCAGTACACGTAATTATGTCTGTTAAACACCTCGCAGTTTGTAAACCTGCTTTCATCGGACCACAGAACCTTAACCCAGATATTGCCACTGTCCTTTTGAAAGTAAAACCTGTCATTTTGCCAGATTTGATTTTTTAGCCATTAAAAGTCAACAAAATTATCAAATTTCGCCTCCCATGAGTAACCTTAGAGAAATTGGGTGTCCTTTTAAAAAGATAATGGCAAAATGGGCTATTTAATCTGGCAATCCTTGGGATGTAAGGCTACTGTAAATTTTTTACAAAAAAAGTTGCATTTTTTGTAACAAAAATTACAGCGAGTTGCTTGTCTTGGTAAGCCCCCAGGTGATCTAATCCATCATATTTGGAGTAGGAATGTGCTTCTTTCGGAAGTCTACTAGTCCTTCCTTCTGATTTCTTTTTGAAGGTTTCTAGTATTCCCACCGCAACGGATCGTCTGAAACTGAGATGATCCAATTTTCCACCATCAAATTTGTGAAGCCGCTACGAGTTTTGTACAGCCATATCAACAAAGTGACTGAAGAGGGGAAAATGCCACTTTTTGCCTCGAATGAATGATCTATATAAACTTATGTTTTGATCTGCCCTGTCTACTCCTCCCATATTTTCATTATAAATTTTGATAATGTGTGGCTGTGGAACAAGAATAACTTTCTTATCTTTTTTAGAAAATCGTTTGACTTGTATAGTTGGAAAAACCATAGCATGGTTTGAAGCGATGTTGGCAATACTGTTGTCATGCCACCTATACACGATAATTTCATTATCCACTGTTGAAGCATAATCAAAATTTCCTCGTGGCTGTTTCCACCGTTTGCTTTTTTATAGTTAATTCTGTTTTTTGAATAAATATTTTTTAATAATTTTTATGTTCGGAACGCCACTGAATGTAGCAAATTGTTAATAGGTCCAATTTTTTTGTTTGTATATTAAGCTCTACTTGTGACCTAACGTTTGATATGTAACAAGCAATAATATCATATTTCAGAATAGGTAGAAATGACTAGAAATCGTTTTTTGTGAAAAATGCACAAAAGCTAAAAACTGAAACTTTGAACCCCTGTATTGTAGAAACCATAGGTCGGACGACGATGGGACAAGGAAAACTTTTCATCAGGGCATCAAGATCTACAACATACTGATATTTAAAAGAAATCCAACCGAAAGCCACCACATAAGCTCCGGGCGGAATCCTTTCATTAAATTTGTGGTGTGCGACTTGTTCGTGGAGGTCGTATCATTTAATTTCTTTGATTACAGTTTTTATAAAGTTCTATGTATGTTTTTTCTTAATTTGTATCATCACATTTGAAAAACTAAAAAATAAAAAATCTAAATTCTAACTACCCAGTTTTTAAATAATTCATTACTAAAAAAACTTAATAGTAACAAGTAGATAATTGAGAGAAGGACAAATGAACATTATGAAAAAAGTAGTAAATGAGTTTAGTTTTATTTAAAAATTTGTGAAAATTCGTTTCTTGGATTTTTCATTATCCATATTTTGACATGTTTTTTGAAAGAAGTTATTTTATTAAGAGTTTTTATATTTTCTGGTAGTAGGGAGTAGATTCTTGGTGCAATGTATGTATATGACCGTTGACCAATTTTTAGTTTCGATTTATTTGTTTTGTACTTTTTGCTAATTTTATATCTTGTTGGATATTTATGTTGTATGGTTATTAGTTTGTGTTTGTTTTTGTGTTGATAAATAAGAATTTTTTTATTATAAATTTGTCGCATATCCATAATTTGGCTTTCCGTATACAAATCATTTGTAGGGTACATCCTATCCTTGCCGAGCATTATTCTTAAGAATATTTTTTGTTGTACTTCTAGCTTTTTTAGGTAGCACTGGTATATCCCCCCCCATCCAGAAATTCCATACTGAAGAAGTGAGTCAACTAGAGCGTAATATACAACTTTTATTTGTTTGAAATTGAGTATGTTCTTGAGCATTTTAAACTTATATATAATTGATCTTATTTTGTTTACCAGTTGATTTATATGTAAGTTCCATTTCAGGAACATATCAATCTCAACACCCAAGTATTTTGTATTATTTACCTTTTTAATTTTTAATTGTGTAGTTGAAGTGTTTTGAATGCTAAGTTCATGAAATAGAGCACTTTTTCGTTCACTACATGAAAACGCTATGAAATTAGTTTTTTCTATGAGTAGTTAATATATATAGGTTTTGGATCACGTTTTCCATGTAAATCCCCATAAGACGAAAAGGTGGTCATTTTTTGAATATGTCACAGAATATTCAGCTAGAGACAGTAATTTTTATATGAGTTATCTTTTCTCTCACTTTAAAGGTTTTTAAATTCTCAAGGAGCCCGTGAATTTTCACAATCTGTATAATAATTATTAAGCTGCTCTGACATCTTATGCTTATTACAGAAATGTATTTAACTGAAACAGTGGACTAGTTAAATCTGATCATAATACTTTGATGACTATGGTTTAGTCATGCAATTTTAACACCCAATAAATAGTTTTGTTTTTCAGAAAATATTTTATTACTCTTTATGAGTTTTATATTATTTCTGTTTTTCAAATTTAGGCACTACTAAATCAAGGTAAATAATAATAGCACAAGATTACTTTTCATTTATTTATTGTAAAAAGTTGCTATAGCTATACCTACACGCATGATCGAATAATTATATTTTAGCAGTTATATTATAATAATTATAATACCATTATGGATAATATGACTATTACTATGGAAGTGTATATATTAATGTTTACATTAAAATACTAGGTGTTACCCTACGCATATGATATCACTACATATTTTATATAATAATATATAAATATCATTTTTATTCTTAGGCAAAACAAAGATTACATTCAGGTTTAGAACTAAGATAAGATACATAAACAAACACTATGTAAGCAAACAACACATTACTAAGCTTAAATTAAAACTATATTTTCACATAATACTATAGTGCCCCCACGGCAACGTTTCATAAGAATCTTTTGAAATAGACCGTTTGTTATCCAGGGGACTCAGTCCGATTTTCGTCTGTTTTACAGAGTATAGGCGGTGCTTTTCGGATCTTATAAGATTTTGCGTAACTATTTTTTCTTGAAATGTATTTAGGCAGTCAACATAGTCCTCAAATGATATTTTTGTTTTTACATTTTGCTTTACACCCTTGGCTTTCTTAGTCACTCTTGCAGCTTTACTTTTAGTATCCGCTACTTTTGTAGCGTACATTTTAGCTCTAAGGCCAATAAAATGCGTCATTATTTCTCCATTGTTTTCATCTTTCATCATTCCTAGAACCTTTTTATTTACCCTCGGAATGTTATGTCTGTTGTCTTCAGCATAATCCGAGGTGTCAAAATACTTGTGGCAGTCCCGCCGTGAACCAAAAGCGGGTACCATGTAGTTATAGTGAAAATCATATATAGTTGTTTTGGCAATGTCCAAAATACACATTCCCACATATATCGGTTTATTGAAATATATTTCTGTTTTTTCAAGTTCAACAGCAACCAAATTTTCATTAAATATGATTATACTTTTAAACTCTGGTCGAGAAATCAGAGCTTCAGCTCCAAATCGTCCATCCCATTTCTTGATTAATTTGACAACACTATGATTTCTAATATTTTCCATGGTTTTTCCAAACGCGGCGTTGTTCATTAATTTGAAAAGGTTTTAAGTTTTATACCAAGTCTCAAAGCTTGTTTTAAATTTGTATAGTGAATTACATAATCCTTTTTATTATGCAGTGTAGCCATAAGTTTTTTATTTTTTTGGGTTCTTGTCTCCACCAGGCGGACACTAATGTTCAGGGCATAAAGGTAAGTCTGACAAATAGTCGTGTAATTCAACCGGAATGAACAAGTCGAGAATGTATCCCTCACTTGAGTCATCCTCAATTTTGGAAACATCAAAATAAGTAATTTTGTCACTTTCTAACCAACTAAATTTACCATAAGGCAATAACTGACTCATACTAAATCCATACTGATTATTAATGTCAAAATACATCAAAAAAGATGTTTCTTTGTATGAGTCATAGTTAGCCATGTATTTGTTGTTGGCCTCGACGTATCTTTTTGAACATTGGCTCAACCCTCCTCTAATACCGCGCTCTATAAAAGTGACCATATTATAGTCCGTCAAAAGCTCTAATTTTTGTTGCGTATGGTATAGCATACAATCCCATGTGTAACCAGGAAGGGTAAAATAGTTCGCAGGGTCCAAACCATATGTTTTATGACAACTTTCCCTAAATTGCTAAAATACCTGCATTAAGAGTACTATGTCAATTTGCATATAAAATTCCATATAATCTTGTAGGGTTTCACAACCAAAACTTTCTCATACATCCAGTGCATGCTCATAATCAATTGACGAAATTTCTTTATTTTCCAGGGTGCTAAAGAAATTACGTTTTTCAGGCAAAGACGTCTCTTTTAATTTTTTCCAACTATCCATGTAGTCATAACAAAAAATTCCCTTTTTGAAAATAAGTTTATATTGTTCGTCAGACAAGTGAGGAAATTCATTTTTGATCAGCGGATACTCCTCAAGATATGAAGCAAGCTTATCCAAGCTGCTGGCCATAAAGCGAAAAGAATCGATAAATCTAAATTCAATTAAATTTCCGTTAATTTTTTTGGTAAATGTTATATATTTTTCTTTGTTAACTGGCAGCAAATTTATTGAGCCATCCAAATTGACGATGTTTTTAATTATCAAATGTCCATCATAAGAGCTAAGGTTGTGAAATACTACAGGGACACTATCCTGAAAATTTAGATTACAACTTTCATGCGCAGGCCACGGTACTCTGAAGTAAGGTGACAGTGGTCGCGAATTTTCTTGTCACCAACTGAAAAATTCTGCTTACAAATATGACATTTTTTAGCTTTATTAAAGTTAAGTTTTTGTTTCTTACTTAATAGTTCCATGGGCAAGTCACAGAGAAATACAGTTTCTAAGTTTTCAGCGAACTCCAGTAATTGTTTACTAAACCATTCCATACAGTCAGGCCCCGTGTACGACCGATAAAATGAAAGGGAATCATCATAAGCACATTTTACGTAGTACCCCACTGAACAAGGCACATGCTGCTGATATTTTTGAGTTCTTTTACTACTGTTTTTTACCATAGGCATCAGTAAGCATTCGATGTCGCAATAAATAATGAAGGATGCAAATTGTTTATTTTTAAAGTTTTTAAATTCTACAATGTTGTTCTCTTTATTTGGTAATTTCGGAACCACGATACTGCCAATAATTTGGCAGTCTTTTATATCTTGGTCGAGTCCATCCTTCGAATAAAAATATTGCAGGCATCTGTCGCAAATGTATTTAACTTTTGAGAATTGAAAAGTTGTCTACTCACGAGCCTTGAAAGATTTTTTATCCATACAAAGTGGTAAGTTGGTGCAGAAAGATCTTTAAACTCTTCATTCTCTAAATAATAGTTATTTTGTACTAATAACAAACTAACATGTTTTTCATACTTTTCCCCGGTAATATAAGCAGGCAGTACTTTAAAACTGTTTTCATTATGTTTTTGCAGGCGATATATATTAATAGATATATTATTTTGCTTTTCAAAGCGAGCAACTTGGTTTAAAGTCATTGGAAACTTTATTCCTTTTAAATTTAAAACTTCTTGAGGATGCGGATAGGATGAGACTCTATTTGAGTTGTTTTCAACAGGAAACATTGCTGACATAATCGCCCAGCCAAAGCACAAATCATCAGTATTTTGTACAGTAACACATGCTTTTTTATTTAAAATAAATTTAGGCATTTTTAAATGATAACCTGCGCGAAGCGGGTAAAATCTGTTTATAGCTATAATAAGATTGTTTATTTTTATAAGAGACCATCCAGATTGATTTTGCTGAAATTCTTCCAAATTTGTTAAAAGCAGATCCTTAACATTCTTATCAAACCAGTTTTTCAAATTGGTATTATTGTTAATTACAGCATTGGCAGTACTAAAATGCTTAGTTTCCGTAATTAATTCCTTTTGCGTTGTAATTTGAAAATCTCCACTTAAGACAGTGTTTACCTTAATCATGTTCTCTTTCTTTAAAACATTTTTAATTCTACGTTTAAATAAACTGAAGCTATCCGTCAGAAATTGCTGCGCATCAGTGTGTTTTAAATTTGTAATTACACCACTTCTTACCCTACTGTTAAAGGCTGACCTTACATCTTCCCATTGTACACGGTGTTTCGCAGTTTTCTTGGTGATGACATTACCACCTCCTTGCTTTATATTATATTTATATATTCAAGCGATGCTTAAAGCCTTTCACTTCTCCAAGACAGGCAGTTAGATGGGCTTTTTCATACACCGTCCGAGACTTCTTTAGGGCAATGCTTATTCTTCGACTAGCGTTGGCACAGTCCTTCAAGATTTTTGATATTTTTGTAGCTTGATTAATACTTTCTAATTGGCATTTTATTTCTTGGACTAATTTACTTGCAAAACTCATCTTCAGATCGATTTGATGTAATAACACTACAGAGACCGGATTTTTCCAACTAGCAATTTAGTTAACAAATGCAAGTTTTTAAATGCTTATGGTAATTAACGATTAACAGATTTTTTAACAAACACCACACTTTGTTTAAAATTCACTAAACGCAAACTAGCAGAGGAAGAATCGTTCTTTAACTCGCAAGTTTAGCTATAGACTGACAGAAAAACGACTTGCAGGAGCTATTGTAAATGGGATGCCCCTTTTTTAGGCACAGTGTTGCCAATGTTTTTACATGGTTTATAAAAGCTATTTTGTTAGAACCCGGTCAAAGTATTTACAGGACATTTTAATGAATAATTAAATAATTTCCTGCTTTAAGTATTTTCAATACGGATTATTAGAACCAGTGTCTATAGAAGTAAACTGAAAACTTTTTAAGGAAATTGAAACTCTTCAGTCACCTGTTTTAATATAATATAAATGTTGAGCTGCTATTTATTACAACCTTAAATTTAATTACATTAATTTTATTAAAATTAAATTAAATATTCTTACAAATTAGTTTTTTTTTTGTTTTGTAATGTTCTATTAATGCCAGCTGAAGAATTATTTTATAGCTAGCTCTGTGGTGAAAAGAATCCTAAATAAGGAAGCATGGGGTAGCCAAAGAGGAAAGAAAGGGAAAGAAAGACGGAAAAGGAAGAAATAAGCTTGATTTAATAAATTAACCAAATAGCTAACAGACAGAGAACTTGAAGTTAAACGAATTAAAAACTGAAATCAAAATGAGATAAGCATACTATAAAAAGAAATGCTTTATAGCGCTCTAGTTATAGATGTTTATTATCGTAAAATTAAGTATTCAAAATAAAATCAGAACTTATGCCTAGTTTGCAGACCATGTTTTTCCTTAACCCGAATGGCGAACAGACACGTGAAGACCAGCAATTTTACCCTTTTTTTTCAGGTTTTAACAAGTTAAGAAAGGCAGATGTTTTCCTTGGCTTTACCTACTTTATGTAATATTTAACATAAAGTTTTTAAAGTTTTGATCACAAGTTATTATAAAAAGAATTACTAAGATTAAATATGAAATATCTACCTATTACATTTTTATAGATTGCATGTACTTATATTTTTTATTTGTTGAGTTTTTGTACATAGGTATAACAGAAAACTATCACAAAGCCTATTTATTTAAATTATCTGATGTTATAACCCTTGCGGGTGTTTACAGCGACCTGTAGGACTGTACATATTTTTCTTCGAATCGCAGACTTCTAACTACTTATATTCTATATTTTCTGGTTCCAATCACACAGAAAAATTGTATCTCTATGTGCTTGTGGCTTAAAGAAATCAAGTTATGCGTACATTTTCTACTAGTATTTATCCCAAGTAGGCATCAGGTAAGTGCGCGACTAACGTAATGGGTCATTTTTATACCTAGGTTAACCCAATTCTTACAGGACAGACAGCATGTGCCGCCATTTCACCTTTGTGTACATACAAGTTCCCACTTTTCATTAAAATAACTACATTTAATTCACATTTTTATTTTTCTTCAATATTACATATTATGTACTCGTTTTAGTCAAAGTCAATATTTAATTTTAATAATGTTTTACCATTCATTCTTCTTATGTTTCTTTTTTAGCGATTACAAATAGTACTAATTGTTCATAGTATTGTAAGTTTTATATTAATCCATCCACACGTGCCCATGTCAAATTCAGATAAGCCGAATCTTGGGGAATCACCAGAAGCTAATATTAATATTTAGTATTAAGATTTCAAAAACCAAATACAAATTTGTATTTTAGAGATTTAGTAATAAAAGCAAGTATTTCATAAATTAAATGGACTCAGAACCGGTCTCTATTTTTCTCTCTGTTCATAATTTTTGCATGTAGTTTCGTTTTTCGAATATGCTCCGCAACGCTCCTTATACACACACTCTATTAAGTTGATTATTTAGATACCACCTGTGCGCGAATAGGCACAAAAAGACATATACCTGACACATTTTTATTTCATCAGCTTAGTTCATTACCAGTTTAAAACTTGTGTACTAAAAACGCTATATATCATTTACTACTTGCCTTAGAAGCCGTAGGTGTTTCCCTTGAAACTAACCTGACCTTACAGGTCGTTTCGATCCAATTTTTTAACAATACATATTTATATGTAGGTGTTTAAGTTTTTTCTTAAACTAGGCGTCAGAATGCGTACGCACTTAGGCACTGCGTAAATAATGATCCACATTTGGATCCAAGACAATTATTTACCTTGACGCACAGCCTCCCCTAATTAAAAATAAGTTAATGGGGTTGTACTCTATAAGCAATAACATTGATCATTTTTTATCAATATTTCAAGTTTTTAGCCTAGAACACATATTTTTAAGCACTTAACGGAGTTAAACTAGTTTTGCTATGTAGTACACTTATAGAAGTTACGGTTTAAATATGTATTTTTTAAAAGACATTTTTCACGGAATAGATTAGCTGGGAGACGTTTTGAGCTAATCAAACGTTGTCAAGCCCTTTAGACAAGGTAATAAGCACACTCACCAAAGATATAGGTCATAGGTCGAAGGACATAGGACATTAAACAAATGCCAGTGGACATAAGCCAAATGCCAGTGGACATACGCCGAATGTCATAGGGAATAGTTCAAGTGTCATAGGCCATTTAAAACGCGTGCAATTCTCTGCACGGGGGGAGCCTTAGCTAGCCCAAATAATAGCTAATTGGTAACACGACATTGCTGATTTGACGCATATATTCGCTGATCGAAGGGGAGCTTTAGATAGCTAGCGAGAGAGGTATACGGAAGTAAAGGTATTTAAATCCAGAATTATTCGTTTTTTTATTTAAAGAGAAACAATTAAAAAATTTGTACATATCAAGTTTTTAACATTTAGAATATACGAGTAAATCATTTTTAATTTTCGACCATTTTAACTCGATCTTTTAGTTTTTAGTAAACATCTTATATTTTCTTATTTTTCTTGCGTGCGTTAATAGAACGTGTATTAACGAATAAATTTAGCTTTTCAAGGGGATTACGTGTTACAGGTCAAAATTTCAGGTAACACACATTTTTATTTCACTTTATCTAAAAGTTTCTTAACATTTAGAATATACGTGTAAACCCTTTATAATGGGGCTTTCCCACATTTTTGAGAATAAGCGGATTTGTGTACTTTAGTCCAAGCTATTTACTGGAAATTTATAATTTTTTTCTAAAACTTCTTGGTTTTGGAGAAAATTAGGTTTAAAGTTGGAGGTTTACAAAAATCTTCAAAGAATAACATGTAGGTAACCAACTTGACAAGAAAATAGGTCTACCAGTGTCCTGCGTGGGCCACTCATGGATAAAAATACCATTGATTTCGGATGTCATGACGGGTCATGACAGTTGTGTCAGTTATATGTCACATTTGTTTCTATTTTTCAACAAATGTTTTGATTTTAAAATTATTTTTAAATTTTTAAGTTTAGTGTGTATAGATTTGATTTTACGGCTGAAAAATGTTTGCGAGTGGTTGTAACAACGCGAGCTAAAATCCTCCAGGGCCAATATTATTGTCAGTCCCTTCAACTGAGTCCAGAAGAAGGGCTAGAAGATATGCATGATTGGAATGAAACCCACGTCCTGTGTGTCCTAGCTGTCGAGCTAGAGAGAATAAAGTGTGCCAAGATTATTGTTGTTGAACAGTTCATTCGCTTATGTTTATCTTCGAGGATATTGGGACAATCCGAACCCCATATCCTTCACGGATTAGCTAGTTTTGATAGCACGAAAACATAGTTAGGTCCACGGTTTGACCAGGAACAACCGAGGCTCCGCCCCTTTGATATCTTTATTAATTTGAGAAGGAGAAGATAAAACAAATACGAGTTATGCACTTTTGTAAATGGGAGATAAACGAGGGATAAAACCAGGACTAAAAGAATAAACAAAATCGTATTTTTATATTATATAATTTATATATAATCATAGTTATATAAAGTTAATAACTAGCTCAGCTAGTCGGATTGAAGGGTTTTGTAGGGCTAGCTAGTGGTCAGCAAACTTAACATCTGAACACTCTTGTGCCGAGTTTGAGCAGTAGTTCAAGGTGTATTTTTAGGTTCAGGTTCAGAAACAACTTTATTACTGTAGAAATGTTTTACAAAAATGGCGTTAAACCATATGAATATTAGAGAAAACATTTATAAAGAGCAAAGGAAACTTTTTTTTTAATTATCGACCATTTTAACTCGATCTTTTAGTTTTTAGTAAACATCTTATATTTTCTTCATTTCCTTGCGTGACTTAATAGGACGTGTATTAACGAATAAATTTAGCTTTTCAAGGGGATTACGTGTTACAGGTCAAAATTTTAGGTAACACACATTTTTGTTTCACTTTATCTAAAAGTTTCTTAACATTTAGAATATACGTGTAAACCCTGTATAATTGTTCTAAGTATTTTATTTTTTTCTTGCATTAATAGGATACCTATTAATGAATAAATTTAGATTTTCAAGGGGAAAAACACACACTTTTATTTTAATTCACTGAATCTAAAAGCCTTTATAAAGAAAATAATTTCAGAATGCTATAACACTAAATTCAAATTTTTATTAACTCCTTATTAAATTTTAGAGAAACCAGTTCTAGAGTAGTTGATCCTTACTATGTTGGGCTGTGTATTAAATGCAATTTGTAGGTCTATATGATACTTTAAAATCTTAATTCCGGATAGTTTATAGCTAACTATATTTAATTTTCCACGGACAAATATGCATTGTGAACGTCTGCATGTACGTAATATTTTCTAGATAACAACACAAAGTATCAAACTTTGTGATTGCACCTTAAAAATTATCGAACTTCTAACGTTTATAATTTTTTCCAACCGTTCATCCTTTTGTGTGAATGAAAAACGCTGCAGTATGCTTGGGATCTGCCGGGGGCTGCTGTTTAGAACCGCTTAACAACTATACAAATGTTTAATTATTTTAAAAATGTAATCTATTTTAAGGGATAACAAAAGAGATTAGTAGGGATAATTTACAGATTTGCTTAGATTCTAAACACTTTTGGACCAAAGTTTTCGCTTCATTCCGAGTCGATTTTGCAAAAACAATCTTTTAAGAAGCAGGATGGAGTTTACAAAATTGCCTGTTTAAAGTCAAACAAGACGGTCTCTAAACAAAAAAAAAATTGCAAAGGAAATTACTTTTACAGGAGAGTACAACTGCATTGCCAGAGCCAGACAAAAATCACCTAGACTGCGGGAGAAAAGAAGACAAAAACGCCAAAACTGTATGTTTTACTTTATTAAGAACATAGAAAAGGCCACAGTATTGGCATAACAGAAATGGTCACAGTGTTGACCAGACAGAAAGGGATTACGAATGCCAGGCATTAATATAAAACCCTGTTTTACCAATATAAGCTTTTTTTGAATATTTAAGGTTGAAAGTATTAAATATTTAAAAATTACAAAGTGAATACGCAGTACTTTTCCAGGAGAGTACCAACGCATTGCCAGGGCCAGACAAAAATCACTTAGACTGCGGGAGAAAAGAAGACAAAAACGCCAAAACTGTATGTATTACTTTGTTAAGAAGATAGGAAAGGCCACAGTATTGGCATAACAGAAATGGTCACTGTATTGACCAGACAGAAAGGGTTCACGAATGCCAGGCATTAATATAAAACACTGTTTTATCATTATAAGCGTTTTCGATTATTTAAGGATGAAATTATTAAATAATTAAAAATTGCAAAGTGAATACGCAGTACTTTTTCAGGAAAGTACCAACGCATTTCCAGAGCAATGCAATAAATGCTAAAATCATCTAAACTGCGGGAGAGAAGAGACAACAACACTAAAATTGTATGATTTAGTTCGTTAAGAAGATAGGAAATGCCACAGTATTGACATAATAAAAATGGCCACAGTATTGGCCAGACAGGAAGGGCTTACGAATGCCCGGTATTAATTTAAAAAAGCCCGTTTTACCACTACCACTAAACAATTTTGGTACCTAATATTTTACTATTACATGTTTAAAGTTCTTTTACCCCACTTTATCATCAAAAAAGTTTTAAACACAATATGAAGAATTTCCTAAATATTTAACTAATAAATTGAATTTAAATAACAAATTTTATTAGGATTATCTAATAAACTTTCCAGTGACAGCTATTTTGAAATAAATTAACCTTAAAATTGGACTATCAATAAAAAAAAATTATTCATGTAGATACAAATATAAAGGTTTAGGTGCTAAATGGAATCAGCACGTTACATTAAAATATTTTATATACTTTAATGCTACAAATATTAGGTGTACATTAATTTGGTCAAATTTAAAATCTAATATTTTATGTCATTCCATCTTAAAGAAGCAGGACCTAAATTATTTTTAATACTACGAATTGTTTTGTTTCAAATATCATTGTCAACACATAGAGAAACGGAATAGGAAAATTAGAGATTAAGCGGTAAGCCGGAGGCCTGACACAAAGGCCTATGAGGCGGCCTACTTGTTTAATCTTAAGGCAATCCTTCAGTATAAAATGCATACAAAATTGAAGTCAACACAGCATAAATGCTGTGAATATACTAAAAACCAAGCAGCTAACAGCTATTTTAATAGTATAAGAGCCCAGTAGAATTTTGGGCTTGAATTGCAAACCGATAATCATATATTTTAATAGATTCGTCATAAGACCATGTCCCAAAACAAATAGAGTTACCTGAGAAAATCCTGCATAAACAACGCGCCATCTTTGTTTAAAGTCTCTAGCTCAAACCGTTAAGAAGTTGCCAAAATCACGTGACCACCTGTCAATTTAAGAGAAAAGTATCACATATGTTTTTTGTAAGATTTTTGACGCTCCGTTTAAATATGTAACTGGGATTCGCTTATCTGTGCATAAATTGTTTTTTCCCTTAATGGGCCCATGCCATTGTCGTACTTCTATGGAACGAAAACATCGAATTATGTATGCCGCATATTTTTTGTTTTTTTCAGGAAAACTATTAACTTTACGACAAAAAGAGTCCTATACTTTTTTGAAGATAATTAAATTGCCTTTTAGCGGGGGTACACTTTGACCCCGTAGGGGTTCGTTTTAGATAAAAAAATTACCCTCAAAAATAAAATTGTAAATTACGCTTCGGCCACGTTTAAGTCGCCATATCTACCTCAGTATCAGCTTCTGTTTGAATTGACAATCTGCATATTTTTTATTTTTTATGTTTTTTTTGTAAATCCAGTAGTTTTCTTTAAAAAATCAAAAAACCTCAAAAAAAAATTGCGTATTTGAGGAACTTACAGAATTTATAGTATAGAGACAAATAAAAAACAAAGTATTGATAGTGGTTTTGAGAGTCCATTATAGTAGAAGCTAATCACAATTTGTTTAGGTAAAATCGATGTCATAATAAAAAAGTTACGTACATTTGATTCAAACTCCTTTTCGCCATCTTTAAAGAAAGATGGCGGGTTGTTTATGCAGGATTTTCGCAGGTATCTCCATTTTTTTTGGGACATGGTCTTATGATGAATCGATTAAAATATATGAGTATCGGTTTGCAATTCAAGCCCAAAATCCTACTGGGCTCTTAGACTATAATACATGTTTAACGTATTTATTTCCTAATAGTTCAAAAAACCAACTAATTAAAAAAGTTTCTAAAAAAAGTCCAGTGCCTGGTTAAAACCATGTGTATACTAAAGTGCTTGTAACTTTTTACTTAATCACATACTGCAGACACATGAGGCCATTTATATTTAATATTGAGCTAAGTTAAGATTAGCACGATTATTTTTACGTGTATTACTGAAAAATACGCTACATTTCAAATATTAACAAACCTTTTAAAACAACAACAACTTTAGCTCGATTTTTACTTATAATAAACAATCCAAAAAAGAGTCATCAATTAAAAATTATGATTTAGGGATAGGGTTGATTATGGATTTAATATATTAACATACACATTTATTTATACTTCTAAAACGTAACCATATTTTCTATAAACATACTTTAAGTCACATTATTTTTAAAGCAAGTGCTTTTCTGTGTATGTCTTCGCATCTGTATGCACCCAGTCGAGTTATGCCCGAGTTATACCGTTAGCAAGCAACTCTGTTGAGTTCGCCAGCCTACCGCAACTAAGACGGAGCTAACTAAAGGGATAAGAAAGAAAGAGATAAAAGCAAAGTGAGTTCACCCTAGTAGAGGGAGTGCATTCGGGATGGTACCGGTCCAACGTGACGCTTTGAATCAAATGCACAGTTTTTTTTAAAACGCGCAACTGACAAGGACTAACGAAAAATGACAAATTATGTAGTTAGTCCACTTCGGCTAGCGGAAATTTGGAACAGCAGTTTGGTTAGTGCACTTTTTTCTAGCGAAAATTTTAGACCGCATTACGGTTCGGCCTATTTTTTGGCCATATATTTTGAACTGCTGCGCGGTTCGGCCTATTTTTTGGCCGGAAATTTTGAAGTGCAGCGCGGTTCGGCCTATTTTCTTGGCCGAAAATTTTGAACGGCGGCACGGTTCGGTCATTTTTAGCAACCGAAAATTTTGGAACGCGGTTTGGTTCGGTCAGTTTTTGATTGAAATAACGGCACGGTTCGCTCTGTTTTTCAAAAACGCGATTGGGTGGGGGCTCCCAGAAATGCACTCGCTCTACTAGGGTGAACTCACTTTGCTTTTATCTCTTTCTTTCTTATCCCTTTAGTTAGCACCGTTTAGTTGCGGTAGGCTGGCGAACTCAACAGAGTTGCTTGCTAACGGTATAACTCGGGCATAACTCGACTCGGTGCATACAGATGCGAAGACATACACAGAAAAGCACTTGCTTTAAAAATAATGTGACTTAAAGTAAATTTATAGAAAATATGGTTACGTTTTAGAAGTATAAATAAATGTGTATGTTACTAAAAAATAAGCAACTGTTTAAATAATTAGCATGAAATATATTAAATCCGTAATCAACTTTATCCCTAAATCATAATTTTTAATTGATGACTCTTTTTTGGATTATTTATTATAAGTAAAAATCGAGCTAAAGTTGTTGTTGTTTTAAAAGGTTTGTTAATATTTGAAATGTAGCGAATTTTTCAGTAATACACGTAAAAATAATCGTTCTAATCTCAACTTAAGCTCAATATTAAATATAAATGGCCTCATGTGTCTACAGTATGTGATTAAGTAAAAAGTTACAAGCACTTTAATATACACATGGTTTTAACCAGGGACTGGTTTTTTTTTTAGAAACTTTTTTAATTAGTTGGTTTTTTGAACTATTAGGAAATAAATACGTTAAACATGTATTAAAATAGCTGTTAGCTGCTTGGTTTTTAGTATATTCACAGCATTTATGCTGTGTTGACTTCAATTTTGTATGCATTTTATACTGAAGGATTGCCTTAAGATTAAACAAGTAGGCCGCCTCATAGGCCTTTGTGTCAGGCCTCCGGCTTACCGCTTAATCTCTAATTTTCCTATTCCGTTTCTCTATGTGGTGACAATGATATTTGAAACAAAACAATTCGTAGTATTAAAAATAATTTAGGTCCTGCTTCTTTGAGATGGAATGACATAAAATATTAGATTTTAAATTTGACCAAATTAATGTACACCTAATATTTGTAGCATTAAAGTATATAAAATATTTAAATGTAATGTGCTGATTCCATTTAGCACCCAAACCTATATATTTGTATCTACATGAATAATTTTTTATTTATTGATAGTCCAATTTTAAGGTTAATTTATTTCAAAATAGCTGTCACTGGAAAGTTTATTAGATATAAAGGAAAAATAAATATTTAGGAAATTCTTCATATTGTGTTTAAAACTTTTTTGATGATAAAGTGGGGTAAAAGAACTTTGAACATGTAATAGTAAAATATTAGGTACCAAAATTGTTTAGTGGTAGTGGTAAAACGGGCTTTTTTAAATTAATACCGGGCATTCGTAAGCCCTTCCTGTCTGGCCAATACTGTGGCCATTTTTATTATGTCAATACTGTGCCATTTCCTATCTTCTTAACGAACTAAACCATACAATTTTAGTGTTGTTGTCTCTTCTCTCCCGCAGTTTAGATGATTTTAGCATTTATTGCATTGCTCTGGGAATGCGTTGGTACTTTCCTGAAAAAGTACTGCGTATTCACTTTGCAATTTTTAATTATTTAATAATTTCATCCTTAAATAATCGAAAACGCTTATAATGATAAAACAGTGTTTTCTATTAATGCCTGGCATTCGTGAACCCTTTCTGTCTGGTCAATACAGTGACCATTTCTGTTATGCCAATACTGTGGCCTTTCCTATCTTCTTAATAAAGTAATACATACAGTTTTGGCGTTTTTGTCTTCTTTTCTCCCGCAGTCTAGGTGATTTTTGTCTGGCTCTGGCAATGCGTTGGTACTCTCCTAGAAAAGTACTGCGTATTCACTTTGTATTTTTTTAATATTTAATACTTTTAACCTTAAATATTCAAAAAAGCTTATATTGGTAAAACAGGGTTTTATATTAATGCCTGGCATTCGTAAACCCTTTCTGTCTGGTCAATACTGTGACCATTTCTGTTATGCCAATACTGTGGCCTTTCCTACCTTCTTAATAAAGTAATACATACAGTTTTGGCGTTTTTGTCTTCTTTTCTCCCGCAGTCTAGGTGATTTTTGTCTGGCTCTGGCAATGCATTTGTACTCTCCTGTAAAAGTAATTTCCTTTGCAATTTTTTTTTTGTTTAGAGACCGTCTTGTTTGGCTTTAAAACAGGCAATTTTGTAAAGTCCATCCTGCTTCTTAAAAGATTGTTTTTGCAAAATCGACTCGGAATGAAGCGAAAACTTTGGTCGAAAAGTGTTTAGAATCTAAGCAAATCTGTAAATTATCCCTACTAATCTCCTTTATTATCCCTTAAAATAGATTACATTTTTAAAATAATTAAACATTTGTATAGTTGTTAAGCGGTTCTAAACAGCAGCCCCCGGCAGATACCAAGCATACTGCAGCGTTTGTCATTCACACAAAAGGATGAACGGTTGGAAGAAATTATAAACCGTTAGAAGTCCGATAACTTTTAAGGTGCAATCACAAAGTTTGATACTTTGTGTTGTTATCTAGAAAATATTACGTACATACAGACGTTCACAATGCATATTTGTGTGGAAAATTAAATATAGTTAGGTATGGACATAAACTATCCGGAATTAAGATTTTAAAGTATCATATAGACCTACAAATTGCATTTAACACACAGCCCAACATAGTAAGGATCAACTACTCTAGAACTGGTTTCTCTAAAATTTAATAAGGAGTTAATAAAAATTTGAATTTAGTGTTATAGCATTCTGAAATTATTTTCTTTATAAAGCCTTTTAGATTCAGTGAATTAAAATAAAAGTGTGCGTTTTTCCCCTTAAAAATCTAAATTTATTCATTAATAGGTATCCTATTAATGCAAGAAAAAAATAAAATACCTAAAACAATTATACAGGGTTTACACGTATATTCTAAATGTTAAGAAACTTTTAGATAAAGTGAAATAAAAATGTGTGTTACCTGAAATTTTGACCTGTAACACGTAATCCCCTTGAAAAGCTAAATTTATTCGTTAATACACGTCCTATTAACGCACGCAAGGAAAAGAAGAAAATATAAGATGTTTACTAAAAACTAAAAGATCGAGTTAAAATGGTCGAAAATTAAAAATGATTTAGTCGTATATTCTAAATGTTAAAAACTTGATATGTACAAATTTTTTAATTGTTTCTCTTTAAATAAAAAAACGAATAATTCTGGATTTAAATACCTTTACTTCCGTATACCTCTCTCGCTAGCTATCTAAAGCTCCCCTTCGATCAGCGAATATATGCGTCAAATCAGCAATGTCGTGTTACCAATTAGCTATTATTTGGGCTAGCTAAGGCTCCCCCCGTGCAGAGAATTGCACGCGTTTTAAATGGCCTATGACACTTGAACTATTCCCTATGACATTCGGCGTATGTCCACTGGCATTTGGCTTATGTCCACTGGCATTTGTTTAATGTCCTATGTCCTTCGACCTATGACCTATATCTTTGGTGAGTGTGCTTATTACCTTGTCTAAAGGGCTTGACAACATTTGATTAGCTCAAAACGTCTCCCAGCTAATCTATTCCGTGAAAAATGTCTTTTAAAAAATACATATTTAAACCGTAACTTCTATAAGTGTACTACATAGCAAAACTAGTTTAACTCCGTTAAGTGCTTAAAAATATGTGTTCTAGGCTAAAAACTTGAAATATTGAAAAAAAAGGATCATTGTTATTGCTTATAGAGAACAACCCCACTGTGCGTCAAGGTAAAAAATTGTCTTGGATCCAAATGTGGATCATTATTCACGCAGTGCCCAAGTGCGTACGCATTCTGACGCCTAGTTTAAGAAAAAACTTAAACACCTACATATAAATATGTATTGTTAAAAAATTGGATCTAAACGACCTGTAAGGTCAGGTTAGTTTCAAGGGAAACACCTACGGCTTCTAAGGCAAGTAGTAAATGATAAATAGCGTTTTTAGTACATAAGTTTTAAACTGGTAATGAACTAAGCTGATGAAATAAAAATGTGTCAGGTATATGTCTTTTTGTGCCTATTCGCGCACAGGTGGTATCTAAATAATCAACTTAATAGAGTGTGTGTATAAGGAGCGTTGCGGAGCGTATTCGAAAAATGAAACTACATGCAAAAATTATGAACAGAGAGAAAAATAGAGACTGGTTCTGAGTCTATTTAATTTATGAAATACTTGCTTTTATTACTAAATCTCTAAAACAAAATACAAATTTGTATTTGGTTTTTGAAATCTTAATACTAAATATTAATATTAGCTTCTGGTGATTCCCCAAGATTCGGCTTATCTGAATTTGACATGGGCACGTGTGGATGGATTAATATAAAACTTACAATACTATGAACAATTAGTACTATTTGTAATCGCTAAAAAAGAAACATAAGAAGAAGCAATGGTAAAACATTATTAAAATTAAATATTGACTTTGACTAAAACGAGTACATAATATGTAATATTGCAGAAAAATAAAAATGTGAATTAAATGTAGTTATTTTAATGAAAAGTGGGAACTTGTGTGTACACAAAGGTGAAATGGCGGCACATGCTGTCTGTCCTGTAAGGATTGGGTTAACCTAGGTATAAAAATGACCCATTACGTTAGTCGCGCACTTACCTGATGCCTACTTGGGATAAATACTAGTAGAAAATGTACGCATAACTTGATTTCTTTAAGCTCACAAGTACATAGGGATACAATTTTTCTGTGTGATTAGAACCAGAAAATATAGAATATAAGTAGTTAGAAGTCTGCGATTCGAAGAAAAATATGTACAGTCCTACAGGAAATTTTGAACGGCGGCACGGTTCGGTCATTTTTAGCAACCGAAAAATTTGGAACGCGGTTCGGTTCGGTCAGTTTTTGATTGAAATAACGGCACGGTTCGCTCTGCTTTTCAAGAACGCGATTGGGTGGGGGCTCCCAGAAATGCACTCCCTCTACTAGGGTGAACTCACTTTGCTTTTATCTCTTTCTTTCTTATCCCTTTAGTTAGCACCGGGTACGGGGTAGACCTCGTCAGATGTCTATTAGGGGAAATGAATCGACCCCTGCCCTCCGTAGATTCCAGGTACTCTCTGACCCGGACAGTTAGCACCTGTTTAGGGTCCCATTCCCAGGGTTACGGGAGAAGACCACATCGGTATGAAAGCCGGAGAGGATGGACCTCGGTACGGTGATCATAGCGCAGGTGGCAACCCTTTCTTTTAGGGATAGTATAAAAGAAGAAGATGCTGCCTTGTAGTACCGGCGTTGGAATCGTCAAAGGCTAGGGGAAGAAAACCTCGATCAAAAATCACCTGGTCCTCCAGGTTGGGGGTTGGGGCATTAGACTAACTCTCTGATATCCAGAAAAAACGTACACTGTTAAAAAACCCAATCAAACGCCTCGGAAAGAAATGAAAAACCTAAGACGAACCAAGCAAAGAAACAGGAATATGATTTTTGGTACATGGAACATACAAGGAATGAGTCGAAAAGTGAATGAAATAGTACATGAGTGCAGCAGAATGAAGGTTGATCTTGCTGTACTAACAGAAACGAAGAAGAAAGGAAAAGGATCTGAAAACCTAGGAGAGTATGACCATTTCTATAGCGGAGTGGCAATAGAAAAACATGCTCAACAAGGAGTATCTATTTTGGTCAACAAAAGATTTAGAAAATTTATCACCAACTGGCAGTAAATGAACGGCTAATAAGAATGAATATAACAATAAAAGGAATGAGACTTACGATTTTTGAAATCTATGCGTATAATGACGATGCAAATGTAGCTGTGAAAGACAATTTTTTTGAAGAAATCCACAATGAAATATCAGCAGTAAGTACATCTAGAGAAATTGTAATATTGGGAGATTTAAATAGTAGAACAGGTAACAGAGTAAATGATCTGACAGTTGGCCAATATGGAGAAGATGTTGTTAATGACAATGGAAACCGGCTTATCACAGTATGTGAGCAATTAGACCTAAAAATCCAAAACGGTTTTTTCCAAGATAAGAAAATACACAAATATACCTGGACCAAGCCCTCACAAAACCTGAAATCCGTCATTGATTTTCTTATCACTAAACAAAAGACAAAACTAAAAATTCAAGATGTCAGAACAAAGCGTGGATCAACATGCGGAAGTGAACTATTTTCTGGAGACCAAAATTCTCTTTCCTTATTAAGGCCGAAGCCTCCATCAACAAAATCTTGATGATACAGTAAATGAGGAAATTGATCACTGACAATATAATCTACTAAGCCTAGAACATGACAGCGTAAAAAACTTATACAAAAAGAGACTGAACGAAACACTTAATTCAAGTTCAGGTGAAACCCCAGATGAGGAATACAAATGTATCACATTAAGCATTCATCAAGCTGTAAAAGAAGCACCAGGATTAGTGGAAGAAACTCCTAAAAGAACAAAACCATACTGGTGGGATGCTGAGATTGAAAGTCAATTAGAGGAAAAAAGGAAATTATATCACACATACTTATCCCAAAAGACAGATAGAAGCAGAGAAGAATACAAAATCGCGCAATCAAAGGTGAGAAGAATGATCAGTGATAAGAAAAATCAATCATGGATGCAAAAGTGCCAGAAAATAGATTCTTACTTAGGAGGTAGGAGAAGTACCGAAAGCTGGAAAACTATAAGATCGAATCAAAAAAGAAACATGCAGAGATATTATTTCACCAATACCAGGCAAAGAATGGGATGAGCATTTTAAAAAACTTTTAACTGAAGATAGAGCAGAATTCAAGGAAGACGAAAGAGACAATATCATTAGAACGATGGGATCTCCAGTACCCCTCACAATATCTGAGGTCAAAAACGTGTGCAAAACCTTAAAAAGCGGTAAATCTGCCGGACCCGGAAATATCCCAGCTGAACTTATTAAATATGGCACTGAAGAATTGTTTTGGAGATTACGGAATATTTTCCAAAGATATTTAAATGGAGCTGTAGGACCAACTGAGTGGAAAACGTCATATATATCCACAATACACAAAAAAGCAAGGAAAGATATATGTGACAATTATAAAGGTATATCTGTAACTAGTACGCTAAGCAGAATATTTGGCAAAATAATAAGAAATAAAGTGGAGAGCGAATATAAAGATATGGAGGCAGAAGAACAAGCTGGTTTCAGGGCGGGTAGATCGACTTCAGATCATCTCTTTTGTATAAACCAAGTTATTGAAAAGAAAATGGCATACGGACGAGAGCTCCATCTGCTTTACGTAGATTTGCAGAAGGCATATGATAGTATACCACTAAATCTACTGTGGAAAGCGTTGGAAAAGACAAACATAAGCGTACAACTAATTAAGGCCATCAAAGAGTTATACCGCAATAGTAAGGCAAAAGTTAAAATAAAAGCAAAACTAACCAAAGGCTTTCAAGTAAATAAAGGTCTTAAACAAGGTTGCTGTATCTCGCCTACGCTCTTCAAGATATATTTGGAACAGGTCCTTAAAGTCTGGAAGAGAAAATGCCAAAACATGGGAATTCCGTTGGATGAAACCACCTTGTATACTTTATGTTTCGCCGATGATCAGATAGTGGTGGCTCAGGATTATGACGACCTCGAATATATGACACGAAAACTAATAGAAGAGAACAATGAGTGGGGACTAGAGGTTAATATCAATAAGACAGAGTATATGTGTATTGGTGGAACGAAACAGGATCTAATCTTAAGTACTGGCCAGCGAATTCAGTCCTGTGATGAATATAAATACTTGGGTATAAAAATTATAGCTGACGGAACACTAGACAAAGCTATAAAAGATAGAAACGTACAAGGAAGAAAAGCAATAACTTTATTAAATGGAATAATTTGGGACCAAAGTATATCAAAACATAACAAAAAGCTTATATATAACACCATTGTTAAAAGTATTATTACGTATGGCTCAGAAGTATGGCCAATCAAAGATAGAACAGAAAAAATGCTTTCCGCTACGGAGATGGACTATTGGAGAAGAGCAGCAGGGAAATCAAAAAGAGAAAGAGTTACCAATCAAAGAATAAGAGAAATTATGACAGTGGGTGAACGTACTCTAGTGGATGATATAAGAACAAAACAACTGGTGTGGTACGGACATGTACAGAGAATGGATGATGGAAGACTACCTAAACAAATATTACAATGGAAACCAACTGGCCGAAGAAAACGAGGAAGGCCGAGGAGAAGCTGGAGAGAAGGAATAGATAGTGAAATAAGAATAAGAGGCCTAGATGATGAATTATGGGCAAACAGAAACGAGTGGAGATTGGGTATCGGAAGACGTAGAACGTTGTGAAACCGATAAATATATATATATATATATATATATATATATATATATATATATATATATATATATATATATATATATATATATATATATATATATATATATATATATATATATATATATATATATATATATATATATATATATATGTTATATGAAAATATCCTGCCTACACTTAGAAGAAACCAGAACCTTCTATGAAACCCGAGAACCTTCCAGATAAGAAGCTTATTCTGCTGACTTGCGTTTCCCATGAAATAAACGACACGTGCATTCAAGCCGAATCAGCACTTTATTTCTCAGAACCTTTCAAGATAAGAAGACCATTCTGCTGACTTGCGTCTCTCACGGAATAAACAACACGTGCATTCCTGCCGAATTGCACTTTAGTTTAAGTCTAGAATATTAAGGAATTATTCCATTGCTTAATCAGCACATTTTCTTTATATAAACTCAAATCATTGTAATGTTAAGTCATTCTCTTTAGAATCGTTCTTAAGTACACGTTCAATTATAACGTTTAAGTCCTATATTGTATTTAATCAAAATAAAGTTTTTTTAAAAAGTTAAAAGTAAACTTTAAAGTATAACATTTGGCGCAGTCGGTCGGATAGTTTAACACACGCGAAAACACGAGTATTCTAATTCGCGAGTGGTGAAGCTCCAGCTCTTTAAGCTATCAAGAATCTACAGCAACCAAGAAGTTACACAGCAACAAAGAAGTTACATAGCAACTAAGAAGTTACATAAGCAACCAAGAAGCTAGACAGCAACGAACCAAGCGTCCTCGCAACCAACGGATACGGAAGGAACACCTAGTGAAGCCCCTGGTAGCCGAACACGTGGAGACAAATGGTCCAGCTAAAGCTTTTGTGAGTAAGACAATTGAATCATCACGTTTTATTTTTTTCAAATAAGTTGATATTTTGAAAAATCTGTTCGATTTTCTAACACTGACTTTTACAATTTTGAATTTTAAGAAATTTTTTCTTTTTTCAATTTAAAAGAAGTCAAAAATAAAATTTAGTTTTAAGAAACAAAACCTAAGAAAAGTTTTAATTTAAATTTTAAAACACAAGAAAACAAAAACCATTCAAAATGACTGAACCTCGTAATAATCAACCAGCAAACGTACCAGCAAACCAACCTATAGTTGAGGTTGAACCTTATTGTTTATCGGAAATTTTCTCAATAATCCCTGAATACGATGGAGATCAAATATTTTTAGGAACTTTTATCAATGCTTGCGATTGTGCTTATAACATGGCCGTCGGAGATCAACGAGATTTATTGGTCATACACATTAAAAATAAATTAAAAGGAAAAGCCGCACAATTGGTAAACTCTCGAAATCCTCTTTCTTGGATTCAAATTAAACAACTATTAACAACATATTATGGAGATACGCGAGACCTTTCTTCATTAATTCAAGATCTACAAAGACTTAAACAACAAACAAATGAATCACCTTTAATGTTTTTCAATAGATTACAAGTCATGAATTCAAAAATGCACGCTTGTATTCAAAAATCAAATTTAAATATGCTTCAAAAAGATGCACAAATCCAAATTATAGATTCTATGGCATTAAATACGCTTTTAACAGGATTAGAATCGCGCATAGGTCATATTGTCCGTGCTAGCAATCCAAAAGATTTACTTGAAGCACAAGTAAGAATAAGACGCGAACTACAACTTTCATATTTTGAAACACAAAAAACTCCAAACCGACCCAATGTTTCAAATAATCCCATACAAAATAGACAAAATAATTTTCAATCGCGAAGAACAGCTTCTCAACCACAAAAATGTTTTAAATGTTATCGTTTAGGTCATCACGGAAGTGAATGCCGTACTTTTGTACAGAAACCCCCGGTCTACACAAATCAAAATCAACAATTTTACCAAAATTTTCAAAGACCCAATTTTGCCCAAAATCAAAATCAACAATCTAACCAAAATTTTCAAAGACCCAATTTTGCCCAAAATCAACCAAGCACCTCTAGAAATTTTGTACCACAAAACCAACAAAATAATTTTAGACCATCAGTAATTCAAAGAAATCCAAATTACAATTCCCCACAACATAGAGCACATGTAGTGAACTATTCTGATGAATATTTTAATAATTTTGACAACTACGATCTTTATGATCCAAATTTTGAAAATTTTAACAATTTTAACAACTATGAACCTTATGATCCAAATTTTGAACATTTTCAGTATGAAAATCAGTTTCATTACGAAAATGAAATCTCACAAGAATTTTCGAATAATTTTGAAGAACAATATTTAAATGACATAAGTCAATACAATTTTAATCAACCCGGAATATATCAAAATTTTGAAAACCAAAATCAAATTTTGCCGCCAGAGACCCAAAATTTTCAAATTACTTCCAATCAAAACCATCCACCCCAATCGATTCAAGAAACAGATACCCAATTAGAACAAACTACTACGAAAATCCAACACATGTCAATCGATCAAACCTCAGAACAAACATTCGTGTAAATACCAATCTACATAACTTAAACTCAAAAAATCTTTTTTATATTAATGACGCAACAAATAAATTTAAACTTTTAATTGACACCGGCGCAGGAATTTCAGTATTTAAAGAAAAAACAGTCGAAAATTATAATAATCGATTTGCAGAAAATGTAATAGTACAAGGAATAACCGATGAAAAAATTCCAATCACTCAATCAGTTTTAATCCCTTTCGCTAAAGACGATCCACTAAAAGTCTATATTTGTAATTTAGACATAGAATTTGACGGAATATTAGGACTCGATTTTCTTGAACATTACCAGTGCGTAATTGACTTAAATTCGAAACAGCTATGCACCAATTTTAAAACAATACCTTTAATTCAAGTAACAGAAAAAACTTTCGAACAAAATCTCGAAAATAATCAAAATCAAATAAATCAAACCATACCACCAATACCGAAACCAAGATTAATTCAAAATCAAAAAACGCCACCAATACCAAAACCGCGAATAAATATAAATCAAAATAATTTTCAAAATCAAATATCTCTAGAACCGCGAACCGAACAAGTTTTCAAATAAATATCTAATTTAAAAAACACAGATGCAATTTTAATTGGTCAAGAAATAGAAAAAGTAAGATTACCAAACGCCCTAGTCCACATTAACGAAAATGGTGAATTTTATACGTCAGTAATAAATCCCAATGCTATTCCTAAAACAATAAATTTCAACAACTTGTCTTTCGAACCCATACCAAGTGTTCACGATATTTTAAATTTTAATACCAATGAAGACGAACTCATTGATAGAATCGACCTTATTAAAAATCAATTAAGACTAGAACATCTAAATTACGAAGAGAAAGAACTAATTTCAAATCTTTGTTTTGAATTTTCTGACATTTTCTATATCGAAGCAGATCAATTAAGTTTCACTAATGAAATCAAACATACAATTGAAACCAACAATGCTCATCCAATTTTTACTAAATCATATCGGTACCCTCAAATACACAAAGAGGAAGTAAAAACACAAATTAATAAAATGCTCGATCAAAAAATAATCCGACCATCAATTTCCCCGTGGTCATCACCTGTTTGGGTAGTCCCAAAAAAACTTGACGCCTCTAACAAACAAAAATGGAGAGTAGTAATCGATTATAGAAAACTGAATAAAGTAACAGTTGACGATAAATATCCACTTCCAAATATTTCAGATTTATTAGATCAGTTAGGTAAATGTCAATATTTTACAACACTTGATTTAGCATCCGGTTTTCATCAAATTGAAATTGATCAAAAAGATATTCAAAAAACAGCCTTTTCTGTCGAAAATGGACACTACGAATTTGTTCGTATGCCATTTGGTTTAAAAAATGCACCCTCCACATTTCAACGTGTGATGGATAACATTTTATTAGGCATTCTAAATGAACGTTGTTTAGTTTATATGGACGACATTATTGTTTATTCACCAACAATTCATGAACACATTTCACGTCTTTCCGAAGTTTTCCAAAGATTACGAAAATCAAATTTAAAAATTCAACCTGACAAATGCGAGTTTTTACGAAAAGAAGTAGCATACCTCGGACATTTAATTACCGAAAATGGAGTAAAACCAAACCCTGATAAAGTAAAATGTATTCAAAACTTTCCAGAATTAAAAAATCCTCGTGACGTAAAATTATTTCTCGGACCTGCCGGATATTATCGAAGATTCATACCGAACTTCGCGAAAATCTCAAAACCCTTAACAAAACTTTTTCAAAAAGATACAAAATTTATTTTTTCTAAAGAATGTAAAGAAGCTTTTGAAACACTCAAAAATGCATTAATTTCTGATCCAATATTAATCTATCCAAATTTCGAAGAACCGTTCATTTTAACTACAGACGCGAGCGCATTTGCGATAGGAGCCGTACTTTCACAAGGTCCAATTGGTAAAGACCTTCCGATAGCTTTTGCATCGAGAACCCTTTGTAGTGCAGAAACTAAATACTCCACTATTGAAAGAGAACTATTAGCAATAGTATGGTCCGTAAAATACTTTCGACCTTACCTTTTTGGTAGAAAATTCACTATAATCACCGATCACAGACCTCTAACCTGGCTACTTTCAATTAAAGACCCCGGTAGCAGATTAGCACGTTGGCGATTAAAATTAGAAGAATATAGTTTTAAAATCATTCATAAACCCGGTAAAATAAATAAAAATGCAGACGCTTTATCGCGAATAAAAATCAATCATTTCAAAGACTGTATAGACTTTAAATCAAACATTAAAATTTTTGCAAACAACGAAAATAACGATCAAGAACCAATTTTTAACGAAGAAGATGATCAAAAAATCACAGATGAATTTAACAGATTTGTTGAACTTTACAAGACGCGATCCCTAATTGATTATTCTAAAATCGAAACCTCGAATGATCAATTATTAGATAAATCAAATAAATTAATAGTAACCTTTTTCAGACAAAATAAAATGGAAGATTTACATTTCACAATCATTGACGATATTTTTGAGGAATTAAAAATTAATATTGTTTCTAGCAAAACAGTTAAAGATCGTAAATATTTTATTATAGCCCTACCATTCGATAATGATGATTGTTCACAACACTTATGTTATTGCCTTTTTAAAGACCAAAATGAATTTGAAATTAACAAAACATATTGCATCGAAAACAATCTAGATTTACCAACTTTAGAGATGCTATCTTACATCTTTTCTGATAAAGACATAAAATTAAAAATTTGCCAAAATATAATAACAACCCCCGACGAAGATGAAATCCCAATAATTTTAGAAAATTATCACTTAGGAAAAAGCAACCTACACCGTGGAATAAATGAAACAGTTAGACGCATTAGAGAAAAATATAATTGGCGTGGTTTAACAAAAAACGTAGAAGATTTCATAAAAAAATGTGAAATGTCAAAAAGTAAAAATTGTTCGTAAAAATCTAAGCAGACCCTTCGTTGTAACAGAAACACCACGTACCCCTTTTGAACGAATCAATATCGATATTTTCGAATACCCCACCAGAAATTACGCGTTAACAGTACGGGATGAATTAACAAAATTTACACAAGCTTACGCAATGAGTGATAAAAAAGCAAGTACAGTAGTTAGTACTATTTTACTATTTTTCCAACATTTCGGTGTACCCTTACGAATACATTGCGATTATGGCAAAGAATTTGATAATACCCTTTTAAAAGATTTATGTACCCTATACGATGTTAAGTTAACATTTTCTAGCGTAGCACATCCCCAGTCAAACGGTTCACTAGAACGATTTCACGCAACCCTTTGCGAAATAATTAGAATCAATAAACAAGAAAACCCTGAAGATCATTGTTTTAGCGTTCTTCCATACGCAGTAATTTGCTATAATAATACAAAAAACAAAACACACGGATTTACTCCTTACGAACTCGTTTTCGGACATACATCAAGTAGACCCCCCGAAAAACTTTATAATCAAGAACAATTGATATCTAAATATGTACGCGATTTAAATAATAGAATGGACTATTTCTACAAATTAGCTAGAAATAGAACTGATCAATCGAAACAAAAATCGAAAGAACGATTTGACGAACATGTACGAAAGAATCTCCCTGAATTTAATGTAGGAGACAAAGTTTGGCTTAAAGAATCACAAATCAAATCAAAATCAGAAAATTTATTTAATGGTCCTTTTGAAATTTTAGAAATACACCGTAATTCTGCAACACTTAAAAATCCACAAACAAATCAATTAACCAAAGTTAATTTTGATAGGTTAAAACCGTGCTTTGAATAAAATAAAAATCTTTTATTTTAGATTAATGGGAATAATCTCAATCGTTTCCAGTCAATATTCAATATTACCAATAAATAATACACTAGAACTATTTTATCATGAAGAATCCCTTATCAGAATTTCTAATAATGAATGGACACTTGTTGTTTACAAAGATCTTTTACCCTTTAAGAAAGCAATTGAGCATAACGACAAAATTTTAGATACCTTTATGGATCATTTTTCAATCAATAATAATCAAATTGCAAATTTCAAATCGCAAATTAAAACGCATGTTAGCCTTTTAAAACAAATTTCTAATTACGTTAATATTAAATACGAAGAACTTATCTCGGACACAAAAGAAAAATCATATAGGCAAAAACGTGGAATATTTAATGGCATCGGAACTATTTGGAAATCTATTACAGGAAATTTAGATGCATCAGACGGAGAATACTTTAATGATTGTATTAATAAAGTTTCGACTGATGAGAAAAATATTGAAAGATTATTGCAAAAACAAATTTCAGTAACAACCTCTGTTATTAAAAGTTTTAATACGACTTTACAAAAATTACAAATTGATGAAGAAACGTTTAATCATGATATTAAATTAATTCAATATTTAGTCACTTCGATTTCTGATAACGCTGCCTATGCAGAAGCACAAATAAAAGCATTAGATTTATGCGAATCGCTTATGGAAAGTTACACCTTTATTAAAGATTCATTAAATGACGCGTTAAACGCAGTAACTTTTGCACGTTTAAAAATATTGCATTTCAATAATAAAACCATCGGATTTGGTAGATTCATTGAAAAAGATTTCTCATTCATTACAAAAAAATAATTTGCCTTTACCAATATCAATCTCAACGGTAGCCCAATACATTAATTTAATTGAACTTAGTGCTTTTCAAACTGAATCAAAAATAGTATTTGTTCTTAAAATACCTCTTATAGACCCTTCGACTTTACTTTATACAGACTTTACCCAATACCAATATTAGATAATCGAACAGGTCTTCGCCATACTATATCAACAATTAATAAATTTATTGCGCGTGACGATGATTCAATGTTTTTCGTCACCTTCCACAACGTGGACCACTGCAAGATCATCGAAAGAAGAACGAAGCTCTGTTCCAAAGGACTTCCGTATCCCATCGACAGTGATGCTATTTGTGAAGCTCAACTATTGAAGCAACAAACTCAGCTGCCGAAAACATGTCAAACAACCATTTTCTATGCACAAGGCTACAATGTTCAACCACTTGAAGAAAATCAATGGCTAGTTACTACGTCAGAACCAGTACCTACCAATATCAAATGCAAGAATCAAGAAATCATTACGAAATTAATTGAAACCAATAGTATAATTCGTTTCAAATCAACATGCAATGCTTTTATTGGAAGTACGAGACTTCATTCTGAAACCACACTTCAAGAAAGTACCTTCGAAGAAATAAATTCACCAATAATCAATATTCCATATACTTGTTGTAAAGATATGCCTGCAATCCCCAAAATTCAAGGTCTAAAACCATTAAAGTTAAGCAAAATAAACGTCGAAGATCTGAATATTGCACAACATAATCTTAACCAATATTCAGAAGAATTAGATAAAATGATCAATCAACCATTCATTCAAAAACACATTGATTGGTTTACTATCATTACAATAACATTGATAGTACTACTAGTAATTCTTTACATTATTAACAAATGTCGAAGACGCCGAAGAACAAGAAATGGTAATAATACCAATAACGATAATGATAATGGTAATGACTTTCCACCATTTCCAAAACCTAATCTACAAAGAATTAGGAATTTATCGAATATCTTACCAAGAAGAAGACCTAGCATACACATCGAAGATCAAATCGAAGAAGAAATCGAACCCAACGCAAAATTAATAATCAATCAATCATCTTAATAAAAGTTGCCGTATAACGCCAACTTTTTCAAAAAGAGGGGAGCTGTTATATGAAAATATCCTGCCTACACTTAGAAGAAACCAGAACCTTCTATGAAACCCGAGAACCTTCCAGATAAGAAGCTTATTCTGCTGACTTGCGTTTCCCATGAAATAAACGACACGTGCATTCAAGCCGAATCAGCACTTTATTTCTCAGAACCTTTCAAGATAAGAAGACCATTCTGCTGACTTGCGTCTCTCACGGAATAAACAACACGTGCATTCCTGCCGAATTGCACTTTAGTTTAAGTCTAGAATATTAAGGAATTATTCCATTGCTTAATCAGCACATTTTCTTTATATAAACTCAAATCATTGTAATGTTAAGTCATTCTCTTTAGAATCGTTCTTAAGTACACGTTCAATTATAACGTTTAAGTCCTATATTGTATTTAATCAAAATAAAGTTTTTTTAAAAAGTTAAAAGTAAACTTTAAAGTATAACATATATATATATATAGCACCGTCTTAGTTGCGGTAGGCTGGCGAACTCAACAGAGTTGCCTGCTAACGGTATAACTCGGGCATAACTCGACTCGGTGCATACAGATGCGAAGACATACACAGAAAAGCACTTGCTTTAAAAATAATGTGACTTAAAGTAAATTTATAGAAAATATGGTTACGTTTTAGAAGTATAAATAAATGTGTATGTTACTAAAAAATAAGCAACTGTTTAAATAATTAGCATGAAATATATTAAATCCATAATCTACGCTATCCCTAAATCATAATTTTTAATTGATGACTCATTTTTGGATTGTTTATTATAAGTAAAAATCGAGCTAAAGTTGTTGTTGTTTTAAAAGGTTTGTTAATATTTGAAATGTAGCGTATTTTTCACTAATACACGTAAAAATAATCGTGCTAATCTCAACTTAAGCTTGTTACGTTGGCTTCTAAGCTTACATAAAAATATTAGGTATCCCCTATATTAATTTAACACTCTGTATATATATTAGAAATAATTCGGTCTAATGCAAAAAATTAGATGGACCACAAAAAAACAAAGGCGATAAGGTTTTTTTGTCGCGCGCCCAGTCAGAATTTAACACATACGAGAACAGAAATTATTCGATGTTGCGATGTGAACACAGGCTTGAAGCCGGAGATTTTGATTTATTCACTCGTTACAATACATTTTAAACTTGCATTTTTCTTGGTTTTGAGTTGCATTGCGTTGCATTGTGCATGTTTAGAAAACCCCAAAGGGTATAGTGATTTGAGTTCGAGTTATACTGAGAGTGGAAAAACGTCTCGTCAAATTTTGTGTGGATTGATTTCCGGGGTGAGTTTTTCTTATCTTCACTTTTTCTATTTTTTTCTTAAAGTTTTGGCTAGGCTAAAGACAGCTTTCTTCTATTTTCCTAGGCTAGAAAATAGGTAAAACAGCCAGGAAAATGTTAACTCCAAAATCTACATATAGTAAATTCAGATTTGACTTGAGATGAGATGAGAAAAGACATTTCAATAACTTACTTAAATAATTACTAATTATTTTTATTGAGGGCCAATTACTTATCTTTTTAATTACCAGCTAATTAATTTCATAATAAAAAACAAGTTGATACTTAACTTCTTTATTACAAAAGAAAATAAAAGTTCGAATTCTGCTTATTAAATAAATTAAATTTGGTATAACAAAAAATCTAACATTCTAAGAGAAAAATATCTTGAAAATTAAATCATTACATAAATCTTAAACTAACTTAAAATAAAATGTACAAGATAAAATATACTGAGGGTTGTTTTTCCTCTTTCAGACGTTTTTTATATGGCGAAGTTTTGGTTGCTAAATTACCAAATATTTCGGAGTTCAAATTTTGAAGTTTACAGCAAGTACATAAGGAGCCCATTGCTATTATTTTGAGGAGTCAATAAACTGCTTTTGAGGTCCTATGTTAGCTGTGAATCTCTTCGAGAAAAGCACAGTACCTGTCATTTTCTTGCATATTTAGAGCCCTGGAAATAAGGCTAAGTAAAGCTAGTTATTATTTTACAACTGAAAGTTGTCCATCCATCTATCCATCATAGTGTCGGTTGTTAACACTAATTTTAGACGTTTTGTGGTTTATAATAAAATTACTTTTAAAGAATTAGGTTTTTTCCGGCTAGTGAATGAACTATGGTTGACAAGCGTTCGTTATCTTAATTAAAATTATGCGGTGATTAAGTCGTTAATTAAGATAAGTAGGTAAACTTATTTAAAATTAAGTTAGTTTTTTATGCATACGTATGCGCCCAAAGATAGGTTTTATTTAAGATAAAACAATTGTCTTTTTGTAAATCTGCCCAGGTTTTTTATAAAGTTGAAATCTTTTATAATTTTTTTGTTTTTTTTTCTTGCCCTGGAAATACGAGTTAAGATAAAAATAACTCAGATTTTGTTTGAACAGTAAAATATTAAAGATGATAAATTACAATTGCAATAAATATCTTTAAATATTTATTTATTTTCATAATTATGTTAGAGACACCAGAGGTAAAATTTTGGATTGGTGGTATCGACTTTAGGGTATGTGGGCATGAACAAACCACCTGGCGCCCTTTTGAAAACCAGTAAATTTTAGCCTACGACCTTCTTCGGCTGTTAGCTAGCGGCTCTTATTTTTGATAAGGCCCTTCTGGCACTTATCTTTAAAACTAGGTAACACATTTTTGGCGCCCAACGTGGGGCCTATTTTATTTCAGGGCGGCGCTAGTCAAATAACGAGCAAATTTTTAAAAATTAATTTAAAAAAAATAATAATAATAATTTTATATTTCTTAAAAATAAACTATTTTTTTTTTCTGATGGGCAAATAGGTCTTAGGTGTGCATAGTTAAGTAGGTTAGAAATAATTGATGCATGGATGGGCACATTATTTTGCGCCTGCGCATATTTTTTTTAAATTATATTTCAGGGCGGATTTTTACAGGAAATGCTTTATTAAAATCGTGAATGATTTAAGAAAATAGATTGCAATTTTTTTTTTTGAAAGTAGAAACCGTGTTTTCCATAAAACAAAAAAACCATTTTGAATAAAAAAAATAATAATGATAAAAAAATTAAATTAAATTAAAATTGAAAAGAAAATAAATTTTAACTTCAAATGGATTCCGGAATTTTATTATTGTAAATAATACTTAAAATTAATAAGTCGGTTAAAATTAATTGGTCGGTACCAAGTTTTACTTTTTGTATTAGCTTCTATTTATTTTCTCCTTCTTTTTTAAAGCTAATATATTAAATTAAAATCTTTTGCAAGTTTTTTTTTGTGGTTCACCTGATCCTAATTTAAAATGGATACTACTAGGTTACCTCGTTCTGATGTGTTTTATGAATTGTCGGTTCGTGGATACGCGGGTTTAGAAGGCTATGCTACTACCAAATTACGACAAAAACTCGCAGAACTTTTAAAAACAGAAAAGTTTGGACAGCTTGTTGTACATGAAAGTTATAAATTTGATTTTAAAGTCGAATTTTCTGAAATTACTAAGACAGTAGAGGAGATAGAAAAATTTCTATCTAGGGTTAAAACCAAACCAAACCAGAGTCCCGCATCCAACACGCGTATGGTCGATTAGGTCGTTTGGATTTATCGAATACTGAAGACGAAAAGGAGGCCTATGAACTGCAAAAACAAGAATTATTAGATCGGCTAGGTAACATAGAGGCTCAGTTGTTTATGGGAGACACTTCTGGTGGTTTATCTCCTAATATTTTAGCTCCACCTCAACATTTTAGTGCTAATGTTTCAGCTGGTACAACTTCGCCTTTGGAAAGAAGTTCGAGTACATCTACCGGTATAAATATTTTAACTGGTGCTAGTTCGAACCCAGTTTTTGCTTCAAATAGGAATCAATCAGGTGTTGCTAGGGTCACCACATCCGTTCCAGTCTACAAGTGGAATTTAATTTTTACGGGAGAAGATAAAAAAGGCAGTCTTTCAGTAGGGGCGTTCCTTGAAAGGGCTGAGGAGTTAATGGTATTTCGTAATGTCTCAGAAGACGAGTTAGTTAGTTCAGCGCGTGATCTTTTGGATGGGTCCGCTAGAATTTGGTACCGAGGGGTTAGGGAAAGAGTTAAGACTTGATTTTAAGCGTGAGATCAGGAGGGAATATCTTTCTGAAGATCATGATGAAGATTTATTAGATGAAATTAAGGCTAGCAAGCAAGGTGTGAATGAGCGTGTAGGTGATTATTTTGCAAGGATGCTTAACTTGTTTAAACGTTTACCAAATCCGGTTCCAGAGGAAAATATGCTTAACATTTTTCGTAGAAATATATCGTCGTGCTATAATCAGGGCGTGGCTCTTCTTCATTTTACTATAGTAGAGGAACTTCAAGAGGCGTGTAGGAAACTGGAACATTCTCGAAAACAAAATTCTAATTTTCGGTCTAATACTAACAAAATTTGTTCTTAGAGCCTGACTTGGCATGTCGCGATAATGAGTCGTCTAGAAATAATAATGACACCAATTGCAGAAAAGAACAGACTCGCACTACTCAAATTAGTAGTCTAGTATGTTGGAACTGTTCGGAGCCTGGTCATTCATTTAACCGTTGCTCTAAGCCTCGTACTGGTACTTTTTGTTTTCGTTGTGGGAAGAAAGGAGTTAAAAAGTTTTCTTGTGACTGTGGTCCACGTCAGAGATCGGAAAATGGCCACAGAGATCAGCAGACAGCCAGCCGCCGATCTCAGTAACCAGAAAACCGGCGAATCCTTCTTGGCAAGCATGGCTAGATTTTTTAAAGTTGAAATGAAGAGAACAAAAATTGATGCTATGTTTTCCTTAGTTAAAAATGATCCTCGTCCTTATTTAAAAGTTAAAATTTTTGATTTAGATTTTATTGGTTCTGGATTCGGGTGCTTCGCAGACAATTATTGGTCGTCGAGGTTGGGATAAATTACTTAGTTTAAATTTATATTTAGAGCAAAATAATTTTAATGTTAAGGTTGCAAATGGAAATAGTTGTAATGTATTGGGTCAAGTGTGTTTACCTATATAGTTAAAAGGTAAAGTGGTAGTTGTAAAAGCTTTGGTAGTTTTAGATATAGATTTAGAGATAGTTTATGGAATAGACTTTTGGAAATACATGAACATTGTGGCAGATTTTTCGGACAATTCATGGTATTTTGGTGTTCCTACTAATGACACACAAAATGTTGGGTTAATTTCAATCACATCTGATGAAAAAGAACGAGTTAATTCATTGGTGCAAGACTTTATGCAGAAAATGGGTACTGGTTTAGGGTGTGCGGTTGGCATTGAACATAAGATAAATACAGGATCTCACTCCCCTATAAAACAACGATATTACAACTTTTCGCCTTACATTATGGAAAAGATTCATGAGGTGGTTAAGACAATATTGAGTTTAGGTGTGATCGAACCTTCGAAGTCAGCATGATCCTCTCCGGTGGTAATGGTGAAGAAACAATCAGGTGATTATCGTTTCTGTGTAGATTTTCGCGCTGTAAATCGAATTTTTGAAAAGGACGCTTATCCACTTCCTTTTGTTAACAGCATTTTGGATCGTTTAAGAGATGCTAAGGTTTTGTCATCGATTGACTTGAAAAGTGCGTATTGGCAAATTCCTTTGGAAGAATCTAGTAAAGCTAAAACAGCATTTACTGTTCCTGGTTATGGCGGTGGATTATTTCATTTTTGTCGAATGCCATTTGGTTTAGCGAATGCGCCTGCTACTTTTCAAAGATTCGTTGAAGAAGTGCTAGGTCGTGACCTTGAGAATATGGTATGGGTATATTTAGACGATATTATTATCGCCACAAAAGATCTGGAGAATCATATTGAAGTTCTGAAGAAAGTATTTGATCGACTACTCTCGGCAGGTTTGACTATCAACATCGAGAAATATGACTTTATTAAATCAGAATTAAAGTACCTCGGTTACATAGTTGACTCAAAAGGATTACGTACCTGTCCTTCCAAAATCGAGAGCATGATTAATTATCCAACCCCTAGAACTATTAAACAGGTTCGTTCATTTTTAGGCTTGGTAAGTTGGTATAGAAGATTCATAAAAGATTTTGCTTCTCTCGTCTCTCCGTTGACAAAATTGACTCGGAAATCTACTAAATTTGTTTGGTGTGAAGAAGCTAATCAGGCTTTTCTTAAAGTAAAAGAATTACTTGTCAGTGCTCCCATTTTGGCGTGTCCAGATTTTGGTAGAGAATTCACTTTGCAGGTAAATGCGTCAAAAGTTGGGTTAGGCTGTGTTCTGACACAAGAGTTTGAAGATGGCGAGCATGTTATTGCTTATGCATCACGAGCATTAACTGCTCAAGAGTCCAAATATTCTGTAACTGAATTAGAATGTCTTGGTGTACTATGGAGTGTTGAGAAGTTTCGTCCATATATTGAGGGTGTAAGATTTATAGTCATTACTGACCATTATTACTTATTGTGGTTACACAAGTTACAAAATACTTCTGGACGTCTTGTTCGATGGTCCTTGAGACTCCAAGGCTACGAATTCGAAATTATACATCGTAAAGGTAAATCTCATGTGGTCTCTGACGCTCTATCGCGAGCTATTGAGGTTGACGTAAATTTGATTGAGGTTACTCGAGACGATCAAGATACCTGGTATAGAAAAATGTTATCTCAGATCGAGAAAGATCCTGAGAAATTCCCGAAATGGTCTATAAGGGATGGAAGACTTTATAAATTAAGTTCTGTTGGTCCTCCATCATATGATAGTGACTATGATTGGAAATTGCTAATTCCTAAGAGTCTTCGAGAGACAGTACTCCTGGAATGTCATAATGCACCTACAGCTGGTCATCTTGGCTATTTTAAGACTAAAAAGCGCGTGATGTCTACTTATTATTGGCCTTTAATGGATTCTGACATAGCACGATTTGTTAAGAAATGTGAGGTTTGTAAAGCTCAAAAACCTGAACAAAACGCACCGCATGGCGTAATGAGTTCTAGGAATGTTTCATCTCCTTGGGAAGTAATCAGTACAGATTTACAAGGTCCTTTCCCTCTTTCACATAAACAAAATCGATATATTTTAGTTGTTACCGACTTGTTTACCAAATTTGTGCTTATGTATCCTATCCGGACCGCTACTAGTCAGGCTATTGTGAATCATTTAGAGAAAGATGTTTTCATGGTATATGGAGTACCAAAAACGGTAATTTGCGATAATGGAAAACAGTACGTTAGTAAAGAATTTAGAAAAATGTGTGCTTCATATGATTGTACCATCTTATTTAATGCTTATTATGATCCGCAAGCTAATCCAATTGAAAGAGTCAACAGGGTTGTGAAAACAATGATCAGGTCATATGTATCAGACAATCATAGAGATTGGCAACGTCATTTACATCATTTTGGTTTTGCTTTACGTACGGCTGTACATGAAGTGACAGATTATTCTCCGGCATATCTTGTATTTGGTAGAGAACCATTTGTGTCGGGAAAACATCACAATAAATTAAATAGAACAGTGGATACTGAAGGTGTTGAACTTATTTGATAGTCGAAATAAGTATGGTGAACATTTAGGTGAGTTTAAGAAACTTTATCAGGATGTTAAATCTCGTTTGGCTAAAGCTTATGCTAATAGTGCAGAACGCTACAATCTACGGCGTCGACCTCTTATTTTAAGTATAGGTCAAATAGTGTGGAAAAAGAATTATGTCATTTCCAATGCTGGTCAGTATTTTACTTCTAAGTTAGCTCCTAAATTTATTAAGTGTAAAGTTATTGCTAAAAGATCTCCTAATGTGTACGAATTGGAGGAATTTGAATCTGGTAAGTTTTTAGGTTCGTGGCACATAAAGGATATCAAGGTGAATGAATAAATCTTTTTTTTTTTTTTTAGAAAGCAAAAGGGGAGTTTGTTACGTTGGCTTTTAAGCTTACATAAAAATATTAGGTATCCCCTATATTAATTTAACACTCTGTATATATATTAGAAATAATTCGGTCTAATGCAAAAAATTAGATGGACCACAAAAAAACAAAGGCGATAAGGTTTTTTTGTCGCGCGCCCAGTCAGAATTTAACACATACGAGAACAGAAATTATTCGATGTTGCGATGTGAACACAGGCTTGAAGCCGGAGATTTTGATTTATTCACTCGTTACAATATATTTTAAACAATATTTAACTGCACTTTGGATGATACTTCTTGGACACAATGCTCTTTATCTATTGATCTAGGCGGCTTAGGCATCAGAAAATTATCTTCACTTTGTTTTTTAGCTTTTCTTGGTTGCTCTTCGAATGTTCAAAATTTAATTTCTTCTATTTTTCCTCCATCCATTTTCTCAAATGAAGATTTGGACTGTGCTAAAGCTTTAACTTGTTATAAAAATTTGGGACGTTTTTCAGATACTTCGACCTTAGAAAATCAAAAAGATTTTGATAAAAAATTATGCAAATTCTATTGTGACAAGTTAACTGCCCACTCCACTTCATTAACATCTAAGGCACGTCTTCTCGCCCTACAAGAGCCAGAAAGCTCAGCTTGGCTCAGAGCATTGTCTTCTTCAAATCTTGGGAATTTTCTAGACGACTCGTCTTTCCGTATATCGATATCGCTTAGACTTGGTCGACCTGTGTGTGAACCCCACAACTGCACTTACAACAAGCAAGTTGATATCTATGGTCTGCATGGACTAAGTTGCACAATGTGCTGGTCGTTTGGTTCGCCACAGGATAATAAACGACATCATTAAAAGGTCACTTATTTCAGCAGGTATTCCAGCTATTTTAGAACCACCTGGAGTGTGTCGAGATGACGGAAAGAGAGCGGATGGCATGACCCTGGTTCCTTGGAAGAGAGGAAAGGCTTTGCTCTGGGATGCTACTTGTAGGGACACCGTGGCTCCATCATATATTCCTAAAACTTTTATTAAGTCAGGAGAGGCTGCAAAAATGGGAGAAAATCAAAAAAATAATAAATATCGGAACTTGTTGAGAGATTTTGTTTTTGTCCATTTAGTGTGGAAACATTTGATCCTTTGGGTGATGAAGCTAAGATGCTTGTTAGGGAAATTAGTTCAAAAATTCCTAACAAGAAAACTCTTAGCTTCATCACTCAAAAAATCAGTTTGGCAGTGCAAAGAGGTAACGTTGCTTCCATAATTGGTACCATTCCCGTAGAGTCCGGTTTGAATGAAATTTATTACATTTGACATTTGAATTTTATTTATTTATTTTTTTGTTTTTTTTTAGTTTATAGTATTATTAGGTTTAGAATTATGACCATAAATTTAAAATACGTAAATAAATAAAAATATTTTTTAAACTTGCATTTTTCTTGGTTTTGAGTTGCATTGCGTTGCATTGTGCATGTTTAGAAAACCCCAAAGGGTATAGTGATTTGAGTTCGAGTTATACTGAGAGTGGAAAAACGTCTCGTCAAATTTTGTGTGGATTGATTTCCGGGGTGAGTTTTTCTTACCTTTACTTTTTCTATTTTTTTCTTAAAGTTTTGGCTAGGCTAAAGACAGCTTATTTTCCTAGGCTAGAAAATAGGTAAAACAGCCAGGAAACTGTTAACTTCAAAATCTACATATAGTAAATTCAGATTTGACTTGAGATGAGATAATAAAAGACATTTCAATAACTTACTTAAATAATTACTAATTAGTTTTATTGAGGGCCAATTACTTATCTTTTTAATTACCAGCTAATTAATTTCATAATAAAAACAAGTTGATACTTAACTTCTTTATTACAAAAGAAAATATAAGTTCGAATTCTGCTTTAATTTGGTATAACAAAAAATCTAACATTCTAAGAGAAAAATATCTTGAAAACTAAATCATTACATAACTCTTAAACTAACTTAAAATAAAATGTACAAGATAAAATATATATTTTTTATATGGCGAAGTTTTGGTTGCTAAAGTACCAAATATTTCGGAGTTCAAATTTTGAAGTTTACAACAAGTACATAAGGAGCCCATTGCTATTATTTTGAGGAGTCAATAAACTGCTTTTGAGGTCCTATGTTAGCTGTGAATCTCTTCGAGAAAAGCACAGTACCTGTCATTTTCCTGCATACTTAGAGCCCTGGAAGTAAGGCTAAGTACCACGTAGTGGATTTTATTATTTTACAACTGAAAGTTGTCCATCCATCTATCCATCATAGTGTCGGTTGTTAACACTAATTTTAGACGTTTTGTGGTTTATAATAAAATGACTTTTAAAGAATTAGGTTTTTTTCGGCTAGTGAATGAACTATGGTTGACAAGCGTTCGTTATCTTAATTAAAATTATGCGGTGATTAAGTCGTTAATTAAGATAAGTAGGTAAACTTATTTAAAATTAAGTTAGTTTTTTATGCATACGTATGCGCCCAAAGATAGGTTTTATTTAAGATAATACAATTGTCTTTTTGTAAATTTGCCCAGGTTTTTTATAAAGTTGAAATCTTTTATAATTTTTTTGTTTTTTTTTCTTGCCCTGGAAATACGAGTTGAGATAAAAATAACTCAGATTTTGTTTGAACAGTAAAATATTAAAGATGATAAATTACAATTACAGTTAGAGATACCAGAGGTAAAATTTTGGTTTGGTGGTATCGACTTTAGGGTATGTGATCATGAATAAACCACCTGGCGCCTTTTTGAAAACCAGTAAATTTTAGCCTGCGACCTTCTTCGGCTGTTAGCTAGCGGCACATAACTTTGATGTGTAACAGCGTTCTGGTGGTCTCTTATTTTTGATAAGGCCCTTCTGGCACTTATCTTTAAAACTACGTAACAAGCTCAATATTAAATATAAATGGCTTCATGTGTCTGCAGTATGTGATTAAGTAAAAAGTTACAAGCACTTTAATATACACATGGTTTTAACCAGGCACTGGTTTGTTTTTTAGAAACTTTTTTAATTAGTTGGTTTTTTGAACTATTAGGAAATAAATACGTTAAACATGTATTAAAATAGCTGTTAGCTGCTTGGTTTTTAGTATATTCACAGCATTTATGCTGTGTTGACTTCAATTTTGTATGCATTTTATACTGAAGGATTGCCTTAAGATTAAACAAGTAGGCCGCCTCATAGGCCTTTGTGTCAGGCCTCCGGCTTACCGCTTAATCTCTAATTTTCCTATTCCGTTTCTCTAAGTTTTGACAATGATATTTGAAACAAAACAATTCGTAGTATAAAAATAATTTAGGTCCTGCTTCTTTAAGATGGAATGACATAAAATATTAGATTTTAAATTTGACCAAATTAATGTACACCTAATATTTGTAGCATTATAGTATATAAAATATTTTAATGTAACGTGCTGATTCCATTTAGCACCTAAACCTATATATTTGTATCTACTTGAATAATTTTTTTTATTGATAGTCCAATTTTAAGGTTAATTTATTTCAAAATAGCTGTCACTGGAAAGTTTATTAGATAATCCTAATAAAATTTGTTATTTAAATTCAATTTATTAGTTAAATATTTAGGAAATTCTTCATATTGTGTTTAAAACTTTTTTGATGATAAAGTGGGGTAAAAGAACTTTGAACATCAAACAAGTTTCATGGCTAATCGGGCAAAAAGGAGTTTTTTGTTTCCCTTATATTTTTCCGTGGGTAGCTTGAAAGCTTAACCTCACGGGGGTCCAAGATCTAATGGACACCTAATAAGTGTTGACAGTTAACCGTTTCGTCCTTATGGGACTCCTCAGAACACTGCTGGTCAAGTGACAAATCTTGCGAAGTTAATCAGACGGTTTTGTCTCTAATTAAATGTAATTAGTGAGCGAACTATAGCAAGAGGCGCCATCTACCGAGATACGAGAGAAACAAAAAACCAAAAGCAGGGAAAAACACTGCTATACAATATCGATCAATGAAAAGATCGAATGCAAATAAAAGAAAACAACTATAGTCCGTGACCTACGACAGCTCTTTGTCTTTTCAGGCCGGATCAACGCATTTTGCATTTTTAACCGTCATCAAGACAGTGAGCGTCAATCAACGGAATTTTTAAGCCAAATAATACTAAGAAACGTGAAATTTCGTACCCGTGAATTTAAAAATCAAACAAGTTTCATGGCTAATCGGGCAAAAAGGAGTTTTTTGTTTACCTTATATTTTTCCGTGGGTAGCTTGAAAGCTTAACCTCACGGGGGTCCAAGATCTAATGGACACCTAATAAGTGTTGACAGTTAACCGTTTCGTCCTTATGGGACTCCTCAGAACACTGCTGGTCAAGTGACAAATCTTGCGAAATTAATTAGACGGTTTTGTCTCTAATTAAATGTAATTAGTGAGCGAACTATAGCAAGAGGCGTCATCTACCGAGATACGAAAGAAACAAAAAACCAAAAGCAGGGACAAACACTGCTATACAATATCGATCAATGAAAAGATCGAATGCAAATAAAAGAAAACAACTATAGTCCGTGACCTACGACAGCTCTTTGTCTTTTCAGGCCGGATAAACGCATTTTGCATTTTTACCCGTCACCAAGACAGTGAGCGTCACTCAACGGAATTTTTAAGCCAAATAATACTAACAAACGTGAAATTTCGTACCCGTGAATTTAAAAATCAAACAAGTTTCATGGCTAATCGGGCAAAAAGGAGTTTTTTGTTTCCCTTATATTTTTCCGTGGGTAGCTTGAAAGCTTAACCTCACGGGGGTCCAAGATCTAATGGACACCTAATAAGTGTTGACAGTTAACCGTTTCGTCCTTATGGGACTCCTCAGAACACTGCTGGTCAAGTGACAAATCTTGCGAAGTTAATCAGACAGTTTTGTCTCTAATTAAATGTAATTAGTGAGCGAACTATAGCAAGAGGCGCCATCTACCGAGATACGAAAGAAACAAAAAACCAAAAGCAGGGACAAACACTGCTATACAATATCGATCAATGAAAAGATCGAATGCAAATAAAAGAAAACAACTATAGTCCGTGACCTACGACAGCTCTTTGTCTTTTCAGGCCGGATAAACGCATTTTGCATTTTTACCCGTCATCAAGACAGTGAGCGTCACTCAACGGAATTTTTAAGCCAAATAATACTAACAAACGTGAAATTTCGTACCCGTGAATTTAAAAATCAAACAAGTTTCATGGCTAATCGGGCAAAAAGGAGTTTTTTGTTTCCCTTATATTTTTCCGTGGGTAGCTTGAAAGCTTAACCTCACGGGGGTCCAAGATCTAATGGACACCTAATAAGTGTTGAGTTAACCGTTTCGTCCTTATGGGACTCCTCAGAACACTGCTGGTCAAGTGACAAATCTTGCGAAGTTAATCAGACGGTTTTGTCTTTAATTAAATGTAATTAGTGAGCGAACTATAGCAAGGGGCGCCATCTAGCCATGAAACTTGTTTGATTTTTAAATTCACAAGTACGAAATTTCACGTTTGTTAGTATTATTTGGCTTAAAAATTCCGTTGATTGACGCTCACTGTCTTGATGACGGGTAAAAATGCAAAATGCGTTGATCCGGCCTGAAAAGACAAAAAGCTGTCGTAGGTCACGGACTATAGTTGTTTTCTTTTATTTGCATTCGATCCTTTCATTGATCGATATTGTATAGCAGTGTTTTTCCCTGCTTTTGGTTTTTTGTTTCTCTCGTATCTCGGTAGATGGCGCCTCTTGCTATAGTTCGCTCACTAATTACATTTAATTAGAGACAAAACCGTCTGATTAACTTTGCAAGATTTGTCACTTGACCAGTAGTGTTCTGAGGAGTCCCATAAGGACGAAACGGTTAACTGTCAACACTTATTAGGTGTCCATTAGATCTTGGACCCCCGTGAGGTTAAGCTTTCAAGCTACCCACGGAAAAATATAAGGGAAACAAAAAACTCCTTTTTGCCCGATTAGCCACGAAACTTGTTTGATTTTTAAATTCACGGGTACGAAATTTCACGTTTGTTAGTATTATTTGGCTTAAAAATTCCGTTGATTGACGCTCACTGTCTTGATGACGGGTAAAAATGCAAAATGCGTTGATCCGGCATGAAAAGACAAAGAGCTGTCGTAGGTCACGGACTATAGTTGTTTTCTTTTATTTGCATTCGATCTTTTCATTGATCGATATTGTATAGCAGTGTTTTTCCCTGCTTTTGGTTTTTTGTTTTTTGTTTCTCTCGTATCTCGGTAGATGGCGCCTCTTGCTATAGTTCGCTCACTAATTACATTTAATTAGAGACAAAACCGTCTGATTAACTTTGCAAGATTTGTCACTTGACCAGTAGTGTTCTGAGGAGTCCCATAAGGACGAAACGGTTAACTGTCAACACTTATTAGGTGTCCATTAGATCTTGGACCCCCGTGAGGTTAAGCTTTCAAGCTACCCACGGAAAAATATAAGGGAAACAAAAAACTCCTTTTTGCCCGATTAGCCATGAAACTTGTTTGATTTTTAAATTCACGGGTACAAAATTTCACGTTTGTTAGTATTATTTGGCTTAAAAATTCCGTTGATTGACGCTCACTGTCTTGATGACGGGTAAAAATGCAAAATGCATTGATCCGGCCTGAAAAGACAAAGAGCTGTCGTAGGTCACGGACTATAGTTGTTTTCTTTTATTTGCATTCGATCTTTTCATTGATCGATATTGTATAGCAGTGTTTTTCCCTGCTTTTGGTTTTTTGTTTCTCTCGTATCTCGGTAGATGGCGCCTCTTGCTATAGTTCGCTCACTAATTACATTTAATGAGAGACAAAACCGTCTGATTAACTTTGCAAGATTTGTCACTTGACCAGCAGTGTTCTGAGGAGTCCCATAAGGACGAAACGGTTAACTGTCAACACTTATTAGGTGTCCATTAGATCTTGGACCCCCGTGAGGTTAAGCTTTCAAGCTACCCACGGAAAAATATAAGGGAAACAAAAAACTCCTTTTTGCCCGATTAGCCATGAAACTTGTTTGATTTTTAAATTCACGGGTACGAAATTTCACGTTTGTTAACTTTGAACATGTAATAGTAAAATATTAGGTACCAAAATTGTTTAGTGGTATTGGTAAAACGGGCTTTTTTAAATTAATACCGGGCATTCGTAAGCCCTTCCTGTCTGGCCAATACTGTGGCCATTTTTATTATGTCAATACTGTGGCATTTCCTATCTTCTTAACGAACTAAATCATACAATTTTAGTGTTGTTGTCTCTTCTCTCCCGCAGTTTAGATGATTTTAGCATTTATTGCATTGCTCTGGCAATGCGTTGGTACTTTCCTGAAAAAGTACTGCGTATTCACTTTGCAATTTTTAATTATTTAATAGTTTCATCCTTAAATAATCGAAAACGCTTATAATGATAAAACAGTGTTTTATATTAATGCCTGGCATTTGTGAACCCTTTCTGTCTGGTCAATACAGTGACCATTTCTGTTATGCCAATACTGTGGCCTTTCCTATCTTCTTAATAAAGTAATACATACAGTTTTGGCGTTTTTGTCTTCTTTTCTCCCGCAGTCTAGGTGATTTTTGTCTGGCTCTGGCAATGCGTTGGTACTCTCCTGGAAAAGTACTGCGTATTCACTTTGTATTTTTTAAATATTTAATACTTTCAACCTTAAATATTCAAAAAATGCTTATATTGGTAAAACAGGGTTTTATATTAATGCCTGGCATTCGTAAACCCTTTCTGTCTGGTCAATACTGTGACCATTTCTGTTATGCCAATACTGTGGCCTTTCCTACCTTCTTAATAAAGTAATACATACAGTTTTGGCGTTTTTGTGTTCTTTTCTCCCGCAGTCTAGGTGATTTTTGTCTGGCTCTGGCAATGCATTTGTACTCTCCTGTAAAAGTAATTTCCTTTGCAATTTTTTTTTGTTTAGAGACCGTCTTGTTTGGCTTTAAAACAGGCAATTTTGTAAAGTCCATCCTGCTTCTTAAAAGATTGTTTTTGCAAAATCGACTCGGAATGAAGCGAAAACTTTGGTCCAAAAGTGTTTCGAATCTAAGCCAATCTGTAAATTATCACTACTAATCTCCTTTGTTATCCCTTAAAATAGATTACATTTTTAAAATAATTAAACATTTGTCCGGTCGTGGATTGGCATGGAACATTTGTTCCTGACTATCAGGACGTGTTCCAGACGGGGATCACTCGTATCCTCATGATCGACGTTGGAGAAAGTGGAAACCAAACAGTTTTAATTTGTATAGTTGTTAAGCGGTTCTAAACAGCAGCCCCCGGCAGATCCCAAGCATACTGCAGCGTTTGTCATTCACACAAAAGGATGAACGGTTGGAAGAAATTATAAACCGTTAGAAGTCCGATAACTTTTAAGGTGCAATCACAAAGTTTGATACTTTGTGTTGTTATCTAGAAAATATTACATACATACAGACGTTCACAATGCATATTTGTCCGTGGAAAATTAAATATAGTTAGGTATGGACATAAACTATCCGGAATTAAGATTTTAAAGTATCATATAGACCTACAAATTGCATTTAATACACAGCCCAACATAGTAAGGATCAACTACTCTGGAACTGGTTTCTCTAAAATTTAATAAGGAGTTAATAAAAATTTGAATTTAGTGTTATAGCATTCTGAAATTATTTTCTTTATAAAGCCTTTTAGATTAAGTGAATTAAAATAAAAGTGTGTGTTTCTCCCCTTGAAAATCTAAATTTATTCATTAATAGGTATCCTATTAATGCAAGAAAAAAATAAAATACCTAGAACAATGGGGCATTCCCATTTTTTTTTGGGATATAGATCAGCCGAAAGGCCATTAGAAGCCATTCCAATACTTTTTTTTCCAAAAATGTTATTTTTTCTACCCGAAAAAAACGATTTTAAATCATCGATTCAGTGCCCCACGGAATTTTTGGAAACGAATGCTTGTGACGTCATTCAATGCTGGTGACGTCATTAAATAACTGGTCGATTGGAATAATTTTTAAAGTAGAGTATTTATCTGGATGACTCTTTGTGTTGGCCTTTTAGTTTTCGAATAAAATTAATTGACAGAAAATGACGTTCTGTCACAGAAATGTCAGAAAACGTTTGTCGTGTTTATCAATTAATTTTTTTTAAAATTTTACCGTTTTAAGTGATTTTTCCGCTGAATTCTGTGTTTTGAAAGGATTTATTTACATTGTTATTTTCCACTGTGTGCATACAAATCTAGGTAAGTTTTTAAGTTACACATAAGCAAGGGTGTGACAGGATAGCGTGGCCAAACGTCTGGGAGAAAAAAAAACGAACATTTTAAAAAATACCACTGTAAAATAAGTTATAATATTATGGCTAGTTTACGCAGCAGCGCAATGCACAAACGTAAATTTAGTGTGAGGGGTGATCAGCTGAACCAAATTTGTACACCGTCCTACAGGACTTTAATAAATTTTTGGTCCTGTATAGTCCTGTACATTTCCTGTACAAGTTCTGTATAGTCCTGCCTGTGGGGTCCTGTATAGTCCTGTGGCTGAAAAGGCGCCCATAACTTCTCAACTCTCGTTTTTCTTAGAGAGCCGATTTACCTTTGCCGGCCTTAGTACTTCGGGCACCCCTTAGGCGCTAGTACCCTCGGTTCATAGTATAGTCCTGTGGGGTCCTGTAGAAAAATTTGTACACCTACTGTGGGCAGCTGATCACCCCTCGATTTAGTGATATCTTTGACTTTGTTTTTTTTGGTATCGTAGAAAAAGACAAACCTATATTACTAAATTTAGGTTTGTGCATTATGTTGGCTGTTTAAACCAGGCATTATACACCAATTAATAAAATTTGCAACTGTGGAGAATTTGTGGCATGAGCTGTTTACCCTACATAATATCACCCCCTTAGTGCAACAACTAGATAACTCGAAATTTATGCCTTTTGAGTTATCCAGTTAAAGCTGACCTATTTTTCTTATTTTCTCTTTTTAATGCATCATCTAGATATCATGTATGAGCAACCAAACTTAAAGACTTAAAGAGTGACAAGAAATAGATAACTCTGAAAATGCACATTTCATAAAACAACAACTTGAGATTTTCTTAAAACTATCTTTAAGTTCTCTAGTTGTTGCACTAAGGGTACAATATGAGCTACATATAATTCTTTAATGGATAAAAAACTCAGTAAAATAGAGGCATATTTATAATTGGGTGGTAGATTTCAAATGTTTAAACTGGGTGCAAGTGATTCTTAAAAAAATACATAAATTACAGATAGTTTTATTAATTTGTTAAAAAACCTTGACATTGTATTTTCCAGACAAACTTTACCAAAACATCTCTAATGTTACAAAAAAACAACACTAATAGCTGACCTGCACATGTAGGTATTGTCTATATTATATACAGGGTGTTTTTGTGTTTGAGGACATTTTTGGGGGGTGGGAAAAATGGTTAGGGATATACACTTATCTACAAGGTAAGGATATGTTTGAGATCAGTTGACAAAGGTTAGGAAAACACAAATGTAGAAGGAGACAGGATAAATATAATTGATTTAAAAAAACTAAGTCAGGATAGGGCCCCTTAGTTGATTTATATAGGTTGTGTTAGGGGGCTAGGGTCGGTTAATTAGTTTAGGAGATATAGATTACACTTTATTAGCTATTAATTAAATAATTTTATCTAAGCATAATGCCAATTTCATATAATAATCTTAAATCACCAAGAAATGCACTCAACTTTGCCTTATGCACTCTTAATGAACGGATGATTGCATATATCAATTTTTTTTTAAATATACCTGACAATATTTTTATCTTACTTTTTAGGAGTAGGTGTTAAAAGGATTCACAAAAGTTTGTTCCAACAATTTTCCATTGGACATTAGATTAAAAAAATAACGAAAAATTAATTGGACTTAAGACTTACTTAGTAAAGCCCACAAATTTTTTTTTTTTTTGGTAATTTGATACAAAATAATTTATTGTTTTTTTTTTATTAGTTTAGATAATTTAGAAAAACGTTTTAAATAAATGTTAAAGAACACAAACTTCCCAAAAAAAATTCTGGTATATTAAACTTATAGTTTTTAAAGTTAAAGGTGAAAAAGTTCGTCACCATGTTAAATTTTGACAATTTTTTTTAGTAGGCTTTAACTTTTGAAATATGTTCCATAAACCTAGCAAGCCCATCTCAATAAAAATTAAAAAAATATATTCCAGAATTATGTGCTCTTTATGTGCTAATTTCGTCCACTTTTTAAAGATTTTGGGATCCTTTGGTTTCCACAGAAATTTTAGAAAATTAATGGCATATAAAGCTAGCAAGCCCATACAGAAATAATAAATATTTTTATAATATTTATATGCTAAAATTAAGTGCTTTTTATGTGCTCCCATTTGCTAAAAAGAAAATGCACAATTTATAAAAAAACATCTTGAGAATTTCTCAAAACTATCTCAAGTTCTCTAGTTGTTTCACTAAGGGAACAATAGCTACATACAATTCTTCAATGGATAAAAAACTCAGTAAAATAGAAGCATATTTATATTTGGGTGGTAGATTTGAGATGTTTAAACTTGTGATTCTTAAAAAAATACATAAATTACTGATAGTTTTATTAATTTGTTAAAAAACCTTGACCTTATATTTTCCAGACAAACTTTACCAAAACTAGACATGTTAACTTGAAATCAGAATATGGTCAACACATTAGTGTGTCAGCTATTATGACCTGCACATGTACTGGCTATATTATATACAGGGTGATATTGTGTTTGAGGACATTTTTGGGGGGGGGGGGTGGGAAAAATGGTCAGGGATATACACTTACCTACAAGGTAAGAATATGTTTGAGAGCAATTGACAAAGGTTAGGAAAACACAAATGTAGAAGGAGACAGGATAAATATAATTGATTTAAAAAAACTAAGTCAGGATAGGGCCCCTTAGTCGATTTATATAGGTTGTGTTAGGTGGCTAGGTTCGGTTAATTAGTTTAGGAGATATAGATTACACTTCTATTTGCTATTAATTAAATAATTTTATCTAATCATAATGCCAATTTCATATAATAATCTTAGGTCACCAGAAAATGGACTCAACTTCGCCTTAGGTACTCTTAATGAACAGATGATTGCATATATCAATTTTTTACCTTCCTAGCCCGCATAGCAACGGCTAGAGAAGGTATTATTTTCGAGGGTTTTTTTTTTCAGATAACGCCGGAAATTTGTTATTTAGGTGTATTTTGACCTATCCTAGCAATATCGTCGTAATGTCTGTCTGTATGTGTGTGTATATTATTTCTGTCCATAACACGATAGCTCCTAAACCAATTTTCATAAAATTTTTAGGTAAAATAGTGCTCGACACTCTTACGAGCTGATTAGATTTTAACAATTAGAAACTTAAAAAATGCTAACTTTTTAACTGAGCATCATATCAATATACAGTTTTCAGAATATAGTAGACTACACTTTACTTAATAATTTGTGTTATAACCAAAAACTTCGTAAGAGCCTTAGTTTCTTAGATATTTACAAAAAACTATTTCAAGGCTGATGTATTATCATGGCTTCACTAGAAGTGTGCTAATATGCTAGCTAGGAAGGTATCAGATCTGGCATGGGTCCATTTATTTTTAAATAAACCTGACAATATTTTTATCTTACTTTTTAGGATTAGGTGTTAAAAGGATTCACAAGAGGTTGTTCCAACAATTTTCAATCAACAACATGAATTACTACCATTATTTAGAACATATGATTTCTTTAGTACAGAAATGAAACACAATAATAGTGGAAAGTAAGTAAAGCCCAAAAAATATTTTTTTTTTGGTAATTTGATACAAAATAATTTTTTGAATTTTTTTTTATTATATATTTATCCGTTTCACAACGTTCTACGTCTTCCGATACCCAATCTCCACTTGTTTCTGTTTGCCCATAATTCATCATCTAGGCCTCTTATTCTTATTTCACTGTCTATTCCTTCTCTCCAGCTTCTCCTTGGCCGTCCTCGTTTTCTTCGGTCAGTTGGTTTCCATTGTAGTATTTGTTTAGGTAGTCTTTCATCATTCATTCTTTGTACATGTCTGTACCACACCAGTTCCTTTGTTCTTATATCATCCACTAAAGTACATTCCCCCACTGTCATAATTTCTCTTATTCTTTGATTTGTAACTCTTTCTCTTTTGGATTTCCCTGCTGCTCTTCTCCAATAGTCCATCTCCGTAGCGGAAAGCATTTTTTCTGTTCTATCCTTGATTGGCCATACTTCTGAGCCGTATGTAATAATACTTTTTACAATGGTTTTATATATAAGCCTTTTGTTATGTTTTGATATACTTTGGTCCCAAATTATTCCATTTAATAAAGTTATTGGTTTTCTTCCTTGTACGTTTCGACCTTTTATAGCTTTGTCTAGTGTTCCGTCAGCTGTAATTTTTAGACCTAAGAATTTATACTCATCACAGGACTGAATTCGCTGCCCGGTATTTAAGATTAGATCCTGTTTAATTCCACCGATACACATATACTCTGTCTTATTGAGATTAACCTCTTTTTCTTATTAATTTAGATAATTTAGAAAAAGTTTTAAATAAATGTTAAAGAACAGAAACTTCCCAAAAAAAAATCCGGTATATTAGACTTATAGTTTTTGAAGTTATGGGTTAAAAAGTTTGCCTTTAACTTTTGAAATAAGTTCCATAAACCTAGCAAGCCCACCTCAATAAAAATTTAAAAAATATATTCCAGAATTGTGTGCTCTTTTTGTGCTAATTTTGTCCACTATTTAAAATTTTTGTGCTCCTTTGGTTTCCACGGAGATTTAAAAAAATGATTGGCATGCTGGCTTTGTATGTATAAACGTAGCAAGCCCATACAGAAATAATAAATATTTTTATAACATTTATATGCGAAAATTAAGTGCTTTTTATGTACTCCCGTTTGCTAAAAAGAAAATTTCAAGTCTAAGCTTTTTTTTAAATGTTTGAAAATGAAATTAAAATACTCCAATATATGGGCACCTAAGCTCACACTAGGTACTATAGTTATAGTGTACGCGTAAGCTAATATAACTAAAAACTGAAATATATTTTATTCAACTCCAGACTCAATTACCTTTTGTTTGATACCACACAAGCCATGTTTTTACTTAAACCCTAATTTTTGAAATCTACCCCTACCCTTTTTTTTAAATTAACTAAAATGTATTTTGTTTAACTCCAGACTCAATTACCTTCCGTTTTATGTCACACACGCCATATTTTCACATAAACTCAAATTTTTGAAATCTTCCCCCACCCTTTTATTTGACCGGCGTTTGGTGGATTTTGTTCATTTTTAAATGGGACCATCTCGATCCAAGGTCCAGGCTAGGTACCAAATTTCATTCAATTCGGGCAAGCGGTTTTTGAGTTATGCGGGTTGGTCATTACAGACAGACATACAGACGGCGGGACAAAAAAGTTTTATAATCATCTGAAATGCAATTTTTTTTGAAATCGGAGCAACTTTTTCCCGAAAAAATTAGGATCACCATAGCTCACACTACTTATAGGATAGTAGCAGTGTGAGCTAAAATATATATTTTAGAATTATGTGCTCTTTATGTACTAATTCGTCCACTCTTTAAATTTTTGTGCTTTGGTTACCAAAAAAAATTAAAAAAATATGTTGGCATGCTAGTTTTATATAAAGTTAGCAAACCCGTACAGAACTCAGTAAGTATATTTATATTATATATACGTGAAAATTAAGTGCTTTTTAGGCTTGCTAGATTTATAAAACCTAGCAACCCCACAGATTTTTTTAAAGGCTTAGAAAACTTGGTAAATGGAATTTTCTTTTCAGGAAACGGGAGCATATAAAAAGCACTTAATTTTCGTATTTAAATAATATAAAAATACTTATAAGATCTTTATGGGCTTGCTAGGTTTATATAAACCTAGCAAGCCCACACATCTTTAAAAAAGAGCTTAAAAAACCTTGTAAATTGGATTTTCTTTTTAGGCAACAGGAACACATAAAAATTATAAAAATATTTATTAGTTCTGTATTAGCTTGCTAGCTTTATCTAAAGATAGCATTCGAATCATTTGATTACATTTCCGTGGAAACCAAACCAGCAGAAACATTTTAAAAAGTAGACGAAATTAGCACATAATTCTGGAATATATTTTTTAATTTCATAGGGATGGGCTTGCTAGCAAACGGGAGCACATAAAAAGCACTTAATTTTCGCGTAAAAATAATATACATAACCTTATTAGTTCTGTATTGGCTTGCTAGCTTTATATAAAGCTAGCTCGCCCACACATTTTTTTTTAAGTTTAAAACCTTGCTAAATGAAATTTCCTTTTCAGCACACGGGAGCACATAAAAAGCACTTAATTTTCGCATACAAATATTATAAAAATATTTATTAGTTCTGTATTAGCTTGCTAGCTTTATCTAAAGATAGCATTCGAATCATTTGATTACATTTCCGTGGAAACCAAACCAGCAGAAACATTTTAAAAAGTAGACGAAATTAGCACATAATTCTGGAATATATTTTTTAATTTCATAGGGATGGGCTTGCTAGCAAACGGGAGCACATAAAAAGCACTTAATTTTCGCGTAAAAATAATATACATAACCTTATTAGTTCTGTATTGGCTTGCTAGCTTTATATAAAGCTAGCTCGCCCACACATTTTTTTTTAAGTTTAAAACCTTGCTAAATGAAATTTCCTTTTCAGCACACGGGAGCACATAAAAAGCACTTAATTTTCGCATACAAATATTATAATAAATATTTTTATAATATTTGTATGCGAAAATTAAGTGCTTTTTATGTGCTCCCGTGTGCTGAAAAGGAAATTTCATTTAGCAAGGTTTTAAACTTAAAAAAAAATGTGTGGGCGAGCTAGCTTTATATAAAGCTAGCAAGCCAATACAGAACTAATAAGGTTATGTATATTATTTTTACGCGAAAATTAAGTGCTTTTTATGTGCTCCCGTTTGCTAGCAAGCCCATCCCTATGAAATTAAAAAATATATTCCAGAATTATGTGCTAATTTCGTCTACTTTTTAAAATGTTTCTGCTGGTTTGGTTTCCACGGAAATGTAATCAAATGATTCGAATGCTATCTTTAGATAAAGCTAGCAAGCTAATACAGAACTAATAAATATTTTTATAATTTTTATGTGTTCCTGTTGCCTAAAAAGAAAATCCAATTTACAAGGTTTTTTAAGCTCTTTTTTAAAGATGTGTGGGCTTGCTAGGTTTATATAAACCTAGCAAGCCCATAAAGATCTTATAAGTATTTTTATATTATTTAAATACGAAAATTAAGTGCTTTTTATATGCTCCCGTTTCCTGAAAAGAAAATTCCATTTACCAAGTTTTCTAAGCCTTTAAAAAAATCTGTGGGGTTGCTAGGTTTTATAAATCTAGCAAGCCTAAAAAGCACTTAATTTTCACGTATATATAATATAAATATACTTACTGAGTTCTGTACGGGTTTGCTAACTTTATATAAAACTAGCATGCCAACATATTTTTTTAATTTTTTTTGGTAACCAAAGCACAAAAATTTAAAGAGTGGACGAATTAGTACATAAAGAGCACATAATTCTAAAATATATATTTTAGCTCACACTGCTACTATCCTATAAGTAGTGTGAGCTATGGTGATCCTAATTTTTTCGGGAAAAAGTTGCTCCGATTTCAAAAAAAATTGCATTTCAGATGATTATAAAACTTTTTTGTCCCGCCGTCTGTATGTCTGTCTGTAATGACCAACCCGCATAACTCAAAAACCGCTTGCCCGAATTGAATGAAATTTGGTACCTAGCCTGGACCTTGGATCGAGATGGTCCCATTTAAAAATGAACAAAATCCACCAAACGCCGGTCAAATAAAAGGGTGGGGGAAGATTTCAAAAATTTGAGTTTATGTGAAAATATGGCGTGTGTGACATAAAACGGAAGGTAATTGAGTCTGGAGTTAAACAAAATACATTTTAGTTAATTTAAAAAAAAGGGTAGGGGTAGATTTCAAAAATTAGGGTTTAAGTAAAAACATGGCTTGTGTGGTATCAAACAAAAGGTAATTGAGTCTGGAGTTGAATAAAATATATTTCAGTTTTTAGTTATATTAGCTTACGCGTACACTATAACTATAGTACCTAGTGTGAGCTTAGGTGCCCATATATTGGAGTATTTTAATTTCATTTTCAAACATTTAAAAAAAAGCTTAGACTTGAAATTTTCTTTTTAGCAAACGGGAGTACATAAAAAGCACTTAATTTTCGCATATAAATGTTATAAAAATATTTATTATTTCTGTATGGGCTTGCTACGTTTATACATACAAAGCCAGCATGCCAATCATTTTTTTAAATCTCCGTGGAAACCAAAGGAGCACAAAAATTTTAAATAGTGGACAAAATTAGCACAAAAAGAGCACACAATTCTGGAATATATTTTTTAAATTTTTATTGAGGTGGGCTTGCTAGGTTTATGGAACTTATTTCAAAAGTTAAAGGCAAACTTTTTAACCCATAACTTCAAAAACTATAAGTCTAATATACCGGATTTTTTTTTGGGAAGTTTCTGTTCTTTAACATTTATTTAAAACTTTTTCTAAATTATCTAAATTAATAAGAAAAAGAGGTTAATCTCAATAAGACAGAGTATATGTGTATCGGTGGAATTAAACAGGATCTAATCTTAAATACCGGGCAGCGAATTCAGTCCTGTGATGAGTATAAATTCTTAGGTCTAAAAATTACAGCTGACGGAACACTAGACAAAGCTATAAAAGGTCGAAACGTACAAGGAAGAAAACCAATAACTTTATTAAATGGAATAATTTGGGACCAAAGTATATCAAAACATAACAAAAGGCTTATATATAAAACCATTGTAAAAAGTATTATTACATACGGCTCAGAAGTATGGCCAATCAAGGATAGAACAGAAAAAATGCTTTCCGCTACGGAGATGGACTATTGGAGAAGAGCAGCAGGGAAATCCAAAAGAGAAAGAGTTACAAATCAAAGAATAAGAGAAATTATGACAGTGGGGGAATGTACTTTAGTGGATGATATAAGAACAAAGGAACTGGTGTGGTACAGACATGTACAAAGAATGAATGATGAAAGACTACCTAAACAAATACTACAATGGAAACCAACTGACCGAAGAAAACGAGGACGGCCAAGGAGAAGCTGGAGAGAAGGAATAGACAGTGAAATAAGAATAAGAGGCCTAGATGATGAATTATGGGCAAACAGAAACAAGTGGAGATTGGGTATCGGAAGACGTAGAACGTTGTGAAACGGATAAATATATAATAAAAAAAAATTCAAAAAATTATTTTGTATCAAATTACCAAAAAAAAAATATTTTTTGGGCTTTACTTACTTTCCACTATTATTGTGTTTCATTTCTGTACTAAAGAAATCATATGTTCTAAATAATGGTAGTAATTCATGTTGTTGATTGAAAATTGTTGGAACAACCTCTTGTGAATCCTTTTAACACCTAATCCTAAAAAGTAAGATAAAAATATTGTCAGGTTTATTTAAAAATAAATGGACCCATGCCAGATCTGATACCTTCCTAGCTAGCATATTAGCACACTTCTAGTGAAGCCATGATAATACATCAGCCTTGAAATAGTTTTTTGTAAATATCTAAGAAACTAAGGCTCTTACGAAGTTTTTGGTTATAACACAAATTATTAAGTAAAGTGTAGTCTACTATATTCTGAAAACTGTATATATTTATTATTTATGTATGGGCTTTATATAAAGCTAGCATGCCAATAATTTTTTTAAATTTCCATGGTGCTTCGTCCCGGCGTTTAGTTTTAAGATATAAAATTTAGAGACTTTTATCTAAATTAGAATGCTTTTTATTTTCTTTTTTTTGCTAGAGTTATGCTCAAACTTTATACTTAAAGTTACTTTTATTTCTTGGTTTAAACTAATTTAGTTACTAAGATATGCCTTGCCTACAAAAAGGGTAAAAATTTGAATTTGCGCCGTGAATTATATGCTCAAGAATGCATTGACTTTACTTTATTATTTTTGCTTTTTTTTCTACCTTGAGTATATCCATTTTCCATCCTTTTTTAATTTAAGTTTTCCCTAATTCTATACATACCTTTACTGCTATATTGCTGCATACAGCAGTGCTCCAACGTCCGTCTTGCTATACGGAGCTCATGCGAATATTTGGGGTACTCTCCATACCAGTGATATATATTGATCGCCAAGTGAAATCACATGCGTGCCTTTTAAGACAGCGGTCGTGTATAAACATTTATGGATTGCTTTGAAGTGCTACTGCTACTACTTTGATTGGAATTATTTGGATTCGACTGTGCAGTTGTCCATGTACCAAGTTCCTTTCATCCAAGGGTAAGTCAAAGTGTTTTTGAGCTGCGTTTCTTTACATTTTTTACTTATTCCCTATGCTACTATTCCTAACTAAGAACACAAAAGTGTAACCTAAGAGTGGGAACTATTGGACTGGAGATCCCTATTGCTACAGTTCGGTTGGTTTGTTGACTTTTTCATGCGAAAGACGTCTCGACCGACCATTTTTTGGTCCTTCGAGCCGGATTTCCCGTTCTGCGTAATAGGTGCTCTCAGAGTTGCATAATTGTGTTTGAAGTTAGGACTTTACTTTGCGTCTTTTTGAGACAAGGCATATCTTAGGTTTTACATTTTATCTACGGTGTGTCTATTGTACGTTGCACGTACCAACTTGCATTGCATTTTTTTATTTGTGCAATATACAAATTGCATACAAATTTTGAAAAATTTATTTTTTTTCAAAATTTAAATTTATTGCGCTGTCGATGTATGTAAGGCTTGCGTTTCCTTGCGTACCTACACAAATTCAGAAACTCTTATCAGTTGCTAAATTTTTTGTGCATATTTATTAGCATTTATACTTTTTGCTAAAAATTTGCTGTTCTTTACTCAATATTTGCTAAAAGCCGCTGGCCTTTTAATATTGCTTTGAATCTTGGTTTACGAGGGAATTTGAAAAGTAGTACGATATATTTTTTAAATTTGCTTCCCTTATTAACTATTGCTTTATTTTACACTTTAACCTTTTAAAATGGTAAACGATACCGAAAAAAAGGTAAGCTCGGCTGAAGCCTTGCGTCAAACTGCAATCAATCAGTTGAGTGTGCTTGAACACTATGCCAATCAGGCGAAAACAAATCCAGCTGCTCACACAAGGTTTAAAGTTAACTTTAAAAAACTTTCTTCTTGTTGTAAGAGCTTTGAAAAGCATCATAATGCTTTACTGATCTTAATTTCAGACGATTCTGAAGCTCTGGAAGCTCAGAATAAAATACAAAAAGATTTTTTGGATAGATGCGTAGAGGTTGATGCACTATGATTTATTTGAGGTGGAGGCTGAAGAAATAAATCGAAGCCACAATGAGGTAAATAATCAAACAATTATTTTTCCGGAACCAGAATTTTCTCTTCCCAAGTTAAATGTCCCTCCTTTTTCGGGCGATGTTGAGGAGTTTCCAAGCTTTATTGAGATTTACAATGCGGTTGTACATACGCGTAAGAGCTCGGACATTGAGAAGTTTAAATATTTACGTACGATTTTAAGAGGCCCTGCTTTAAATTTAATTAAAAATATACCTCTTGAAGGAAATAATTATTTACTTTGCTACGATACGCTGATTTCCAGATATGACAATAAGCGCTTGCGTGCGGTTTCTTACTGGAAATCTATCAAAAACTCACCTCGGCTATCCAATGATGACGTTTTAGAATTGCGCAAAATGCTAGATACGTTCAAGGAAAACCTTGATTGCTTAAAAAATATGGGATATGCGACCCATAGTTGGTGCTTTATTACTGCGAACATGCTTTTGGATCGATTAGATCCCGAAACGCGTAAGTTATTTGAACAAAATCACGCTTCTAATTTAATGCCAAAATACGAAGATATTTACAAATTTTTAGAGCAACATTGCACGTCTCTTGAATCTTTATCTTTGTCTATGAAACAAAATAATGTTCAAAACTCACGACCAGGGAACTTCTCGAGATCCCCCCGTAATCCACGAAATAAAACAGTTTTACTTGCAAACAGACAGTCACAAAAAACTCCAAATTCCAAACAAAACACGTGTTTCTACTGCAAAGCAAAAAATACACATCTGATTTTTAGCTGTGAATCTTTTTTAACGAAACCAATTCAAGAACGCATTGATTTTATTAGAAATAATAAGGGATGCACCAACTGCATGGCTAGTTTTCATCAAGTAAATTCGTGCACTTCACAAAAAAGATGTAGATTTTGTTTTTTAAATCACCACAGTCTTTTATGCCTAAAAAATAACTCCCCAGCTTCGGTGATTGCTTCTTCTTCGGTGACGTCTAGTGGATCACAAACTAACCCCGTAGAAAATCAGATTACTGAAAATAAATCTATTCACGCGGGTACTGTGCTTGGCGACTATGACACGTTGCTTTGCACTGCTTTGCTGCACATCCGTGATGCATACGGAAATTGGCACGAAATACGCGCCATCTTGGATAATGGCGCCATGTGCTCCTTTATAACGAAAAAATGTGCGAATGCACTCGGACTTCCTAAATCCAACATTTCGCTTAATGTAAACGGTTTAGGAGATATGTCTACTACTGCGCGCCATGCGGTGCATTGTAAAATTGCTGCTATCGATAATAAATCGAAAATTTTTAGTCTAGAACCTGTATTAATAGACCAAGTTTGCGATAAAATGCTAAGTGTATCTTTTAACCAAAATTCTTTGCACTACTTAACTGGTCTAAAATTAGCTGATCCCAGTTGGTATAATCAAGCTGGAATTCAGCTTCTTATTGGCGCGGACCTTTATGGATCACTTTTAGAAGAAGGTAGACTTTATTTCGGTCCAGACACCCCCTCTTGTATTAATACAGTCTTCGGATGGACTTTGCTCGGAAAAATGCCTCTGCAAAATGCTGCTTTTGCATCAAAAAGTATTTCTACTTTTATGGCAACTATTTCCACTCCTGATTTAAATAATACCTTGCAAAAATTCTGGGAGTTGGAAGAGGTTCCTACGGTGGAGAAAAATTCACCTTCAGATATTTTTTGCGAAAAATATTTTGAAAAAACTACTATACGCGATGTGGACGGTAAATACACCGTTTCGTTGCCTTTTAAAATCAATCCCGTTGATTTCGGCGATACCCGAACCCTTGCTTTGCGTCGGTTGTACTCGCTTGAAAAACGTTTACTAAATGATAAAAAATTATTTACTTCTTACTCACAAGTAATGCAAGAATACTTGGATATGGGTCACATGCGTGCAGTTTCACCCCCTAATAACTCAGAAATTCATGAATATTTTTATATTGCTCACCATGCGGTTATAAAAGAAAGCTCGAGTAGCACGCCTGTTCGTCTTGTCTTTGACGCATCGAGTCATTCTTTAAATAAGCCTAGCCTAAATCAAGCCCTTCACACGGGTCCTAAACTACAAGGAGATTTAGTTAAAATTTTGCTTAATTTTCGGCTACATAAATATTGTTTTGTTAGCGATATTTCTAAAATGTACAGAATGATAAATGTGGAGGAAAATCAACATAAATACCAACGAATTTTATGGCGTTTTAATTCTGAAGAATCGGTGCAAGATTACGAATTAAAAACTTTGACTTTCGGGGTAAACTCTTCTCCATATTTAGCAATTCGAACCTTGCTTAAATTAGCCGATGATTATCAAGACTTACCGTTGGCTTCTGCGATTTTAAAGGACAGCGTCTATATAGACGACTGCGTAGTAAGTTGCAATGATTTTGATCAAATCATGCTTATGAAAAATCAATTAATTGAGTTATTAGGGCGAGGTGGATTTGAACTGAAAAAATGGGCATCAAACGAACCCAAATTGCTTGCAGACTTGCCTGCAACCCACATACAAACCAAAGACTTTTCTGTGGATCGAGAGGATGCAAACTCTCTAAAAATTTTAGGCTTGAGGTGGAACCCTCAAAGTGATAACTTTTTTTATTCTTTTAATTATAATAAAAAAATTTGCACTAAGCGTAATTTGCTTAGTACCCTTGCGAAATGCTTTGACCCTTTAGGTTTTCTTACACCGGTTACGTTTTTTGCAAAAAATTTAATCCAGTACTTATGGTTTATAAAGTTAGATTGGGATCAGTTAGCACCCCCGGAAATAATTTCCAAGTGGAAAAAATTCGAGGAAGAACTCAAATTATTTTCTGATTGTTATATCCCAAGAATGATTGATCTCTCTAATTTTCAATTTTGTCAAATTGTTGGATTTAGCGATGCATCCGAGCGCGGTATGTGTGCGGCGGTTTATTTTCGTATTGTTTATCAAAACGGAGATATTAAAACGTATTTTGTGTGCGCAAAATCGAAAGTCGCTCCCATAAAAAGAATCAGTATTCCCCGTTTGGAGCTCTGTGCGGCAGTTTTGCTAGCTAAACTCATTCAATTTATTCAAAATACTTTTGCTAATAAAATTGCTTTTCAAAATACTATTGCTTTTACGAATAGTATGGTAGCGCTCTCTTGGATCAAAGGATCACCACATGCGTGGCGCACTTTTGTATCCAACCGAGTCACATACATACAAGAAAAAATTCAGCCTTGCGATTGGAACCATGTTCCTTCTGAATTAAATGCCGCGGACCCCGGGTCACGTGGTCTATTGCCTGCAGATTTAATTAATTGTTCCCTTTGGTGGCAAGGACCCGAGTTCCTTTGTAAGCCACAAGAGACATGGGATTTTACTAAAAATAATATTACTACACCCAAAGAAGCTCTCGAAGAGGAGCGAAAATTGGTGTTTGCTGCAACAATTGAACCAAATTTTTTGGATTGTCTGCTTAACAAATTTTCAAATTTTTTGCGTTTAATTAGACTTGTTGCCTTTATACTACGTTTTATTCACAATCTTCGCGCGCGTAAATTTAATAATGAGAAAATTATTATTAATTCTACGTGGTTAATACAATATGAGTTACAAAATGCAATATTTGTGCTTATAAAACACGTGCAAAATAAATATTTTCAAAACGAGATTTCTTTACTCGTCGATAATAAACCGTTGCCAAAGGTTTTTAGAAAATTAAATCCGTTTTTGGATCAAAATAATATTTTACGCATTGGCGGAAGATTATGCAATTCGGAATTAGATTATGACAAAAAATTTCCTATACTTTTACCCGGTGATTCTCAATTTACAAAGTTATTGATTGCGCATACTCACGAGAAACATATGCATACCGGCATAAACACGACTTTATTTTTACTTTTTCAAAATTATTGGATTTTTGCAGCTAAAAGGCATATAAGAAAAATAATTTCGCGTTGTTCTACATGCTGGCGCACGCGACCCAATAATTATCAACCCCCTGTTGGAAATTTGCCAAAATTTCGCGTTTCACAAGCAAAAGCTTTTCAACACGTTGGCGTTGATCTTACGGGAAGTTTTGCTATTACAATGAGCCGCATGCGCGGTGCAAAACGACTTAAGGCTTATGTCGTTCTATTTATTTGCGGTTGTACGAAGGCGGTACACTTAGAAATTGTGTCAGACTTATCAGCAGACGCTTTTATGGCAGCGTTCCGACGTTTTATGGCCAGAAGAGGACGCGTGGAAGTAGTCTACTCGGATAACGCGTCAAATTTTACGCTTTCTGCTAAAATGCTTAACGAGATGTTTGCTGAAGTTGCTAATCGCGAATGAATTCGTTGGCACTTCAACCCTCCATCCGCACCCCACATGGGCGGTTTGTGGGAAAGTAACATCAAAAGTGCAAAGTCTCATTTACTACGAGTAATTGGAGAACAGGTGCTTACTTTTGAGGAGCTTTATACTGTGGTTACTCAAGTAGAAGCTATCCTCAACTCTAGGCCTTTGTGTCCAGTCAGCACAGATCCAAATGATTTGACTGCACTGACGCCCGGTCATTTCCTTAGCCTGGAACCACTTACGACTGTTCCAGACCTCGATTTTGACCAAGTGCCTTTAAATAGGCTTTCTCGGTGGCAGTTGCTGCAAAAACTGCATCGCGATTTTTGGCGTAGATGGCACAGAGATTACTTACATACATTGCAACAGCACGCTAAAGTGAATCAAGACAAAATTGATCCCATTGCGATTGATACGATGGTTTTGATCAAAGATGATCAAACCACTCCCTTAAATTGGGTATTGGGACGAGTAGTAGGATTGCACCCTGGTACTGATAATGTAGTAAGAGTTGCTACAGTTAAAACCTCCAAAGGTTTATTCAAGAGGCCTTTGGTGAAATTGTGCCCTCTCCCTAATGCTTAGTTCAGAAAATACCATACCCTGGGTATTTTCAGGGGGGCCGGAATGCTTCGTCCCGGCGTTTAGTTTTAAGATATAAAATTTAGAGACATTTATCTAAATTAGAATGCTTTTTATTTTCTTTTTTTTGCTAGAGTTATGCTCAAACTTTATACTTAAAGTTACTTTTATTTCTTGGTTTAAACTAATTTAGTTACTAAGATATGCCTTGCCTACAAAAAGGGTAAAAATTTGAATTTGCGCCGTGAATTATATGCTCAAGAATGCATTGACTTTACTTTATTATTTTTGCTTTTTTTTCTACCTTGAGTATATCCATTTTCCATCCTTTTTTAATTTAAGTTTTCCCTAATTCTATACATACCTTTACTGCTATATTGCTGCATACAGCAGTGCTCCAACGTCCGTCTTGCTATACGGAGCTCATGCGAATATTTGGGGTACTCTCCATACCAGTGATATATATTGATCGCCAAGTGAAATCACATGCGTGCCTTTTAAGACAGCGGTCGTGTATAAACATTTATGGATTGCTTTGAAGTGCTACTGCTACTACTTTGATTGGAATTATTTGGATTCGACTGTGCAGTTGTCCATGTACCAAGTTCCTTTCATCCAAGGGTAAGTCAAAGTGTTTTTGAGCTGCGTTTCTTTACATTTTTTACTTATTCCCTATGCTACTATTCCTAACTAAGAACACAAAAGTGTAACCTAAGAGTGGGAACTATTGGACTGGAGATCCCTATTGCTACAGTTCGGTTGGTTTGTTGAATTTTTCATGCGAAAGACGTCTCGACCGACCACATGGAACCAAAGGAACACCAAAATTTTAAAAAGTGGACGAAATTAGCACATAATTCTGGAATGTATTTTATTTATTTTTATTGAAGTGGGCTTGCTACGTTTATGGAGGTTTTGAAATAAAAATTTTTTAAAAATATTTAAACACAAAAAATTAAATATGATCCATAATTATATAAAACGAGATATTACCTAAGTTGCCTGAATAGTGGTCTTGCTGATATAGAAACATTAAAGTGTTATCATTACACTAATTTCTCATTTTATGCAAACTGCTTTGCTTCTAATATTTTTTTATAGAAACAAGCATTTAAAAAAAAATGTATTTTAAACTTCTCTTCATTAACAACTAGTATTGACCAAAAATATACCCAAATATTTTTATAAAACTACACTGAAAATAAAAAGGAGAACTTTATTGTTGGATGGTTTTCAGTTTTCTAAGACAATTATAACCCAAAAATAAAAATATATATCTATACTTTGCACATAGAATGGTGGTCAAGTAAGACAAAAAATTGTCAAATTTGATAAAAATAAAAAAGTAGGTTTTTGAGTTATGGCATCTAAAAAAGTAAAAAATTGCAAAATTAGTAAAATTTGGTATTTTTGTGTAGTTCAATACTCATATATAAAAAAAATTTTATATATATTTTTGTAATTATTTTAATAGAAATAGACTTGAAAACTTATCAAAATACAAAAAGTTTCATGTTTAAAATTTTAGAGAATTGCAACAAAATTTTCTTGTCTAAAATATGGCGTTATTTAAGAGTAAATAGGTTTAAGATAGTTGAACATAAATATATTGACCGTTTATGTATTTTAGCTCACACATATACTATACTATAGTAGTATGGTGATCCTAATTTTTTCGAGAAAAAAAAAGTTGCTCCGATTTCAAAAATTTTTATATATCTTTGCGTTTCAGATGATTTGAAACTTTTTTGTTGCGCCGTCTGTCTGTATGTCTGTCTGTAACGACCAACGCGCATAACTCAAAAACCGCTTGGTCGATTTTAATGAAATTTGGTACCTAGGCTGGGTCTTGGGTCGAGATGGTCCCATTTAAAAATGAACAAAATCCACCGAACACAAACCAAATAATATAGATAGAATAGATTTCAAAAATTTGAGTTTATGTGAAAATATGGCGTGTGTGATATCAAACGAAAGGTAATTGAGTCTGTAGTTAAACAAAATACATTTTAATTTATTTAAAAAAAGAGGGTGGGGGTATATTTTAAAAATTAGAGTTTAAGTGAAAATATGGCGTGTGTGATATCAAACGAAAGGTAATTGAGCCCGGAGTTTAACAAAATACATTTTAGTTGTTGTTTTTTTAAGGGTGGGGGTAGATTTCAAAAATTTGAGTTTAAGTCAAAACATGGCTTGTGTGGTATCAAACAAAAGGTAATTTAGTCTGGAGTTAAATAAAATATATTTCAGTTTTTAGTTATATTAGCTCACACGCACACTATAACTATAGTACCTAGTGTGAGCTTAGGGGCCCATATATTGGCAGAGTATTTTTAATTTTGTCATGTGTCAATATCTTAATTTTTATAATTTTTGGCTGGCAATATTAAAAGAAAGCTGTCTTTACCAATTTTAACAGGTTGTCCATTTTATTTTAATGCAATGCTAATGAGAAACTTTTCTTTTTTAACACAGGGGGCTGCAAGTATGGAATAGCTTTTCTGTTTTGGCTTAACAAAAGAAGTGAAGAACCATCCTGCACCGCCACCACATGGTATTGGAAAAAATAGTTTTTATCTGATGCTGGAAATGTCAAATGCCAAAAAATGTTTGACGAGAACCACAAGGCTGCCTGGTTCAAGCCACATCCGGAATTTAGCGAATACGGCGCTTCATGAAGAAAGCAACGAACCCTCCCCCTCCACCTTAAATGGGTTTTTTTACTGTTTTTGTTAAAAACTTGAAACGGGACCATAGCATCTTTCATTGATTAGCTTTTTGATAAAGATTTTATGACACCTGTTTTGATCTATTATTTATTAATGATCCCATCTGACCTGACCTGTTAACAGACCCAAAAATACCTTAATTAAAAAGAAGGTTAAGGTGTCAAAATATTTTATTAATTCTTAACGGTTTAAGCTAGAGTAATGAAATTTGGCACATACATTGTGTCCACAGATTGTGATTTTCTGGTAATCGCTCGTGCTTGGTCTTAAACTAACATGTTAAGAAAATGAGCCAAATCAATTAATATACAGAGTGGTTTAGTAGGTTAATTTTATAAAATTGTTAAGAATAAAGTACCCTTGTTTTAAGAGATATCGAAGTGGTTATTAAGCAAAGTTGTTTAGAATTAAAAATTTCGGCTAATTCTCAACTTTCACAACAATCAGCTAAAAATCGTAAAAAATTTTTTTTATAACCGACTTAAAAAATCAAAAAAAGCTGATTTTTCTGCAAATTGAGAATCTGACGTAACTTTTGATTCTAAACAACTCTTAATAATAACCTTTTCCGATATTTTTAAAACAAATAATCTTAACAGTTTTTTTTCAAATCAGCCTACCAAGCCACCCTGTATATTAATTGATTTGGTTAATTTTTTTAACATTTGAGTTAGAGACCAAGCAAGAGCAATTCCCAGAAAACAAGAATCTAATTCTAATTTTTTATGTCATTTATACCTTACATGTACTCAATCTGTGGACACACTGTATATAGGCCTACAAGTATTCTATACTGCACCTGCACATCTATAGGTTTGACTGAATTGGTAGTTTATATCATTACTTACAGGTCAGTCATACAAAAAAATCGAACGGGCAACACATTTTTGTCATAAAAAATGTTTGACTTATTCTCTTCCCTATGTCAGCAAAATTGCACAAACTGCGGTGGGCTATTTTTTAAATTTAAATACTTAATACTTTGCCCCTGGTCCCTTAGGGCTGTAAGGAGCGACAACTTATTTTAACCCCACTTCATAATCTGGAAATCATTCTGGATCTCATAAACTCAGCACCTGAGTGGGTCATATATCACTAAATGCAAAATTTTTGATCCTCAGGGCAGCCTCTAGATAGGTGCTGTAAATGTGAAAATCGACTAGTTTGATCAAATCTAAATTATTTTTGTGGCAATTTATATTGACAATAATTACATGTGCAAAGTGCAAAGCGATCTTTACAAAATTAATTTTTTTTGTGATATGTGATTGACGAGTTTAAAATTAAGAAGCGGCCCATTTGGTGTAATTTCGCTGACTCCTGCAGATAGTAAGCCGCTTTTGTGCTATTTCAGTTTTAGTGTCCCGATTTTTGATCCAGGACTAATAACTTTTTTGCTTTAAAATGTTTAGTCAAATATTTTCCTAACCAAAAAAGTAAGAAAATACACTGAGAAAAAAGATATGGATTTCGCATCCCAAGAAACCCCCGGGTACGAATTTTAAAAGCATTACATTTAAAACTGCATAATATTTACAAAAATAGATTTTATCTTTTAAATTTACCACCCTGTATCTTGGGAACGGAGCAATTTCGGACTAAAGTAAGTTTACTTTAATCGACTTTTTTTAGAGCTAAAGAATCAGTGCGATGCGCGTTAGGTATCACTACTCAAGCTTAAACTGTTAATAATTTAAAAAAATTTTAGACACCCTTACAGTACATCTTACTGAGGCATTTTTGGGTCTGTTAACAGTTTAGGCAGTGTTGGGGGGATCATTGGTAATCTGGTAATCGATCAAAATAGGTGTTATAAAATCTTCATCACAAAGACCATTAACGCCAATTTTTGACACTATGGCCCTGTGGTATTTTTCATCCATCTTATAGACATACGAAAAATGTTAAAATGTTTATATGCCCAGAAATCACAATCAATTAAACCACCCCTTCAGCAATGATGATGATACCAAGCGTGTTATTTATTTTACTAAATGTAGTATCTGTAGTTTTAAATAAAGATTCCTGGTGATATACAAATTCAACAAGTTTGGGTGCCTCTATGGAAGGTATTGTTCCATTTTTGTATTTTATGTACAGGTTGATTGGTTATATTTGCGTGGCAAATTTTGTTATTTTGGACTATGTTAGAAGTGACAAAGACAGCCTTCTTAAGTTAAAGGCAACACCCTGTAAATTATTGGTCACCAGGAAAGATATATGTGTCCTCATATTAAAATTATATAGTTTCTTAACATTTGGGTAGACCGTTTTTGAGTTACATTATTTTTAATTTACTATTAAACTGCTCTAATCATAATCGACTTGAAACAGGATTCCGTATACTTCAATGTAAATTTGTAGCTTAAATAACTTAAAAGCGGCTTAACTAAATATTATTAAACTATTCGTTTCTAAAACCAGGGAATTCGTTGTTACAGAAAATATACATGGTATTCCCTTTAACTTAAGAAAGTTGCCGTCAAAATTTGGTATAAGGAATAAGATCTGACACTTTTGACATAGTCCAAAAGATAATATGGAGATAATTATGCAACTTTGTATTTAAAGTTTTTTTCATCAACTTCATTAACCCTTGATAAAAGTCAAGCATATATAACCAATAACACTGTATAGTCCACAGTAAACTAATTATTTATAGTAAGGAAAGCACCCCGGTATTTTCATAATAGTGTTATACATACCCCCTGTATACATTAGTTGGGAATACGAAGTTCGAGAGGCGCTGATTACAGACCGTCACCCCTTGTATAAAAATATTATGGACAGAGTTCTGCGCTGTCGCAATATATATTAACCGCTACTCTTGGTATATTTTGACAATTTGTTTTTGATTATGACTGACATTGACTTTAGCAAAATAGATAAAAATATGTAATTTCATTTTACATTTTTCGTTTGTGGATGCAATTTTTCGTTATTTTTCGACTTTTTACCTTAATTTTTATGGTGTGTTTTGCTAAATTATGACCAATCGGTATTTTGTGCATTTTGATGGGGGCGATCCATCGTTTAAGAAATTGAAAAGAAAACAATGTTGTGTTGGTGGGTGCGAAGACTATGTTAGCAAGCGCCATTGCCTTCCCAAACGAAGCAATTGGATGAGTGGCTAAAAATATTTCGCCCTAAAAATTGGCTAACTTTGAAGAAAGACGAAATTTAAGTTAAATATATAGTGTGTGATTTGAACCAGGACAGAGTTTAAAATGTTTAGTTTTAAATTTTAATATTTAGAAAACAAGCGCGGATCTAGGTCAAAATCAAGGGGGGAAGGGTTAAAATCGACGATATTTTTTTATTAAACTTTTTTTCAAGGGGGGAGGCAGTAATTTTCCTTTTTTCCCTTTAATTATTAACAAAAAGTGCATATTTTTTATTCTAGGGGAATAATTACCACGTTACCCCACCTCGAATCCGCGCTTGGAAAAACATAGTTTATTTCACTATATTTATATACAGGTCCGGCATAATGATCTCCCACATTAAAAACGCCATTGTAAATGCTATTTAGATTTTTTTTCTACTGAAACTCTATTCTATACCATTGGTTTTTATTAAGTTTTGAAATTTACAGAGTCCATGTGGCGGCCATTTTTTTCGATACACATTTAAAGCTGATTTCTGAAAGTTTCACTCGTACAGTAGCTTAAAAGCGATATACTTTACTTTAATTTAAAAAGCTTACGTAACATTTTTTTTACCACCCAAATATAATATAATAATGTTTAATTTAAATACATTTGTACACAGTGGCGTATATACGGGGTGGGGGCGGGGGACCCGGGCCCCCCACAAAGCTAAGATTTTTTTTTGATATTTTCCACCTATTTCATGAATACAAACATAAAATAGCATAAAATACGACCTTATGAGGTCTCGGCCCCCTAGAAACTGTCTCGGGCCCCCCCGAAACTTGTTCCTATATACGCCACTGTTTGTACATCACATAGCTAAAAGAATCAGGCACACCTCTAATGGGATTTCTTTAATCCGTCAAACTCCATGAAGTTTTGGTATGTTGTAGATTGTACCTTTCTTATAAAAAGTTCTCAGGGGCCCAACTCAAATTAATGACCAGTTTTTGAAATACAGGGTGTTAAAAGTGATAATGTCCAAGAAGCATAATGGCTCTTTAGACGGCTTCTCCAAACATATGCGCAATGTTACTATTACATGTACTTACGATTTATTTATTATTTTTAATCTGTACCTTTAAAACATTCTCTACAGGGTGTTTAAGTAAATATTATTCGAAAGTGATAATGAGAAACAAGCGTTAGTGTGTTTTAGATTGAATCTTTCGTATAAAAAGTTTTATGGGCCCAACTTAAATTAATGTCCAGTTTATAAAATAGAGGGTGTTAAAAGTAATAATGTCCAAGACGAATTATCTTTAGACGGATTTTCCAATCACTTATGCAATTTTACTGTTTCATATATTTACGATTTATTTATTATTTTTAATCTGTACCAATAAAACATTATCCACAGGGTGTTTTAATAAATATTAGTCAAAATTTTTACTGAGAAACAAGCATTATAGCATTTTACAGGGCACGGTACAGATGTACAAAACGCTTAAATATTTTTTAATATTATTTAAATTACATTTGCCGAAACACCCTGTATTAAATACATAATAAGTCAAGAACCATTAAAAAACTAATAACTACTCTCTCTATATGTAATAGTAACATTTCGTATATGTTTGGAAACTCCGTCTAAAGAGCTATTATGCTTTTTGAACATTATTACCCAACACTCTGTATTTCAAAAACTGGAAATTAATTTACGTGGGCCCATCATAAGAACATCTGATCATCAAGTTTCAGTCTACAACATACTAAAGCTTGTTTCTCAATAAAACCTTCGAGTAATATTTACTTAAACACCCTGTATATAATGTTTTACGGGTACAGATAAAAATAAAGAATAAATCGTAAATGTGTGTAATAGTAACATTGCGTATATATTTGCAAAACACTTCTAAAAAGCTATAATGCTTCTTGGACATTATCACTTTCAACACCTTGTATTTTAAAAACTGGTAATTATTTTAGGTTGGGCCCATAAGAACTCTTGATACAAAAGGTTCAACCTAAAACACAATAACGCTTGTTTCTCATTAACACTTTCGAATAATATTTACTTAAACACCCTATACGGTTTTAAAGATATAGATTAAAAGAAATTAATAAATCGTAAATACATGAAATAGTAACATTGCGCATATGTTTGGCAAAGCCGTCTAAAGAGCCATTATGCTTCTTGGACATTATCACTTTCAACACCCTGTATTTCAAAAACTGGTCATTAATTTGAGTTGGGCCCCTGAGAACTTTTGATAAGAAAGGTTCAGTCTACAACAAACCAAAATTTCGTGAAGTTTGACGGAGTACGGAAATCATAAGTGCATTGCATAAGTTTATATTTTTCATTAAAAAACAATTAAAAAAGTTTCCGTTGCTGGAAAAATACTATATTTGCATTATATTATGTGTAAAGCATTGTAATAATTAAGTTAATGTATTCTATGCACTAATAAAAAGGAATTTTCTGCAGAATATTCGTCAAAGAGCCTTTTTTTACTAGGAAATTATCCTCTCAAGGAAATGTATGTACCTATATCAATGGAAAACAAACTTCTAAACATTAGATTTAATTTAAAAAAATTTAACCTTCCTTTTTATTGTTGCTAGTAGCCATTAATAAAAAAATTCTTTGATTGGGCATCCTTACTAATTGGTGTTTATAGAGTGTTTTTAGGCACATTGAGCGTTGACACAAAATAACTCATTCTTATCAGCGCGCAAAGTTTAAATTTAACACTATGTATTTAATTGACGAGTAGAATGGATTTTTTGGTGTTAAAATTCAATTTGATAAAAACTTTTCAAAACACCATATTATAAGATGTAGCTTGATTGGAGAACGATTGCATTGATGGCAATGTTATATCATATGAAAGTCATATAAGTGTAACTGTGTATGGCAAGGACTATTCATACAGTGTGATCGATTATAAACTTACACTAAAGCTTTTCTGGTAATACATTTAAAATAAATTTTAAATAAAAGTAGTTTAAAAAGGGACATTGTTTAGCTAATTTTAAGCTATAGCTGTCAAATATAACATTTATGACCTTCTAGTTAGGTATGTGACCAACATATTTTTTAAATGGAACACCCCTCTATATTTTCTATTATTCTTAAAGAATTAATATTTATTAATTTAACGATATTTTTTATAAATTCAAATATTTAATCTAGTCAAGTTATAAATATATTCTCCAGCAGTATTTAAAATCCGATAATTAATAACCTTATAACAATTGATATTTGTTTTGACATATTTATAATAATAGAATACATCAAACCTAACGCCATTCTTATGTCAGTCAAAAGAAGTATTGTAATTTATGTTAAAATATATTAATAACTTTAACAATTTAAAAACCGAATTACTTGTAAGATTTGTCGAGAATTTCATTAAATCAAGCTTTATCCGTCAAAGTAGTATTCAATCTTTAAAAATAATATAATATATACGCTGTTCAATTTAAAACTAATATGTTGCTTAGATAACCTATAAATGTCATATTTAAAATGAGCTAACCAAAGTCCCTTTTTGAACTATTTTTATTCTAAGTTTTTACAGGGTGTTTCCATATATTTCGACCAAGGTCTACTGCGCTTATTTTAAGAGATCGTCAAATCTTCTGAAAAGAAAAGTGAATGTCGCAGTTATCAAAAGGCACAAACAAGGTAAACCTCATGACGAATCTGATACCTTCTTAGCCCATTGGCACACTCCAAGTGAACTCTATATATCAGCCTTAAAAACAGGTTTTTTTTTATAAATATCTTGGTTATAATACAAATTATTGGTAAAATGTTCTACCATATTCCAAAAACCGCATATAGTAGATTAGATTATATAGATTTGGACCATTCTTAGCAATATCAGTCTGACGTCTGTCTGTATGTCTGTCCGTAATACGATAGCTCCTAAACGGCTGAACCGATTTTCATGAAATTTTCAGGTAAAATAGTGTTCTACAGTGTAACAAGCTGATTAGATTTGTGTCAAAATCCATTAATGCTAATGACAGTTAAGAAATTGAAAATATACTAACTTTTTAACGGAACGTCGCATTAATATGCCCTTTTCGGAATATAGTAGAACATATTTTTCTCAATAATTTGTCTTGTAGGCAAAAACTTCATAAGAGCTTTCGGTTCTGAAATATTTACAAAAAACCGATTTCAAGGCTGATATAGCATGGAGTTTAATTGGAGTGGGCTAATGGGCTAGGAAGTTATCAGATCCGTCATGAATCCATTTATTTTATCATTTAAACCTCGATTTAAACCCTACAGTTTATGAATGAAATTTTTTGGTCTAGGTTAAGAGTTTAAAATGTATACCTAAGTTAAAAACTATATTTATTTAAGTTTTTTTTTTATAAATTAATACATTAAACTAATGTTCTTAATAAGGTTTGCAGTATATTTATGACAAAAACATAAAAACAAATTCCATTAGCATATTTTCTTATTTATTACGTTTACAGTAGTTCAAGATATTCGTAGCATGCAGCAGTATAGCACCATATCTCAAAAGCTGCGAGTTTGTTTGCAGGCTGTATCTCTGATCGTCCAGGGTTCTACAAAATAAAAAAAGTTCAAATTGTTTTTTTTCTGATAATTAAAATATATTTTTTATTCTTGCCAAAGCTTAAAGTTATTTGGGTCAAAAAATACCTCCTAACTACAAAATTTTGTGTGGGTGTCAAGCGCGGATTTGAGGGGGGCTAACGTGGTAAAAACCCGCCCTAGAAAAAAATTAACTTTTTGCTAACAATTAAAGGGAAAGAGGATACCGGGTGGGCCAAAAAAAACCGGACATTTTTTTTTCATTATAACTTTTGAACTATACCATTGATTTTAATGGGACAAACTGCACTAGGCAGAGAATTAATCAGAGTTTTGACTAAATATATATTTTTTTCCTCCATTTTAAAATCCAAGATGGCGGACGAAATAAAATTATACCCTTCAAAGATGCTCCTTTATTCTTATGTTGCGAACATGTTTTAATTATTTTTTTAAATTAGTGAAAAAGCTGCATTCTTGCCGTGCACACGTATGAGCAAAATCGGTTTGGTGGTTCTAACACTTGGCTTGCACGATTGCCTTGCCAATCATGTCTGCATTAATTTCCTTATAAATTCATTACTAATAAACCGATTTTGATGAAACAAAGAACATCCTGGTGAGAATTAATTGCTTTTTAAAGATCATGATCAAAATGTATGGCCGTCTTAAAATTTAAGATGGCGGACAGAATCATAATTGATTCTTAAAAATGGCGTGTTTATTCTTATTTTCCGAAAATGTTTTAATTTTCTTTTTAATTTATACAAAAGCACTACTTTTCCCCCATATAGTGAGGTACAAACTAGTAAAATCGCTGTAGTGGTTTAAAAAAAATCTATTTTTGTTTCAACCATTGTTGTAAAGATTATTCGATTGCATTGCCAATCCCGTCTGCATTAATTTCCTTATAAATTCGTTATTATTAAACCGATTTTAGTTAAATGAAAAAAATCGTGGTTCGAATTGATTATTCTTTAAAGATTATAATATAATAATAATTTAGCCGCCATTTTTAAAGTTAAGATGTCAGAATTATACTTCTTATTTTCCGAAAATGTTTTAGTTTTTTTTAATTTATAGAAAAGCACTACTTTCTTCAAATTAACAAGGTACAAAGTAATAAAACTGGTGTGGTTCTCACAAAATCTGATTTTGTTTTAACCATTTTTTACAAGTTCTTTGTAAATTCATTATTACTGAATGGATTTTAGTAAAATAAAAACATCATGGTGCAAACTGATTGATTTTTAGAGATCAATCAGTTTGCAACATGACGTTTTTTATTTCACTAAAATCAGTTCAGTAATAATGAATTTAAAAAGAAATGAAGGCAGGCAGGATTGGCAATGCAATCGTATTTTCTGTAAAGCACTGGTTGAAACAAAAATATTTTTTTTTCAGAACCCCCACACCGATTTACTAATTTGTACGACGTTGTGTGTGGGAAAAATAGTGCTTTTCTGTAAATTAAAAGAAAAACTAAAACATTTTCGGAAAATAAGAATAAACACGCCATTTTGAAGAATCAAGTATGATGTATGCTGTACGCCATATTAAATTTTAAGATGGCGATAAAGTGTGATCAAGATCTTTAAAAAGCAATCAATTCTAACCAGAAAGTTTTTTATTTTATTAAAATCGGTTCAGTAGAAATGAATTTATAAGGAAATAAATGCAGACATGATTGGCAATGCAATCGTATAATATGCAAAACAATGGTTAAAACAAAAATTATTTTTTTTAGAACAACTTAACGGATTTTACTAATTTGTACCTTGTTGTGCTTGGCAAAAATGCAGCTTTTTTACTAATTTAAAAAAATTATTAAAACATGTTCGCAACACACGAATAAACGAGCATCTTTGAAGGGTACAATTTAATTTCGTCCGCCATCTTGGATTTTGAGATGGCATACAAAACAATATATTTAGTCAAAACTCTGATTAATTCTCTACCAAATGCAGTTTGCCCATTAACATCGATTGTACAGTTCAAAAGTTATAATGAAAAAAAATTGTCCGGTTTTTTTGGCCCACCCGGTATATTATTTTAATGATCTACATAAAGATTGCTTCCAAATTAAATAGGGCCATTTAGACTAAATGTTTGCGTGATGTTCTTTCCAACATTCTGCTATGGAAGAAAAATCTAAAAGTATAAAACTATGTCCTTAAATTATCTTTTGTACATTGTGGAAAAAAACCCATAAAATATTGGCAAGCGACTAGGGGTTAGTCAGCAATTTTCAAAATATTTTAGTGTTAAATAAGACCCAACTTTTTCCACCTCCCTGTTTGGTTGGTTTTTGAGGAGGAGTTGCACTTAACACATGGTGAAATAGGAGAGGATTCCTTTTCACGGAGGCAGGTTCCGAATAGTGTTTTTCTTAAACCAGCAACCACACAAGAAATCTATGAAATAATAGCAAAACTACTGAACAAATACTTATCAGGTATTCGAAAGTGGTGGCAGGCCCAACTGGACCTCCATGCACGGCGACCACATATGGATCTATTGTGCCCACGTGCCTGCATATTGAGTTTGACTGAAGTGGCATATTTTTTTCCACCTAGCACAAAAAACTCAGATTACAACAATAAATGATTTAGGCTTAACATTTTGGCTCAAAGATATGCCATTAAGGCCTGCATTATTAGCCAGTGTTGTGATGTGCCTGTAGTTGTAATAACGCGAGTTGCAAAATATATATTGTTTTTAAATGTTTTTTTTTTTAATGATTTAATCTTTTTAATGATGTCCTATTGACGACTAATCTGTTTTACTTTATTTGAATTACCTTATTTTAAATTCTTTTTAAATAATCATTTTAAGAAACCAAAATTTGTGAATTGAGTGCAAATAAAAGATATTATCATGTTATAGCCGTTTTACAGACCTAATTTCAAAAAATTATATCTTTATAGTCCTTGCTATATGAAGTTACACTTTTGTCACTGACATGAAATAAACATATTTCCTAACCAGAAATATATTAAAAAGTAAATATGTCAAGTTGGTATCAATGATCTCCATATATTGCTATCAATGATCTCTATATATATATATTACTTCGTATATAATTCAATGGTTGGTATAAAATTAAAGTTAAAACTGTCATTGGATAAAACGTTCCTGACTGTAGGTTGAGGGAAAAAAACTCACAGATAAAAACAACTCAAAGACATGCAATTTTTTAGATGTTTTTTGTTGTTGCTGTCAGTATGCATGTGATAAATAGAGAGGTTCGAAAGAGGTTTTTAGGCAGATGACATGACAAGATTGCTAAAATAGGTCCAAATACACCCACATAACACATTTTCTTAATTTTGAAAAAATAGGTAATAATATTATTGTTAAACTTATGTTTGTTATAATGTATGAATTTTATTTGACCATTTACCTATATGAATTTACATTAATGCTTTTTGCATTTTTTTTTGTTTGTAACATAAATGACCGTTATTTTGTGATCGTATATCAACGTTATATTTTTATTGTACCAATGTTTAATTTTGCTAAACTTAATAATTGTACTTACTGAATACTTAGACCAATAAAGATGAATTTAAAATTCGATGTTATCTCAATTTTTTTTTAAACGAAACAGTTCCTTCTCTAGCCATTGCTGCGCGGGCTAGGACGGTAAAAATGGATATTTAAAAAATGAACCAAACCAAAAAATTTTACACCAAAAAATAAAATTTTTTGATTGAAGATTTTTTAATAATGCATTTTTCAGCTATCTTCAAATTCGAACTGCTAATCTACCTTTATGGATTTGACACTGAGCTATGAAAACCAAAAAACTTTACCTAAAATAAAATAAATGGATCGGATGATGGATTATACCTTCCTAGCCGATTTTTGTAAATATCTCAGAAATGAAAGCTTCTACAAAGTTTTTGTTTATAACACAAATTATTGAGAAAAATGTTATCTACTAAATATAATATAAATATTCCGAACACCACATATTGATGAGATGCTCCGTCATTAGCATTAATATTTTAGACATAAATCTACTCAGCTCGTTAGTGTCAAACACTTTTTTTCATGAAAATTGTTCCAGCGGTTCCAGAGCAATCGTGGACCAGACAGACATACAGAATCATTATTATGATAAAGTGCAATGTACAGAGAAGAATGTAGATATAATAAACTGAAACGTCACAAACAAAAAATATAGATTTTTATTGACCGATTCCCAGGATCTGAAATATATAATTTATTATACAATGTACCATTGTGAAAGATAAAAAAGTTAGGATTTAAATAAAGCAAAAACAATAAAAAACATATATATCCCTGTAAGTTAAGATCTCATTCATTGTGTATGGTTCGATGTTAACTAGACATTGGAATAAAAAAATTTTAATAACTTTTGTCTTAATATTAGTTGTAGGTTTTTAGGCAGATGACATGACAAGATTGCTAAAATAGGTCCAAATACACCCACATAACACATTTTCTTAATTTTGAAAAAATAGGTAATAATATTATTGTTAAACTTATGTTTGTTATAATGTATGAATTTTATTTGACCATTTACCTATATGAATTTACATAAATGCTTTTTGCATTTTTTTTTGTTTGTAACATAAATGACCGTTATTTTGTGATCGTATATCAACGTTATATTTTTATTGTACCAATGTTTAATTTTGCTAAACTTAATAATTGTACTTACTGAATACTTAGACCAATAAAGATGAATTTAAAATTCGATGTTATCTCAATTTTTTTTAAAACCAAACAGTTCCTTCTCTAGCCATTGCTGCGCGGGCTAGGACGGTAAAAATGGATATTTAAAAAATGAACCGAACCAAAAAATTATACACCAAAAAATAAAATTTTCTGATTGAAGATTTTTTAATAATGCATTTTTCAGCTATCTTCAAATTCGAACTGCTAATCTACCTTTATGGATTTGACACTGAGCTATGAAAACCAAAAAATTTTTTATTGTGATGACCATGCTGCTTTAAACATGTAAAATGAAATAAATCCTACTAAAATATTTTTTAAGCAATCATTTCATGCTGTTTGTTTAAATTTAAGTGAAATTATTCAAGTTTAAAAAAAATCTGCCTCCTGCTCCCCTTCTTTACTCCTTTTTTGAGGTAATTTTTGAAAGAGATTTTACAATTTCTTACTCTATGAACATGTATTCCTTTTTGTCATTTTATTTATAATTTCCTTTTTTTATTTTGGTTCCAATAATTTCAAGATTATAAATAATGAAATAAATAAAACAAAAAGCCTGCAAAGTGTTCTAAAACTTTAACACCAGTGTTTACTAAAGGGTCTAAATTCCTACATATAAAAGTCTAGATTTTGGTTGAAGGGGCAAGTCACTTTTTCCCTTGGATGCAATAATTTTTATTATTTAGGTAATTTGTTTATAAATACTTTGCAATATAGGCCATATTTTTTTGTTGTAGCAATGACATTATATCCATACAAAACTAAAAAATAAATTTTAAAAATTATAATATTTTGGTTTGAAAATGGCAGACATATTTTAACTTCCAAACGGTACTAGGAGATGTGTTAATGAAAAAGGATTCTAATATATCTTGCAATTTTTAACATATTTAATTATTGATACATATTTAATATGGTACTTAATGCATTTACAGAGAAAGTTTTAAGTTATTTATGTATTATTTGGCATTGAAAAATATTTATATATAATTTTGTTTATTGACCATAGATTATTTTTTTACTTTTTGGATCTTTAAACCACCCCATAAGGAATCCTATAAATGCAAAGACTAGATTTTTAAAAAAGGACATATTCGAAAAATTTTATGTTTTTTCTTTATTTTTAAAGTTAATTAGAATTATTGTGAGATTAAACTAACTGAGAAATGCTTACTATGTTATTATTGCACATTAGCATGAACCAAACCTTGCAGTTATTTGACCTGTAAGTATTAAAAAAAAATACACTTAAACTGGTCAAGGTCTATAGGATCCAAGAGCTAAGTTTTAAGATCATAATAAATACTGGTGTAAAACTCTACCGACAGAACACTCTATTTTTAAATAAAACTAAGATGAAATCGAAATGCACATTATATAGTATCAGTTTATTAACGAAGAAAAACAAATACAAAAGTTCCATTCCAAAATTTTTCTTTTATTAATTTCATTATTTCAAGCATTATTTGTTCCTAAAATTTTGGGGACAACAATAAAAATTGTAAAATCTTAAAAAAAGGGATTTAATTAACCCAACCTGGAAAATGTAATGATTTTTATCACTAGGTGTGCTCAAACGTTTGTTGTACTCACACTGGTATAAAGAAAAATACAAAACGAGAGGGGATGGGGACAGGATACCAAGTGTTCTATCAACACCTCAAAAACTCTCATAAAATTCAAACAGCGAAATGGTTATTTAAAAATTATTTTACTAGTATTTATTTTATATAACATAAGTTTGAACCACCATGGATTTTATTTCATATGTTTTCATGCCAACATCAGAAAATACTCAAGTGTTTTTAATGGTTTTTGTAGTTTAAACAATAAATAAATAAAAAGTTTTATTTAACTGACATTTTATTAAAATTCTATTTTTTAACTTTAGGTAAAGGGCTACCAAGGCAAATTAGTAACAACCCAGATGACCCTCTTCTTTCACCATTGTAAAAATACATACAATTTTGTTGAGAAATTGGTTTTGAAAAAGAGTTAATGCCTCTGTTAAGGCACTTTAAAACCCCAAGCTCAAAATACATTTTACTTGCTGTTAAAGGCTCTTGCTTCCTTTGAATAGTAAAATTTGTTTCATGTTACTATCTAACTTAGTGTGAGAAATATATTTTTTTAATTAGGTCTGCAAAACTATAACAAAAATTTAACTCCTCAAAAATGAATGAAAGAGGAGGGTGAAAAAAGTTGGTGATTTTGGCATAGCTGAAGTCTACCTTAAGACTGGCTAAAATATTTCGAAAATTTCTGACCCCTAGTCGTTTGATGATGTTTTATAGATTTACCCTGTGAAACCTTGCATCCCTACTTTTATTTCTATAAATGTACACATTCATTTCTTACTTACAATAATCTTGGCACACTTTATTCTCTCTAGCTCGACAGCTAGGACACACAGGACGTGGGTTTCATTCCAATCATGCATATCTTCTAGCCCTTCTTCTGGACTCAGTTGAAGGGACTGACAATAATATTGGCCCTGGAGGATTTTAGCTCGCGTTGTTACAACCACTCGCAAACATTTTTCAGCCGTAAAATCAAATCTATACACACTAAACTTAAAAATTTAAAAATAATTTTAAAATCAAAACATTTGTTGAAAAATAGAAACAAATGTGACATATAACTGACACAACTGTCATGACCCGTCATGACATCCGAAATCAATGGTATTTTTATCCATGAGTGGCCCACGCAGGACACTGGTAGACCTATTTTCTTGTCAAGTTGGTTACCTACATGTTATTCTTTGAAGATTTTTGTAAACCTCCAACTTTAAACCTAATTTTCTCCAAAACCAAGAAGTTTTAGAAAAAAATTATAAATTTCCAGTAAATAGCTTGGACTAAAGTACACAAATCCGCTTCTTCTCAAAAATGTGGGAAAGCCCCATTATAAAGGGTTTACACGTATATTCTAAATGTTAAGAAACTTTTAGATAAAGTGAAATAAAAATGTGTGTTACCTGAAATTTTGACCTGTAACACGTAATCCCCTTGAAAAGCTAAATTTATTCGTTAATACACGTTCTATTAACGCACGCAAGAAAAATAAGAAAATATAAGATGTTTACTAAAAACTAAAAGATCGAGTTAAAATGGTCGAAAATTAAAAATGATTTACTCGTATATTCTAAATGTTAAAAACTTGATATGTACAAACTTTTTAATTGTTTCTCTTCAAATAAAAAAACGAATAATTCTGGATTTAAATACCTTTACTTCCGTATACCTCTCTCGCTAGCTATCTAAAGCTCCCCTTCGATCAGCGAATATATGCGTCAAATCAGCAATGTCGTGTTACCAATTAGCTATTATTTGGGCTAGGTAAGGCTCCCCCCGTGCAGAGAATTGCACGCGTTTTAAATGGCCTATGACACTTGAACTATGCCCTATGACATTCGGCGTATGTCCACTGGCATTTGACTTATGTCCACTGGCATTTGTTTAATGTCCTATGTCCTGTGGCCTATTAAAATGCGTTGGGTGACATTTGTGGCAGCTTAAAGACGTTGCCGCCATTTTGTGACACTGTAATTAGACTAATAACAATTTGCCAACTTGTGACACTACAAAAAACCACTGAATAATTAAACAAATATCTGGAAGCAGAACTGTATTTTCCAGCTAGGTAAAACATTGATATGCCCGGTAACTTTTATACAGTGGAGAACGGGGGGTTCAGAAATAAGAAAATTTTAAGTGCGCCACAGTGTTTAATACCAATGTTTTACAAAGAAGATCTTAAATAAAATACAGTTCAACTCAAACGTTGTAGCCAAACAATGAAACTCTACTTACTTCCGAGGCTTCCAGAGTATTTATGTAATTAAGAATAACCAAAAAAAATTGGCTAATAAACAGAATAAAATTCTAAAAGATTGAATTAAGATGGCAAAACTAGAAGCACTTTACAGGTAGATGGACTCCTTTAACAGGTCATAGTGTACCTACATCTGAGTCAGTAGTGTGAGACTCATAGGGGAGATCTGGACCAAATATCTGCTGTCATCATTCTACGTTGGGTAGAATGAGACAGACAGCAACCCAGTCTGAGATCTACCCCATGAGGTAGAACAATGTAAGGAAACCGCTAAAAAATATAACCTCATCTCTCTTTTTGTCTCTGCAAAGTTGGTCATTGGGATTGTACAAATAACACAAAGATTTAGTTCATCTTGTATAATTAGATCTGAGAAAAATACCAAATAAGTTAGGGCCAAAATAGCAAGGCACTCCAAATTTCACAGGAGAAATTGTCTTAAATAAATGAAATGAAGGAAGACAAGTCAATTTAGTAAATACGCCGCAAAATTGTGGTTATGACGCCATACCGTTACCTTGCGTTTACAAGCAATGTTGAAATTATACTGTGAAAAATTATATATGAAAAGATTACGTCTAAATTATCTTAAAAATTTATATGAAAAGATTATGTCTAAATTATATTGAAGATTTATGTGAAAGATTATATCTGAAGCTTGCTCCTACCTTGGTCCCTGATTATTTTATGTGTCTTTTATTTTGTAAACCTGGAAGTGGTGTACTCTGACATTCCTCACTGCTACTGCTGCTCTTGGTTTGCCCGCGCCTCCCCTAATGCCCGCTTAGCACATCACGCTAGGGCAGCACATGGTGGTCAAAATGTTGTTGGCTTCTTGCCCGAGCGTAAAACCCTGTGGAAAATGAAATGTTTCAGTTTCCTGGAATTCGTCAATTTTGCACGAAGTTCCCCTACACCGAGTAACTTAAATCGAGAACCCCATGTCGACTCAATAAAATAAAGTAGATTTAAACAGATGAACTAAAATAACCCTAACGTACCTTTCCCAGGGTTACAACTGGCTCGTCGATGGAACAGAACCTCGTTCCACCAGCACAACTGTCCCGTCGATGGAATGGACGGTGCTGTAACCAAAGGAGAAAACAATATATAGTTTTTATCCAACACGTGGTTAAAAGAAACATATAAAAACGCCAAAAATTCCCCACGTCTTTTGTCAAAAAAAGTACATTTCACACGAAAAATAATTACAATTTGGGAGGCAAATATTATCTTCCTCAAATAATAAAAAAAAATGAAAAAAATAAAATCGAACTTACCACTGCTCTCTCCGTAGAAACGGCGTAGGCCGCCTTAAATCCCCTTCAAAAGGGTGTGAACGTCACTTTAGATTACGCCTAACACGACGGACTCACTCTTCGCAGTCTCTGGGACAGAACCTGCAGCCACTGCAGTGCCACCAACACAAAAACAATGGCGATCCCAGAGACTTGATGCCGACCCAGCCAAAATTCGTTAGGAAAAGAGACCAGGCACTTTTGTCGAGAACACAAAAAATGAAGTGGCCGGAAACCGTTTTTTAAATGTGGTGGGGACAGTAATACGCAATACCAACCTAATTTTCCCGGTTAAATTCAAATAAAGGATGCAAACCTATTTATAAAAAAAATGCTCTCACAGAAAAGTCACTAAATGCGGTTTGCAACACTGGAGGAAAAAAACCCGCGGTTTTCAAACTAACCAATGAGGAAATACATCAATAGTTTCGTACCAGTATATAGGGGGCAGCACCGACCAAGTGGATAGAAAATACGTAAGACGCACACTGAGATGTTGTCGGATCTATTTCCACGGTTGGAATTTTTATAACAAGGACGTCGAGACACCCTTCATACATAGACCGAACATTTGCCTACCGGACCCCTCCCAACATAGCAAGTAGGAGAAAAATAACCCGCTAGACTATAAGAAGCTCAGCATTGAAACCATCAACTGTAAAATCAATTACTGGAGAACAGAGCTTGCATCAAACCCAGGAATATTCGAACACTCAACCAATTCCCATATGAGTAAAGCTATACTGAGTGTAGAATTTAGTTGTATTTTAGTTACAGTCTTAGTCAAAAGTTTCCTTTGCTCTTTATAAATGTTTTCTCTAATATTCATATGGTTTAACGCCATTTTTGTAAAACATTTCTACAGTAATAAAGTTGTTTCTGAACCTGAACCTAAAAATACACCTTGAACTACTGCTCAAACTCGGCACAAGAGTGTTCAGATGTTAAGTTTGCTGACCACTAGCTAGCCCTACAAAACCCTTCAATCCGACTAACTGAGCTAGTTATTAACTTTATATAACTATGATTATATATAAATTATATAATATAAAAATACGATTTTGTTTATTCTTTTAGTCCTGGTTTTATCCCTCGTTTATCTCCCATTTACAAAAGTGCATAACTCGTATTTGTTTTATCTTCTCCTTCTCAAATTAATAAAGATATCCTATTGGCCTCGGTTGTTCCTGGTCAAACCGTGGACCTAACTATGTTTTCGTGCTATCAAAACTAGCTAATCCGTGAAGGATATGGGGTTCGGATTGTCCCAATATCCTCGAAGATAAACATAAGCGAATGAACTGTTCATCTAAATGTTTCCCCCCTATTACTGAAACCATTTGTGATGCGGCAACGCCGCCATACCCCAGCTGTTTATTTTCGTGAACGTCAAAGAAAATTACGAAAGTGCAGATAAACAAAACAATCGAAAGTTTTTATGTGATTTTTAAAGAACTGTGATCTTAAATTCCAATTACGATGTCCAGATAATGCGATATGCGTAGTGTCCACAGTAATTCGATGGAATGCCTCCTTTTAAGGTAACTTCCTAGACACTATATAACCTCCAAACCTAGCTCTATAAAATACCCTTAATTTGTGTACAGAAAGACGAGTCGAAGAGCCTTGATTATTTACCTGAATAAACAAATATGTAACGTTGCCTTAAACGTAAAAATGACACGTTACAGTCCTTCGACCTATGACCTATATCTTTGATGAGTGTGCATATTACCTTGTCTAAAGGGCTTGACAAAGTTTGATTAGCTCAAAACGTCTCCCAGCTAATCTATTCTGTGAAAAATGTCTTTTAAAAAATACATATTTAAACCGTAACTTCTATAAGTGTACTAAATAGCAAAACTAGTTTATAGTTTAAACTCCGTTAAGTGCTTAAAAATATGTGTTCTAGGCTAAAAACTTGAAATATTGATAAAAAATGATCAATGTTATTGCTTATAGAGTACAACCCCATTAAATTATTTTTAATTAGGGGAGGCTGTGCGTCAAGGTAAAAAATTGTCTTGGATCCAAATGTGAATCATTATTCACGCAGTGCCCAAGTGCGTACGCATTCTGACGCCTAGTTTAAGAAAAAACTTAAACACCTACATATAAATATGTATTGTTAAAAAATTGGATCGAAACGACCTGTAAGGTCAGGTTAGTTTCAAGGGAAACACCTACGGCTTCTAAGGCAAGTAGTAAATGATAAATAGCGTTCTTAGTACACAAGTTTTAAACTGGTAATGAACTAAGCTGATAAAATAAAAATGTGTCAGGTATATGTCTTTTTGTGCCTATTCGCGCACAGGTGGTATCTAAATAATCAACTTAATAGAGTGTGTGTATAAGGAGCGTTGCGGTGCATATTCGAAAAATGAAACTACATGCAAAAATTATGAACAGAGAGAAAAATAGAGACCGGTTCTGAGTCTATTTAATTTATGAAATACTTGCTTTTATTACTAAATCTCTAAAACAAAATACAAATTTGTATTTGGTTTTTGAAATCTTAATACTAAATATTAATATTAGCTTCTGGTGATTCCCCAAGATTCGGCCTATCTGAATTTGACATGGGCCCGTGTGGATGGATTAATATAAAACTTACAATACTATGAACAATTAGTACTATTTGTAATCGCTAAAAAAAAACATAAGAAGAAGCAATGGTAAAACATTATTAAAATTAAATATTGACTTTGACTAAAACGAGTACATAATATGTATTATTGAAGAAAAATAAAAATGTGAATTAAATGTAGTTATTTTAATGAAAAGTGGGAACTTGTGTGTACACAAAGGTGAAATGGCGGCACATGCTGTCTGTCCTGTAAGAATTGGGTTAACCTAGGTATAAAAATGACCCATTACGTTAGTCGCGCACTTACCTGATGCCTACTTGGAATAAATACTAGTAGAAAATGTACGCATAACTTGATTTCTTTAAGCACATAGGGATACAATTTTTCTGTGTGATTAGAACCAGAAAATATAGAATATAAGTAGTTAGAAGTCTGCGATTCGAAGAAAAATATGTACAGTCCTACAGGTCGCTGTAAACACCCGCAAGGGTTATAACATCAGATAATTTAAATAAATAGGCTTTGTGATAGTTTTCTGTTATACCTATGTACAAAAACTCAACAAATAAAAAATATAAGTACATGCAATCTATAAAAATGTAATACGTAGATATTTAATATTTAATCTTAGTAATTCTTTTTATAATAACTTGTGATCAAAACTCTAAAAACTTTATGTTAAATATTACATAAAGTAGGTAAAGCCAAGGAAAACATCTGCCTTTCTTAACTTGTTAAAACCTGAAAAAAAAAGGGTAAAGTTGCTGGTCTTCACGTGTCTGTTCGCCATTCGAGTTAAGGAAAAACATGGTTGGCAAACTAGGCATAAGGTCTGATTTTATTTTGAATACTTAGTTTTACGATAATAAACATCTATAACTAGAGCGCTATAAAGCATTTCTTTTTATAGTATGCTTATCTCATTTTGATTTCAGTTTTTAATTCGTTTAACTTCTAGTTCTCTGTCTGTTAGCTATTTGGTTAATTTATTAAATCAAGCTTATTTCTGCCTTTTCCGTCTTTCTTTCCCTTTCTTTCCTCTTTGGCTACCCCATGCTTCCTTATTTAGGATTCTTTTCACCACAGAACTAGTTATAAAATAATTCTTCAGCTGGCATTAATAGAACATTACAAAACAAAAAAAAAAACTAATTTGTAAGAATATTTAATTTAATTTTAATAAAATTAATGTAATTAAATTTAAGGTTGTAATAAATAGCTGCTCAACATTTATATTATATTAAAAAAGGTAACTGAAGAGTTTCAATTTCTTTAAAAAGTTTTCAGTTTACTTCTCTAGACACTGGTTCTAATAATCCGTACTGAATATACTAAAAGCGGGAAATTATTTAATTATTCATTAAAATGTCCTGTAAATACTTTGACCGGGCTCTAACAAAATAGCTTTTATAAACCATGTAAAAACATTGGCCACACTGTGCCTAAAAAAGGGGCATCCCATTTACAATAGCTCCTGCAAGTCGTTTTTCTGTCAGTCTATAGCTAAACGTGCGAGTTAAAGAACGATTCTTCCTCTGCTAGTTTGCGTTTAGTGAATTTTAAACAAAGTGTGGTGTTTATTAAAAAATCTGTTAATCGTTAATTACCATAAGCATTTAAAAACTTGCATTTGTTAACTAAATTGCTAGTTGGAAAAATCCGAAGTCTCTGTAGTGTTATTACATCAAATCGATCTGAAGATGAGTTTTGCAAGTAAATTAGTCCATGAAATAAAATGCCAATTAGAAAGTGTTAATCAAGCTACAAAAATATCAAAAATCTTGAAGGACTGTGCCAACGCTAGTCGAAGAATAAGCATTGCCCTAAAGAAGTCCCGGACGGTTTATGAAAAAGCCCATCTAACTGCCTGTCTTGGAGAAGTGAAAGGCTTTAAGCATCGCTTGAAGTCAAACATAAAGCAAGGAGGTGGTAATGTCATCGCCAAGAAAACTGCGAAACACCGTGTACAATGGGAAGATGTAAGGTCAGCCTTTAACAGTAGGGCAAGAAGTTGTGTAATTACAAATTTACAACACACTGATGCGCAGCAATTTCTGACGGATAGCTTCAGTTTATTTAAACGTAGAATTAAAAATGTTTTAAAGAAAGAGAACATGATTAAGGTAAACACTGTCTTAAGTGGAGATTTTCAAATTACAACGCAAAAGGAATTAATTACGAAAACTAAGCATTTTAGTATTGCCAATGCTGTAATTGACAATAATACCAATTTGAAAAAATGTTAAAGATCTGCTTTTAACAAATTTGGAAGAATTTCAGCAAAATCGATCTGGATGGTCTCTTATAAAAATAAACAATCTTATTATCGCTATGAACAGATTTTACCCGCTTTGCGCAGGTTATCATTTAAAAATGCCTACATTTATTTTAAATAAAAAAGCATGTGTTACAGTACAAAATACTGATGATTTGTGCTTTGGCTGGGCGATTATGTCAGCAATGTTTCCTGTTGAAAACAACTCAAATAGAGTCTCATCCTATCCGCATCCTCAAGAAGTTTTAAATTTAAAAGGAATAAAGTTTCCAGTGACTTTAAACCAAGTGGCTCGCTTTGAAAAGCAAAATAATATATCTATTAATATATATCGCCTGCAAAAACATAATGAAAACAGTTTTAAAGTACTGCCTGCTTATATTACCGGGGAAAAGTACGAAAAACATGTTAATTTGTTATTAGTACAAAATAACTATTATTTAGAGAATGAAGAGATAAAAGTTCTTTCTGCACCAACTTACCACTTTGTATGGATAAAAAATCTTTCAAGGCTCGTGAGTAGACAACTTAGCAAATTCTCAAAAGATAAATACATTTGCAACAGATGCCTGCATTATTTTTATTCGAAGGATGGACTCGACCAACATATAAAAGACTGCCAAATTATTGGCAGTATCGTGGTTCCGAAATTACCAAATAAAGAGAACAACATTGTAGAATTTAAAAACTTTAAAAATAAACAATTTGTATCCTTCATTATTTATTGCGACATCGAATGCTTACTGATGCCTATGGTAAAAAATAGTAGTAAAAGAACTCAAAAATATCAGCAGCATGTGCCTTGTTCAGTGGGGTACTACGTAAAATGTGCTTATGATGATTCCCTTTCATTTTATCGGTCGTACACGGGGCCTGACTGTATGGAATGGTTTAGTAAACAATTACTGGAGTTCGCTGAAAACTTAGAAACTGTATTTCTCTGTGACTTGCCCATGGAACTATTAAGTAAGAAACAAAAACTTAACTTTAATAAAGCTAAAAAATGTCATATTTGTGAACAGAATTTTTCAGTTGGTGACAAGAAAATACGCGACCACTGTCACCTTACTTCAGAGTACCGTGGCCCTGCGCATGAAAGTTGTAATCTAAATTTTCAGGATAGTCATACTGTCCCTGTAGTATTTCACAACCTTAGCTCTTATGATGGACATTTGTGTGGCCTATTTAAAATGCATTGTGTGACATTTGTGGCAGCTTAAAGACGTTGCCGCCATTTTGTGACATTGTAATTGGAACAAACACAATTTGCCAATCTGTGACACAAAAACCCACTGAATAATTAAACAAATATCTGGAAGCAGAACTGTATTTTCCAGCTAGGTAAAACATTGATATGCCCGGTAACTTTTATACAGTGGACTTCAGAAATAAGAAAATTTTAAGTGCGCCACATTATTTAATACCAATGTTTTACAAAGAAGATCTTAAATAAAATACAGTTCAACCCAAACGTTGCAGCCAAACAATGAAATTCTACTTACTTCCGAGGCTTCCAGAGTATTTGTGTAATTAAAAACCCAAAAAAATTGACTAATAGACAGAATAAAATTCTAAAAGATTGAATTATGATGACAAAACTAGAAGCACTTTACAGGTAGACGGACTCCTTTAACAGGTCATAGTGTACCTACATCTGAGTCAGTAGCATAGGACTCAATTATATGAATGATTGTTAAAAAAAATATATATATCCAAAATCGTTCCATCATAGGGGAGATCTAGACCAAATATCTGCTGTCATCATTCTACATTGGGTAGAATGAGACAGACAGCAACCCAGTCCGAGATCCACCCCATGAGGTAAACATGTGTAACGAAACCGCTAAAACATATAACCTCATCTCTCTTTTGTCTCCGCAAAGTTGGTCATCGGGTTGTACAAATAACACAAAGATTTAGTTCATCTTGTATAATTAGATCTGAGGAAAAAAAAAACCAAATCAGTTAGGGCCAAAATAGCAAGGCACTCCAAATTTCACAGGAGAAATTGTCTTAAATAAATGAAATGAAGGAAAACAAGTCAATTTAGTAAATATGCCGCAAAATTGTGGTTATGACGTCATACCGTTACCTTGCGTTTACAAGCAAGGTTGAAATTATACTGTGAAGAATTATATATGAAAAGATTACGTCTAAATTATATTAAAAATTTATATGAAAAGATTATGTCTAAATTATATTGAAGATTTATGTGAAAGACTATATCCGAAGCTTGCTCCTACCTTGGTCCTTGAATTATTTAATAATTATTGGTGTTTATTTGGTAAACCTGGAAGTGTTGTAGGTTTCCCGACATACTCCTGCTACTGCTGTTCCGGCTTGCCCGCGCCTCCCCTACTGCCGCTTAGCACATCACGCTAGGGCAGCACATGGTCTCAAGTGTTGATGGTTCCTTGCCCCGAGCGTAAAAAGGTTGTGGGATTCTTGCCCGAGCGTAGAACCCTTTCCCAGGGTTATAACTGGCCCGTCCGGCTTCCCACCAGCGTCCAGCACCGCTGCCGATGGAATGGACAGGGCAATGCTCTTTCCGTGCGAATGGCGTAGGCCGACTTAAATCCCTCTATGTAGAGGATATGAGCCGTCCACGAGATACGCCTCACGACGGACTCACTTCCACAGTTTCTGGGATATCTCCTACAATCGCTGTAGTGCCAATCACCAAAAACAAAGGCGATCCCAGAAACTGTTGTCGACCCAGCCAAAATTCGTTAGCAAGAGAGACCAAGCACTTCGTCGAGAATACCAGAATAATCAAGTGGCCGGAAACCGTTCTGTAAATTTGGTGGGGAGTGGGGACGGTAAAACGCAATAGTACCAACCTAATCTTCCCGGTCAAATTCAAATAAAGGATGCAAACCTATTTATAAAAAACTTTTTCGCCAAAAATAAATCTCTACCTTCAGTGGCAGACTGGAAGAAAAAACACGGGGTTTTCAAACTAACCAATGAGGTACAGCAATAGTTCTATACAGGTCTATAGGGGCAGCACCGACCAAGTGGACATTGCAATTAGGTAAAACGTACATTGAGGTGTTGTCGGATCTATTTCCACGGTTGGAATTTTTATAACAAGGACGTCGAGACACCCTCCATACACATTATTAATATTCGAACACTCAACCAATTCCCATATGAGTAAAGCTATACTGAGCGCAGAATTTAGTTGCACTCCAGTTACAGTCTTCGTCATAAGTTTCCTTCGCTCTTTATAAATGTTTTCTCTAATATTCATATGGTTTAACGCCATTTTTGTAAAACATTTCTACAGTTATAAAGTTGTTTCTGAACCTGAACCCAAAAATACACACTGAACTATTGCTTAAAGGCACAAGAGTGTTCAGATGTTAACTCACACGATTTCGTTTATTCTTTTAGTCTTGGTTTTTATCCCTCGTTTATCTCCCATTTACAAAAGTGCATAACTCGTATTTATTTTATCCTTTCCCTATCAAATTAATAAAGATATCAAAGTGGCGGAGCCTCGGTTGTTCATGGTCGGCCCAAATATGTTTTTGTACTATCAAAACTAGTTAATCCGTGAAGGATATGAGGTTCGGATTGTCCCAATATCCTCGAAATAAACGTAAGGGAATGAAATGTTCATCTAAATGTTTCCTTCCTGTTACTGAATCCATTTGTGATGCGGCAACGCCGCCATTCCCCAGCATAACAGCTGTTTAACTTTCATGACGACAAGAGAATCACAAAATTCCACAGATAAAAACAAAACAATCAAAATTTTTATGTGATTTTCCCGAAGCCTGTGATCTTAAATTCCAATTACGATGTCCAGATAATGCGATGTGCGTAGTGTCCACAGTAATTCGATGGAATGCCTCCTTTTAAGGTAATTTCCTAGACACTATATAACCTCCAAACCTAGCTCTATAAAATACCCTTACTTTGTGTACAGAAAGACGAATCAAAGAGCCTTGATTATTTACCTAAATAAACAAATATGTAACGTTGTCTTAAACGTAAAAATGACACGTTACATTTGATAATTGAAAACATCGTCAATTTGGATGGCTCAATAAATTTGCTGCCAGTTAACAAAGAAAAATATATGGCATTTACCAAAAAAATTAACGGAAATTTAATTGAATTTAGATTTATCGATTCTTTTCGCTTTATGGCCAGCAGCTTGGATAAGCTTGCTTCATATCTTAAGGAGTATCCGCTGATCAAAAATGAATTTCCTCACTTGTCTGACGAACAATATAAACTTATTTTCAAAAAGGGAAATTTTTGTTATGACTACATGGATAGTTGGAGAAAATTAAAAGAGACGTCTTTGCCTGAAAAACGTCATTTCTTTAACACCCTGGAAAATAAAGAAATTTCGTCAATTGATTATGAGCATGCACTGGATGTATGGGAAAGTTTTGGTTGTGAAACCCTACAAGATTATATGGAATTTTATATGCAAATTGACATAGTCCTCTTAATGCAGGTATTTCAGCAATTTAGGGAAAGTTGTCATAAAACATATGATTTAGACCCTGCGAACTATTTTACCCTTCCTGGTTACACATGGGATTGTATGCTATACCATACGCAACAAAAATTAGAGCTTTTGACGGACTATAATATGGTCACTTTTAGAGAGCGCAGTATTAGAGGAGGGTTGAGCCAATGTTCAAAAAGATATTCGAGGCCAACAACAAATACATGGCTAACTATGACTCATACAAAGAAACATCTTTTTTGATGTATTTTGACATTAATAATCAGTATGTATTTAGTATGAGTCAGTTATTGCCTTATGGTAAATTTAGTTGGTTAGAAAGTGACAAAATTACTTATTTTGATGTTTCCAAAATTGAGGATGACTCAAGTGAGGGATACATTCTAGAAGTCGACTTGTTCATTCCGGTTGAATTACACGACTATTTCTCAGACTTACCTTTATGCCCTGAACATCAGTGTCCGCCTGGTGGAGACAAGAACCCAAAAAAATAAAAAACTTATGGCTACACTGCATAATAAAAAGGATTATGTAATTCACTATACAAATTTAAAACAAGCTTTGAGACTTGGTATAAAACTTAAAACAATTCATAGAATTTTATGTTTTGAGCAATCCGCATGGCTGAAACCATATATTGACTTAAATACTCGATTAAGACAGAATGCTAAAAATGAATTTGAGAAAAACCTTTTCAAATTAATGAACAACGCCGTGTTTGGAAAAACCATGGAAAATATTAGAAATCATAGTGTTGTCAAATTAATCAAGAAATGGGACGGACGATTTGGAGCTGAAGCTCTGATTTCTCGACCAGAGTTTAAAAGTATAATCATATTTAATGAAAATTTGGTTGCTGTTGAACTTGAAAAAACAGAAATATATTTCAATAAACCGATATATGTGGGAATATGTATTTTGGACATTGCCAAAACAACTATATATGATTTTCACTATAACTACATGGTACCCGCTTTTGGTAAGGATTGTACTGTTGCATATACAGATACTGACAGTTTATAACATCCAAAATCATGACATTTATGATTCAATACGGCGGGACTGCCACAAGTATTTTGACACCTCGGATTATGCTGAAGACAACCTACATAACATTCATAGGGTAAATAAAAAGGTTCTAGGAATGATGAAAGATGAAAACAATGGAGAAATAATGACGCATTGTATTGGCCAAAAGTAAAGCTGTAAGAGTGACTAAGAAAACCAAGGGTGTAAAGCAAAATGTTGTAAAAACAAAAATATCATTTGAGGACTATGTTGACTGCCTAAATACATTTCAAGAAAAAATAGTTACGCAAAATCTTATAAGATCCGAAAAGCACCGCCTATACTCTGTAAAACAGACGAAAATCGGAGTCAGTCCCCTGGATAACAAACGGTCTATTTCAAAAGAGTCTTATGAAACGTTGCCGTGGCGGCACTATAGTATTAAGTGAAAATATAGTTTTAATTTAAGCTTAGTAATGTGTTGTTTGCTTACATAGTGTTTGTTTATGTATCTTATCTTAGTTCTAAACCTGAATGTAATCTTTGTTTTGCCTAAGAATAAAAATGATATTTATATATTATTATATAAAATATGTAGTGATATCATATGCGTAGGGTAACACCTAGTATTTTAATGTAAACATTAATATATACACTTCCATAGTAATAGTCATATTATCCATAATGGTATTATAATTATTATAATATAACTGCTAAAATATAATTATTCGATCATGCGTGTAGGTATAGCTATAGCAACTTTTTACAATAAATAAATGAAAAGTAATCTTGTGCTATTATTATTTACCTTGATTTAGTAGTGCCTAAAATTGAAAAACAGAAATAATATAAAACCCATAAAGAGTAATAAAATATTTTCTGAAAAACAAAACTATTTATTAGGTGTTAAAATTGCATGACTAAACCATAGTCATCAAAGTATTATGATCAGATTTAACTAGTCCACTGTTTCAGTTAAATACATTTCTGTAACAAGCATAAGATGTCAGATGTTAATGGACAATTTCCTTTCATCAAACCAACTTTTAATATTTGCAAAATCCCTCTCCGCTGTCTCTTTAACTTCTTCCCACGTATCTGCAGTGTAGTAAAGAACTGTGTCATCTGCAAATGAGGCTGGATCTTCTTCAGTGTTTAGTGAAAACAATAGCGCAACTTTTTTCTCATTTAAACAAACTAGTATCTCTTACCGTTTCCGAAATCCCCATGTAGTTGCTTTTATCTGGAACACCCTGTACATTTTTGAGATCAGGAAGAAAAGGTCAATAAAAATCTAAAATAATATACATTGAAAAAAACCATCGTCCTGTTAAATTTTGACATCTAGAATTTTTTCTGGTCCAAAGTTTCTTAAAATTAAAAAATTATGAAACTTTTTTATTTATCATATTTTGATATCTATTTAAATAAACGTTTTAGATATGGCGTAAAAATATACGGGAAAACCCTGTACTGTAGACTAATAAAGTAACGTAGTTTTCAGAGATTGAATTTTAAAAAAATAGCTACTTAGAACCTAGAACCACTTACTAGGTCTTACGGATGGCTGTACGTACTTACGTATCTACTACTCCTTTGTTTTTGGCATAATAGTCGGCCAGAGCTTTGAGTATATGACTCATATTGAGGTGCAACCGGCAAGCTTTATCATATTGAGGGGCAGATGGCGCTGAAATAAATTCGTCCAGTGCGCAATATTCAGGGACTGGAATATGATTTAGTTGCATGTGCGAGTTCCGAAGTTCATGCCTATTATACATATGCCATTAGATCATAGTAGCATGGATCATTTGTTAGGTGATCCGTGATAGAAGTCTCTAAATATTGTGTACTAGACGAATTTACTTCAGCGCCATCTGCCCCTCAATATGGTAAAGCTCGCTGGTGGCAATTCTATATGGGTTATTTACTCAATGGCCAGAGTTCAAACTTTGTAATTATTCCTACATATCTATGCAAGTATTTTACCCAAATTTTAAGAGGTGTAGGTAGCTGTGATCGTTTATTAGGAATGTACGCCCAAGCAGTGTGTAATTTTAGCCTAAATTTTAATAATAAAATTTTTTATGGCCTACTACATTCCATTTGTAAAAATATTCCTTTTTTTTTTGGTTAAATTTAGGTACTTTATAGAGGCAAGTACAAAACTCAGGTGGATGCTGTTATCTTAAACTGTATAAAATAGGCCCGTTTGACCCAGTTTTGCGAAACAAGATCGGGGTATAAAACTCGTGCAGCCTTGGTCCATAGAGATATGCAGGACAAGGTTATCAAAGGCCCGGGAAAACGCACTGGATTATGAGGCTTGCCGGGAAGGTGCCCAAGGTTACTATGAAAGGCGCGTAGTAAGGGTAAACAAGGCGATGATTGGCCCACCTTCGTTTTTTAGCATTCTTGGAAACAGTTGGATAGTGTGCATTATAGTGCTTAAGTGCCAACATTTCGATACTACTTGACATTCTATTGCAATAATATATCTTTACGCACTGTGGCCATTAAGAAAATAGGTTCGAATATGTGTTTATATATCACGATTTTAATTTGGTTAAATTCTTGGTATGCAAAAATATAGTTTCAAAGACAATAATTAAAATACATAAAAAATAATTTTTTTGATTAATATATAAATAAAATTATACAGGGTGTTTTAACAAAACTTAACAAAGGTTTTTTCGAGTATTTCTTGATAAAATTTGACTTTTTAGCTTACTTTAAATTTTTATAGCACCCTTCCCTCTTCTTGAGGGGTAAACTTTACCTTTATATTTTGAATCGGGAAAGTGAACCTGTTTTGAAGGTCTTTTGAATGTCTACAACAATATTAAAATTTCGAAAATCTATCAATTAGGATTCGAGACACTTGCCTTAAAATTTAACATAGACTGTTAAATTATATATAAAAATTAAAACAGAATTTTATATCTAGGTATACAGGGTTTCCGAAAAGTCCAAGTCCACCCAAATATTTTCTGAAGTATAGAAAATAACTGAACCATATTTGGCAGTGATAGATAACAACAAGAGTTGCTGTATTTAAACAAAACCCTAGTTAGTGATATCCTATTTAAAAGATCCTTGAAAAACCAACATTTTGGCCTAACTGCACCTTGTCTATTCAAACGTATCAAAGTCTAGCGACTGTCATAATTATTATTTTTCGATTTTGGACAAAGGTGGAGGCACTAAATACATTGTTTACCGGGATGCGTCAGATGAGCTAAATTTGAGATATGTTGAAGGCCAAACCTTCCTGATATTTTTAACAACAAAAATTGGGGGGTCATAGGATTCGTTTTCGAGTTATACTTATTTAAATGTGCGCCATTGAAATATGGAAAAATATGACCTTTTGTAGTTTTTTTGTAATAACTTATCGCCAAATAAAAATAAAAAACTGATATTAGTCTTATTTTATTGACAAGAGTCCTTTAAGGAATTTTATCAATTTTTGACATATAGTTTGCGTCACATACCTACAGAGTGCCTCAAAATAATTTAAAAAATATTACAGGAAAAATACCTGACATTTATTAAACATAAATACAGGAAACTAAAAATGCATAGTCAAAATTAACTTCACTTGCCTTCATGTGAGTCGTTTTAACTATTCTAGCGTGATGTTTGCATAATAGGTTATGTGAAAAGCATACAGGGTATTTAAAAAAAAATTATTCAACGCATGACATATAATAATATTGTCTACGGATAGTGTGTTTACCGGGATGCGTCAAATGAGGTGAACTTAAGATATGGGAACTTCCTTAAATTACGTAACGCAATAATTCAGGATTATTGACCCCCCCCTCCCCCCCTCGTAACGCATATTCAAGAAAAAAAACACATTAAAAACACATTAAGTGTAACGCAAGGCCAAACTCCCCCTCCCCCCTTGAGTGTTACGTAATTTAAGGATAGGCCCTATGTTAGAGCCCAATCCGTTCTGATACTTGTCTCAAAAAAATTGGCGGGCCATCGGTTTCGTTTTCGAGCTATAATTATTTAAATGCGCGCTACTGGATTATGGAAAAATATGAGTTTTTGCAGTTTTTTTGGTATAACTTTTCGTCAAAGACAAGGGCGGATCTAGAGGTGCTTCTCGGGGGGGGGGGCACTTTAGGTGACATTCTCTGTTGGTAAAAAACGGTATATATTTTTTTAAGCAGCATTTTATTGAATTAGTCAGTGGTTGTAATTTCGATGATAATAACAATAGACACTTTCATGTGCCGCAGGCAAAAATTTTGAATTTTTATTAGCAAAATCATTACTTTTTACTTATTTTTTGTATATTCAAAAAATTCTCGGGGGAGGCAAGTGCCCCTAGTGCCCCCCCCTGGATCCGCCACTAGTCAAAGAGAAATGAAAAACCAATATTAATTTTATTTTGTTAAAAAAAAAAGAGTATTTTTACATATGTTCTCAATTTTTGACATATAGTTTTCGTCATATATCTCTACAGAGTGGCTCAAATTATGAATAATAGAAATACAGGAATAATAATAAACTTAAAGGGTATTCCAAACATATTTTGAATTTGCATGATTCCCAGATAATTTTGACTATGCATTTTTAGTTTCCTTTCTTTATATTTGATAAATCTCAGGTATTTTTCCTGTATTTTTTTTTAATTATTTTGAGCCACTCTGTAGGTATGTGACGCAAACTATATGCCAAAAAATGATAAAATACCTAAAGGGACTATTTTTGGCGATAAGTTATTACAAAAAAAAACTACAAAAGGTAATATTTTTCCATATTTCAGTGGCGCGCATTTAAATAAGTATAGCTCGAAAACGAATCCTATGACACCCCCCCACCCCCGATTTTTTTTGATAAAAATATCACGAAGGTTTGGCCTTCAACATATTTCAAATTCAGCTTATCTGACGCATCTCGGTAAACAATGTATTTAGTGCCTCCTCCTTTCACAAGTTTTGTCTAACCATAGCTCGAAAAGTCTGTCAAAAACTTCAACTTTAAACGAAAGTAAGTCAAAAATTTAAAAAACATGTTGGACGTAAACAAATGACAGTTACATGTTAGTTTTTGAAAGACCTTTCGAACAAGCTAATGGTTAGGCAAAACTGGTGAGAGGAGGAGGCACTAAATACATTGTTTACCGCGCTGCGTCAGATAAGCTGAATTTGAGATATGTTGAAGGCCAAACCTTCCTGATATTTTTTCCAAAAAGAATTGGGGGGTCATACGTTCGTTTTCGAGTTATAAATATGAGATAATGTACCTTTTTGCAGTATTTATTATCTGGGACACCCTGTATATTATCTCAGTGTTAAAAATTCATGGATAACGAAGTTAGAAATAGTGTCAATTAAAATGGAGATGAAAAGTGACAATCAGGGATAAAAAGTGGCAGATCGGGCTTAAAAGGAAGTACGAAAAGTAGCGTATAAAGCATATTTTTTTCTTGGCGAATTGTAGAGGGTGACACCAGTTTTAAATAAAAGTTTCACTTCAGAAATACTACCGCAAGAACAAAGAGAACTATACCAATATCAACATTTTTATCAAAAAATTTCAAAAAATTAATTTGGAAAAGTATAAAATTTTAGTTATGCAACAGTTAAAATATCGAAATGCGGATTCGACTAGTTATAAAATTTTGGGCGCCAGGCGACACCGTATTCAAAATTTTTAAAAATATGTTTTGTCGTTAAAATTGGATAATTTTGTCTACAAATCAAAAAAAGAACCAAGTCTCTAGCTCAAACTATTAAGAAGTTGTCAAAATCACGTGACCATCTGTCAATTTAACAGAAAAGTATCAAATATGTTTTTTGTAAGATTTTTGACGCTAAGTTTAAATATGTAACTGCGGGTGCGCTTATCTGTGCATAAATTATTTTTTCCCTTAATGGACCCATGCCATTGTCGTACTTCTATGGAACGAAAACATCGAATTATGTATGCCGCATATTTTTTGTTTTTTTCAGGAAAACTATTAACTTTACGATAAAAAGTGTACTATCCTTTTTTAAAAATTAAATTGTCTTTTAGCTGAGGTACATTTTAACCCCGTGAGGGTTCGTTTTACATAAAAAAATTACCCTCAAAAATAAAATTGTAACTTACGCTTCGGCCATGTTTAAGCCCTTAACCTCAGTATCAGTTTCTGTTTGAAACTAATAGCCGTTTCTTATTTAGCTTGCCATCCTTTTTCGTTCTGTATAGTTTTTTAGTAACTTTCATGACTTTGGTGAAAATATGAAAATTTTGTACCTGGGGGTAGGTATAGGCCAATTTAGTGGTTTTTTGAGTGTAACTCGAGAACCGCTTAATCTACAGCAAATATTAGACCCACCATAAATACATATTAACAATTTGCATATTTTTTATATTTTATGTTTTTTTTGTCAAACCAGTAGTTTTCTCGAAAAAATCAAAAAACCTAAAAAAAAATAGCGTATTTGAGGAATTTACAGAATTTATACTAGAGAGACAAATAAAAAACAAAGTATTGATAGTGATTTTTGAGAGGCCATTACAGTAGAAGCTAATCACAATTTGTTTGGGTAAAACCGATGTCATAATAAAAAAGTTACGTACATTTGATTCAAACTCCTTTTCGCCATCTTTAAACCAAGATGGCGGGTTGTTTATGCAGGATTTTCGCAGGTATCTCCATTTTTTTTGGGACATGGTCTTATGACAAATCGATTAAAATATATGAGTATCGGTTTGCAATTCAAGCCCAAAATCCTACTGGGCTCTTATAGACCAAAAGGACTCTTTTTTTCAATATAATAAAACTAATATCGGTTTTTTATTTGATGACAAGTTATAGCAAAAAAAACTACAAAAAGTCACATTTTTTCATATTTCAGTAGCGCGCGTTTAAATAAGTATAGCTCGAAAACAAATCCTATGACCCCGCAATTTTTTCGGAAATTATAGCAGGAAGGTTTGGCCTTTAACTATCACAAATTCAGCTCATGTGACGCATTTCGGTAAACAATGTATTTAGTGCCTCCTCCTTTGTCCAAAATAGTTAAGCCAAAATGTTGGTTTTTCAAAGACCTTCCAAACATGATATCACTAAATAGGGTTTTTGTTTAAAAACAACAAACTTGTTAATTTTGACAAAAACTAAAAAATGACCGCTTCTATACCGGCCCCCAATGCAGGGGCAACACACCCGGCCTTCCATAAAATAGATCTCTTGATGTTATTGATCACTGCTTACTGCCCAATATGGATAAGTTATCTTCAATAGTTCACAAAATATTTGGATGGACTCGGACTTTTCGGACACCCTGTATACATAAAATATCTCAAAAATAGTTTAACGTTTTTGTTTCTTGTTTAATAAAAAACTGTACAGAAAGCGATATGTGTATAAAAAATGACTGTGTAAAATAATAATTGTGTTGAATGGCTTTTTCAAGTGAATACCCTGAGAACTAGCGTTTCTACACGGTAACACTGACCGTGATATAAAGTTTTCAAAATTTGTCATCAATAGCTTCGTTCCATCAGGCCGTTCGACAGTCATAAAATTGTCCGAAAAATCCTATTTTCGTTCCAGGGACCCAATTCTTGAACCACTCGGATTTTTTGTCGTATACGAGTAAAATTCGAATGGTTGTTTCGAGTGCTTGGAAAAATAGCTATTCTTGAATGCCACTCGAACGCCAATTCCGTGTACGACTTTTTTTTCAACTACACTACTTGGCAACGCTGCTTTCGTATAATTTTGACCAAACTAACGCCGGTATGTGCGCCTTAGAGTTGGGCAAAACAATGATTTTCGACTAACCGGTGAAGTAGCGACAGCGATTTATAAGTAACCAGTGATTTTTAACGGTGATTTCAATCACTGTATAAAATATTTCTATTATTCATTCTTCATTCACTATTTTACCTAGTAAAATATTTCTATATATTTCTAGTATTATTTATTTTACCTAGTATTACGGAGAGCATCCCCTGCGGCTGCGGCTATACAGTTATTTCGGCCGCGAAAAAGGTTACCTAATATTCGGTAGTGCTATTTATGATTTAACTGGCTAGTTGAAAATCACCGTTTTCGTTTGTTACGGTGAAACGCGATTTCACTGCCAAATATGCGTTCGGGTGCGACCAGCGACACGATGACGTCGTGAGACAAGACCTTCCTCAGATACCGGTAATAATATTTACCAATCACTGAATAACTGCTTGTGCAGAATTTCGATAACCGGTAGCGCCAGTGATTTTTGTTTCACTGTTACTGAATCGCAGTGATCGATATATCGCCCATCTCTAGTGCGCCTAAACTTGCCGCGATGAAGTAAGGTTGACAGTAGATTGACATTACATCTTTTGATATTTTTATACTTATTTACCTAATCTGTGTTTTGATACTTATTTACCTAATCTGTGATCTTTTGTTTTTGTAATTTTTTTTTTAAAGAGTGATTTATTTTCACGATATGTTTTTTTTAGAACAAGAAGCTGTGTTTTATTTTGGTAACAGCAATGATTGTGTAATCATTGGTACCGGTAAGTACCAAATTATAGTAATGGAAATTTGGGGCCTAGGGGCATCTAACCTCTTTGAAGTGTGGAAATTTGGGGGTAAAATTCGCAGTTGAATTTTGAGACTGCTTAAAAGAAAACATAAACTTCATAAGTATTCTAAAGGGGTCTTGAACTTGAGGCTTTGTTTGTAATGAGTGGCCACTGTTTGATATGAACTTGCATACTTCATGCTTTGACAAAAATTGTACAAGTGTTAAGTAACATAGGGGTTTTTACTGAAACATTTGGAGTTTGCATTTTGTCTTTAGTATAGAAACAATTTAATTTTTTGCTCCCAGTGTTTTTTCTCAGTTTCTTTTTGAGTAGAACAGTTTTGCCTTTTAGGCCGATAAGCATAATAAACATTTCAAGTAAAAGTTGACATAATCAGTAACCTTTGTTCAAAAAACCCATTTTTTTGTTTAAATTTGAATATCTTTACATGTCAATTAACTGCAAAAAAATTTAAAACTGTAGTAGACTAAAGCAGCCCTCATAGGATCAGTATGATTTAATTTGAATATGTACATTATTTTTATAGATGTCTTTGTTTTTCAAAAGTTATAAACAAGGACATATATAAAAATCTTGCCAGTAATACAGATCCAGTGAGGTCTGCTGTGGTACACTCAATGAAAAAACTTTTTGTTACAGGTTTCTCAGAGAAGACATGATGATCATTTTTGAGGTGTGAAGCAGTTTTTGCCCAGCGGTCCTGTTGCAATGATGATCCTACTAGAAATACTCAGATGCATTTGGTGATCTATTAACTTTTAAAGAACTTTTTTAAATAAATTATAAGTAAAATAAAGTTTATTGTAGTTTTATTGTAAAAAAGATTATACAACTTCTTACATAAAAGCTTATACAGTGAGAACGAGCAAGTTGGAATACATTTTCCAGCAGGTTCAATTAAAAAATTTTTGAATAAACCAAAATCATGCCTACTGAGATTTTTAATGAGCAATATTTTTGATAAATTTTTTTGGACAGAACCCCAGAAAGGGGTCTAGCAAGATAAAACTTGTGGCACCTTGTTGGAAAGCCTATGTAAAAAGAAAAATTGTAGTTCACTTTTTTTTGGAAATCTGTCAAATTAAAAAAAAACATTTTTTATTAGTTTTTTAACAAACTGCTACAAGTTGAGTCTACCAGTTGCAAAAAAAAATTTGGTATTACTGGACCTCTTGTCAGGGGTCCACCACCTATATTTTAATAAAATTATAGGTTTTACTTTAAATGACACTTATATTCTCTAAAAATTACAAAAAAATAGAAATAATTTTCTTTTTGTTAATTTAAAAAAATTATTTGATACCCTTTCTAACAAGGTGCCTTAAGTGGGGTCATTCCATCTTAAAAAATAAGTTGTATGCTAGTGGACCCCTTTCTGGGGGTCTGTCCAAAAAATATTCTGTAAAAATATTGCCAGTTCAAAATTTCAGTTAACATGTGTTTGGATTTTATCAAAAAACTTAAATTTAACTGACTAGCAAGTTTATTCCAACTGGCTTGTTCTCACACTGTAGTCATATTGCATAGCGTTTTTTAATGCACTTGACAGTAAGCACTTATTATGTACTTTGAAATGTAAATAAAGAAAAATAATGTTTTTATATTTATTTTTGGCCAACATAGAAAAAGTCAGAAAAAATAGTGAATCTGGTAAAAGTATGAGATTAGGTTTATTATTTACATGCAGGGGATTTTCCTACTTGAAGCCGTTGGGCCCTTATATTATCCAAAAATTAAGCAAAATAAGATAAGGTCTTGTACCCAGGGGGGAATCAAGAGGTATCAATGCCCCACAAAATAGTTGATAAGTGTGTTAAAAGAGACACAAATAAGACAAAAAAATTGCACAATACTCAAATTTTTATTGAAACTTTTTAATCCCCCAGTCCCTCCCGAAAACGCTCTTTTATATATTTTTCCTTGAAAATGTGTTACAAAGTTTTTTAATTATTTTTCTTTTTTAGAGCGTTCATTCATAAATTATTAACGCAAAAATTCAGGATTTTTCACTCCCCCCCCCAGTCGTAAGGCATTTCCAAGAAAAAAAGAAATTAAAAAAAACTGAGTGTCACAAGAGGCTATCTCCCTTCCACCTCTTTGCGTCCTCAAGCCCTTTTATTGCTAAATCGCGTCTTTTTTCACAAGACCTCCCAGTTTTTTTTTAAATAAAGAAAAATTAAGCTAACACCAAAAAATATATTAAAGTAAACAAAAATGTTAGGTTAGATCACTCAGATTTAGAGATGGGCGATATTTCGATCACTGCGATTCAGTAACAGTGAAACAAAAATCACTGGCGCTACCGGTTATCGAAATTCTGCACAAGCAGTTATTCAGTGATTGGTAAATATTATTACCGGTATCTGAGGAATGTCGCGTCTCACGACGTCATCGTGTCGCTGGTCGCACCCGAACGCATATTTGGCAGTGAAATCGCGTTTCACCGTAACAAACGGAAACGGTGATTTTCAACTAGCCGGTTAAATCATAAATAGCACTACCGAATATTAGGTAACCTTTTTCGCGGCCGAAATAACTGTATAGCCGCAGCCGCAGGGGATGCTCTCCGTAATACTAGGTAAAATAAATAATACTAGAAATATATAGAAATATTTTACTAGGTAAAATAGTGAATGAAGAATGAATAATAGAAATATTTTATACAGTGATTGAAATCACCGTTATAAATCACTGGTTACTTATAAATCGCTGTCGCTACTTCACCGGTTAGTCGAAAATCACTGTTTTGCCCAACTCTACTCAGATTCGTATACGGAAATTGAGATTCGAGTGGACTTTACCCAAAGAAATAGTTGAATGTTTTTGACTTTACCACTCGACTCTATTTCCGAACGAAAAACTCATATACGAGCTTTCAAGAATTCGAATGGTGATTATCCGTATACGTTTCGCCGAATCCGTATACGGATTTATTTCAAGAATTGGGTCCCAGGTCGACGTTGCGCTATTATGAATAACCCAAAAAATTAAAATTTTAGTCAAAATAAATTGAGTGTCACAACCAATGGTGGGTAAGCCACGTAAATATACAAATATTTTTTAAATTTCCAAAAAAAAATTGTGCAAAGTCTCTTAATTTTTATGTTTACGGGACTGCGGCATGTTGCAGGTATACTACATGAAAAAAAGCTATACTGACCATAGAAGAGCCTTCTTAGAAAAAGAAAAACTAGTTTAGCAGGTGATTGGATAGGAATAAAAACATAAGGGTTCGGTTCATGATCGCAGAAAATCCCGGTGACTTTATATTTTTTCACAAGTTCGCCCAAAGATATGTGCTAATGCAAGTTCGCTTTAATTTCTGGTAAACTTTTTGTAAATATGGAAAATAGGTATACATTTTTCATATGTAAGAGTAACGGGTACGGACACCGGTTTGGGCAGGGGGCATTACCCCTTAGTCCCCCCTTATCTACGCCCTTGCTTGATATGGGCGGTTCTTGACTGCTATTTGAACGTTGGGTTGTTAAGGTCGCCGAAAACAATAAATATTAAGGTACCGATTCTTAGGTAGGCACGCAGTGGTACTTTTAAAACTAAAATGCGAGCAGAAAAGTGACACTTTCTGCATGCTCATAGAAAAACAACTTTTTCATTACGAGTTCAACAACAGTGAGTGAATTCTTACTTGTTTCAACCTAGATGGAACATAAGTTTGTCCGGCTAGAATAAAATGAGGCACAAAAAAGATGGCTTCAATTAGCGCTATCTTTATCTGTCCAGTGGCGTGCTATAATTTTTTAATTCATCATTATTAAGTATTAATTTTATATTTTAATCCTCCTTAGCCTTTTTTTTTCTGGAAAACTCTATACCTTATTTTTTGTTTTTTTAATTATTTTTTCCAAATTTTTTACTTATTATATTATATAGGTACCTATCTATTTATTTAGGTAGGTGCGCACGAATCCAGAAACCTAAAAAAATGCCAATTGACTTTCTAAAAATTGCAAAAATCCAAAAACATCCATCTTTAAAATTGGATCACACAGTTTTATTAAAAAATTTTACAAAGAGTAAATGATACGCCACTGGTTTTTTTATTGGTGTAGAATGTGTATGATAATAATATAAAACCAATAAAAGGGTGTGAATTGTGAACGTGCCGGGGTCGCTTTCAGCAACCGGTAACAATAGAAATCCAATAAAAGGATGTGAATAATAAACGGGCTGGAGTCGATTTCGGTTAACGTACCAGTACCGTCTTTTCTTGTAATATTAAAATTTTGTTTATGGTAAATTTGCTAAAAAATGAAATCCACCCAGTCAGACCAACGTGCTGTAAATAGAGGGAGATAGATTGAGTTAAACCATCTCTTTTCCGCCTTAGGATTAACATTTGTACAGTAGTATATTAAACAGTAACTTTTAACTAGGAGTCTTTGTGCATGAGCCGAATAATGAGATTCAAAGTCGAGCGAGTGTGTCAAGATGTTTCTAAACGAGTTTTTTTCGTACTTTTTCTTGTTATGACAAATTTCCGCAACTTTAACCGTCACCTTTAACACACATTCTAGTCAACAAAAAAACAAAGCAATGACGATTGCTGTGGAGCTCAGCTCAGCTCACTTGCATGCTCTTTCTCATTCCCATAGAAGCATTTTATATTATTCTTTGGCAACTGGTCAATTCCCCTATTTCGACCCTGCTGAATCCGAATATCCCTGCAACAACGAAATGTTGACAGTTGACACACGCCATGGCGGCGAAATTTTAAATTACCGCTGTAAAGCCCAAATTGATACAGGTGTACATTTAAAATATACAGTGTGTTCCAGGGATTGAGTGCCGATAAGGTATAAATGACAGAAAAATTTCGAGTTAGCTTCTAATTTTCAGGGAATCGTTCCTTTTTGGTTTCAAACTAAGATGTTAAGAAAATGAGCTAAATCAATTAATATACAGGGTGGATTATGATTTTCTGGGAATTGATCCTGCTTGGTCTGAAACTAAGATGTTAAAAAAATTAATCAAATCAATTAATCTACAGGATTGTTTAGTAGGCTGATTTTATAAAAAGTGTTAAGAGTAAAATACCTTTGTTAAAGATTTAAAAGATATATGGAAATGTTGTTAACAAGAGTTGTTTAAATTCAAAAGTTACGGCAGATTCTCAATTTTCAGAAAAATTAGCCAACTCTGATTTTATAAGTTGATTATGAAAATTTTTTTTGGACGATTATAAGCTGATTTTTCTAAAAATTGAGAACCAGTCGTAATTTCTAATTTTAAACAACTTTTCTAAATAACCTTTTCTGATATCTCCTAAAACAAAGGTACTTTACTCTTTACACTTTTTATCATATCAACCTACTAAGCCCTTTATATTAATTAATTTGGCTCATTTTCTTAACATGTTAGTTTAGGACCAAGCTGGAGCAATGCCCAGGAAATCAGAATCTATATCAATTTTTTTTTGTCATTTACATCTTACCGTAACTCAATCCGTGGACACACTGTATATTTATATAACTTAAAAATAATATCATATTAGTTTTTTTTAAATGGCTTCCAAAACCTCCAAAAACCCCCCAGACCCCCCAAAATCTGAAGGTTTGAGGTAATAATACCTTATTGTAGACAATAAAATTCCCTTTTTAACGAGGTATAATTCAATAGAGAATTCCTGGTAACAAAAGGCTTAAGACAGGGATGTTGTATCTCTCCAACTCTTTTTAAAATATATATCGCAGTAGCTCTAAAAAACTGGAAACGTAAAGTGCACGGCATGGGAATACAACTTAACGACCGTTTTACCATATACACACTATAGTTTGCTGACGACCAAGTAATTGTGGCTAATGATAAAAAAGACATGGAGTATATGATGAGAAATGATATGATGAACAGAAAAATATTAAAAGTGGGGATTAACAGTGAACGTGGACAAGACACAGTACTTATGTATTGGAAACGAATCCAGTGAGTTACTAGAAAATGGACAAACAATATCTCCATGCAATGAGTATGTATACTTGGGTGTCATATTTGATAAGAAGAACAGACTCTAAAGAATTGGAAAAAAGAATAGTAAAAGCAAAAAAAGTTACTGGATGTCTTAACAGTAATTTAACATATATGAAACAATGGTCAAAAGCACGCTGTTGTATGGAATAGAAACTTGTCGCGCAACAGAAAAATACAAAACAAAAATGGAAAGTGTCGAAATGAATGCACTAAGAAGATCAATGAGAATATCTAGAATAGATCACAAGAAATGAGATCATAAAAGAAAGATTGGGAATCGAGGGAAGCATAACGGATGACATCACTAAAAGGCAACTGATATGGTACGGCCATGTACAACGGATGAACGACGAAAGATTATCAAAGCAGGTCCTAGAATAACAACCAATAGGACGCAGAAAAAGAGGGCGTCCTAAACTAGAATGGCAACAGTCAATCCAAATCAAAAAAATCTGACAGAAGATGATTGTCAGGATCGAACGAGGTGGATAATAGGCGTCGGACAACGTAGAAAAACGTTCTAAACCGACATAGTAGTAGTATAATTCAATAGAAATAGACTGATAACAAACACTCCAGCGGCGTCCGTTAATTAAAAGAATTTTAAAAAGTTGAAAAAACACCTTTGTTTTTCCCAAGACTTTTTTTTAAAACTATGCCTACAGAAAAACATGTGTTATTTTTTATTATAGTCAACAAAACTTCCCTTAAAATAGTGTGTGACGTGATCGGATTGGTTTTATAAGTAAAACTTTCGTGGTATCCGTAAATTAAATCATTTAACTAAAAACACAAAATAAACTATTTTTGTTACAGGTTTTATCTAATTTTCTCAGAAACAAAGCTAAATATGAAAAAATATATACAGGTTGAGTTTTTAAAAACTTACAATGGCTATATTTTTTAAACCAAGGGAGATATGAAAAAAATACCGTTTCTATAAAAGTCGGGGGGAATACAAATGACATATTTTTCGAACCACCCCGACCCACTCCTTAAGCTCCACCCCTACTCACTTTAAAATCTTAAATAGCAATATCCCACTTGTGATAGCTTCCTGGAAAGCTTACAAGAAAAGCTAATCATTGGTCGAAATTTTTTTTTTTGGAAAATCAAAAACTACCCCTAAATTTCAAAAATATTGTTTTTTCTTAAAAAAAATACATTTTTGGGTTTAAAAGGTTTGGATATCAATTTTATTAGAGGGAAATGGTCTGTTCCCAAAAAGTAATATGATTTGCTTCTACACCAAAAACGGAGACTCTTTTCAAATGTTTTGCTACAACTAAAAGAGGAACAGCTGTCAGGCGCTTCGGGGCGTTTAATCAAACAAACTCGGTCGGTGCTTCGGCTAACTACCTTACTTATATGGTTCAAATAGTCTAAGGGTTCAAGTAAGTTATGATAAGTTATGATGCAATAACAATATACACTTAATTGTTGAATTTGTCACAACATCCGATTATGGTTCTGTCTACACTGCGGGACCTGCAGCATTTGTTGATTTTTGCTAAACTTCTTATTCGCCTTTTAAAGGGTTAATAAAGCTACATAAAATGCGAAACTCATTTATGAATTTTTTATTATTTTCAGATCAGTGAGCTATCAAATTCGATCAAGCATACCGTCCGAAAAGCAGCAATCTTTACTTAACCACCACGTAACCGCTCCGCATAGTGGAGTCATTTTGGAACCAGCCACAGCGGGAAAGCCATCCTCTTTGGCGGGTGTTCCTCCACCATCTCAACCAATGGAGATTCGAAATCCCAATTTAAGCAAGATTCTTAAGGGATCAGGTGAGAATTAGTGCTAAGAACAATAAATATCATAACAAAAACATTTCATGTAAAAAAAGGACAAAATTTAAAAACACGACAATTTTAATTTATTTCCCTCCCCTATACATGTATACATTTTGCACTTTCAGAAACGCTAGAGAGCTGAGCTTTGGAAGGTTGATAGGAGCTATGATAAAACCATGGAAAAAAATTAAAAAACCTCAAAAATTTAAGTAAGGCATTGCAAAAGTTTTGAACAATATTCCGCATATTTTACTACTTTAAAAATTAGGTATCCAATTCCTTTAAAAAAGAAGTGAAATCATAACAAAAACATTTCATGTAAAAAAAAGCCAAGTACGCGAAAATGGCATTCCGTAAAAAGAATTGAGATAAAAGTAAAGCCAAGTTCTCCAATACAAATTTCAAAATGAAAGGTTCTTACTAGTTTGGAAATGTTTTTTTAAACTTTGCTATTACAGCCAAACTTCTTTATGTTCAATTTAGCACCGTGCCTAAGAATCATTTACAGCCGTAATAGCCAAGTTTAGAAAAATATTTCCAAACTAGTAACAACCTTTCATTTTGAAATTTGTATTGGAGAACTTGGCTTTACTTTTATCTCAATTCTTTTTACGGAATGCCATTTCCGCGTACTTGGCTTTTGCTATTGAGCTCTCCCCCTTTTTAACCAGGTTTTTTAAAATCGGACATTCATTGAAATTCAATTAGAATATGAATTTCCCCCCACTCAGAAACCTGCCCCCTCTTCTGTGTTGGGTTGGATACGATCTTGCCCCAGCAACCCTTTTTCCTCCCTAAGAGGAGAAGCCGTAGACACTAAAATAAAAATTCATATAGAAGTTTACTCGTGCCTATAGTAAGTTCCATACAAAATGTATTTGTAGACTCCCACTCCCACTATTATTGTGCCAGGGGGATGCTAAACAGTTTTTCTTGTTCTGGTTGGATTCAGTGAATACCTAATATTGCATTAAAAGCTTTTAATGTTCCTAACAAGTGAAGTTTTTACCTCCACATACAGGGTGAAAAAGAGAGAATGAATCCGATGAATGATTTAAATGGAGGTTAAATTTATATTGATCATATTTTAGTTTGGGGGGTAATAGGACCAAGTTAAATAATTAAAACCTATTTTGTTTTTGTTTCACCACCTTAATAATTTTTAACCTAGTTAACCCCCAGCATTCTAAATTGTTCTTTCCCCCCCCCCAGTAAAAATTATTTTATATTTGAATTTAGATGCTCAAAATATCCCAAAACCGATGTTAAATGTTTGCAGTTTCTACTAATTTCCTATCTATTTTGGCGGCCATCTTGAATTTTTCCCTTGTTTTTTAATGTTCATTGCTAAGACAGGAGTTTTGATATCTATGATTCAATTTGCTTCTTTAAAGGTACTTTGCTCATTACTATCTATATAGAAGACACACGGAAACACAAATTAAAATGCACTAGAATAGGCACTTTGTGTCTATCAGAATAGGTACGGTCATGTTTAATAACGAATTTGGAGACTATCGCACCTTTTCGCATCAACAGTGTATGTACTCCGGAAAGTACATATCAGGACGAAAATATATTTACAAAAATTAATATGAAAGTTCCTGAAAGCTTTTTTGTTAGTCCAATGAAATATCGAGAAAAAAAAATTCATACACTTCTGGCACAATTTTTGTATCATTAGTATTTAAAGAATAAGTTTAAAATCCCTGTGACTAACATTATCAAAAAATAATCTACTGACCTTTGGTTAAAAAAGCCATTTTTAAAATTTTTTATGGCTCTTCGCACTTCTGAGAAATAACACATTAAAGTTAGTGAAAAATAATGAACATTAAAAAAACAAGTGCTGATTGTCAGGAAATGTCAAATTCAAACAACGATATTTCGAAGCCTGCTTTGGCAATGAAACCAATTATGCTGGAATTTTACGGTGCCATTGCTTAGCTTTAAAAAATATGTAACCAAACAGTTTTTGCTATTTTTGGCCAGAATATTGGGGTTTCAGACTAAAGTGCGACGCTTCGCTAAAAAGTTAGCATTTTTTAAACTCCTTAAGAGTCAAAAAACTGTCATTAGCATGGATGAATTTCGACCAAAATCTAATCAGCTCGTTACAGTATCGAATACTATTTTACCTATTACTTTTATGAAAATCGCTTGGGCGGTTTAGGAGCTATCGTGTTACGGACAGAGTTACATACACACACACACACACACACACACACGCATCACGACGATACTGCTAGGGTAGGTCAAAATACACACAAATAACACATTTTCGGGGTTATCTAAAAAAAAATTTTTGTCGAAAACACTACCTTCTCTAAGCCGGGCTAGGAAGGTAAAAATGGGATTAGGACTTGCCTTTTAAAGCCCAGTAAGACATAAGCACAAAATTTCATATTAAGTTGTTTAGCTCACACGATACCGTAAAGATTAAACGGATGTGCAGTATACTGCATAGCAATACAAAATCCGCTCTTCTTTGGTTGCGTAAAATGGGCTATAGAGGTTACAGTAAAGGACGCTTCAATTGCATAGCAATATCAGAACCGCTCGTTTTGAGGTGAACCACACACAAGCCAAGTTCATTATTATAATTTTATCCGGTCTTGATAAAAGACGTAACACAAAACTTCGATTCTGTTTTTGTCCGATTATTACCAATTCGTTTCTGACTGCGGAGGAGTTTTATGTTGTTTTGTTGTGACGGAGGACTTTATGATAAACTTCGATGTTGCTCATGTCGTTTTTAAAATTGGACTGTTATACTTTATGACGATGGATCTGCTAGCGACAACCTTCCATTTTAATTAATAATTAATTTAATTTAATTTTTAATTTATTTTAATTGTATTGCAGTTCATATTTTTTATTATATTTGCAGACTCTGTTTCCCTCTCATCCCCACTAAGTCCCAAAGGATTTGATAAGCCAATAGAACAAGATGTGCCGACCGAGATTTCGTTGCTAAATGAACAGCTGCAACATTTGATTACGGGACGAATCGCCTATGCCAAAACCATATCCCGATGCAAGAAAATTGTAATTTACGTTTGTGCAGCGGATTCTCAAGGTAAAATTACAAGTATCTGGGTTAAATTTCGTTTGGAGAAAATGAATATATATACAGGGTGTTTCAGAATTCAATAACATAATTTTAGTGCTGAATTCCTTAAGTGATTTTAAGACAAAAAGTTCATATAAACATATGCTCGTAAACGCTTAGTTTTCGAGATACAAGGTGTTAAAATCTCTTTTTTTTAGTTTTTTGTTTATAGCTTATGCAGTTTTAGAGATATTTAGCTCAAATTTGCGCGTATATTTAGCTATAGGCGCTACACTATTAGACATGTAAAATAATGGTAAAAATCTACAGGGTGATACTTTTTCAGAGGTTTTGTCGACTTTTCTTCCGGTTTTTTTTTATGGTAAGCCACTGGTTTATTCTAAAACAACAAGTAAAATCTTTGTTTTATGTGCAAACTTTTTTGTCTTTTGTGATTTTTTCTCTCTCTAACCGTTATAGAGAAAATCGCCGTTGCACCAAAGGCTACTATCATCAAAATAAAAAATGCTACAGTATGGTATATGGCAAAGTATACCAAAATAAACAAATAAACATTATCTCGAAAACTAAGCGTTTGCGGACCTATGTTTATATGAACTTTTTGTCGTGAAATTACTCAAGGAATTTAACATTAAAATTATGTTATTGAATTTTGAAACACCCTGTATATTTTAAAAGTATTTTTGTAAAGACCAGCAAAATTTTTACAAAATACACCAATTTTAAAATGTCCAGTTAAATTTAACTTTCTAAAAAGCAACGCGTAATAGTTGAGTAAGTTTGTAAGGTATTTTAAGAAAAACATGCAAACAGGGTAATTTTTTGTGTATTTGGCATGGTAGTACCTAACACCAAAAGCTAAATTTTTATTCAAGGATTGCCGATTTTCCGGCTTTAGAATTCAAGATAGGGGCTGCCAAAATTAAGAAAAAAAATTAATTCCCTGTTTAGGAGAAATAAAATTAATTTTTCTTTTCAGTTTCTTTAACCTGTAAAAAAAATTGTCATGTCACAAAAAAATAGTTTTTCTTTTATATTTCCTTTAATTTTTATGTAATATTTATTTTTAGCACTTCCTACTAATAAAGCTACTGACCAGCTCATTAAACTAACTGAGAAAAAAAATCAAGTTGGCCAGCCGAGACATTGCTGCCACAAAGATGGCATATAATATGTCAAAAATAATAGAGACCTTAGTAGCCTATAGACCAAATTTAATTTTGACAAAAAACCACCAAACTTTTGCAAGTATTTATAAAAAATTACAATATAACATTGAAGATGGTGGCTAGATAGTTTAGATAAAAAAAAATTTATTCTTGTTTGACAGAACTAGTGTTGCCGTGTGGTATAGTAGTGGAACCGTAATTCGTCCGGCCCCATGATTCCGGTCACTTTAGATATTTAACTATACTTAATGTAATGCCCAATAAAGGGTTTGACCTTTGATCGAAGATCGTACACCCCCACTCTAGATTCTCAACTAGACGCGATGTTACAACAATTGGTTGCATCATTTAAATATTGACGTTTAATAAGACGTGTGTCGATTGTGAGCCTTTACAGTTTCAATAATCTCGAAAGTGACGCAATAAATTAGGCTGATTTTGTTAAAAAATAACGACCTAGGTAAGTTTTTGCTATTTTTTTAATAAAACATATAGGTTTTGGAAGAATCCAGATGCTTTTTTGACAATTTTAAAGATGGCGCTCAAGACAAAATATCTATGTATCTATCTATATACATTATGTTTTTTTTTAAAGCTAAACAAGTTTTATGAACAGTAAACACTTTCACTGAATATTAATATGTAATATTAATGTGTCTTAATCAGGTTAATAACAGATGTTTAGAGGCGAAAGCACTGCCTGATAGATTTCGTCAAAGTGAAAAATCCCGACTATAGGTGGCGATGCTGCTAGTAAAATCTCAAAAATATTCGGTAGAAAAGCCATGCAAGTCGCGTTTTAAAATTCGTGCAGAAAAGGTGTGAATCTAATGTGATTTTATTTTTTTATTTAGTCGGTTTAGAACGTTTTTCTACGTTGTCCGACGCCTATTCTCCACCTCCTTCGATCCTGACAATCATCTTCTGTCAGATTTTTTTGACTCATTGATCTTTGGATTGACTGTTGCCATTCTAGTTTAGGACGCCCTCTTTTTCTGCGCCCTATTGGTTGCCATTCTAGGACCTGCTTTGGTAATCTTTCGTCGTTCATCCGTTGTACATGGCCGTACCATATCAGTTGTCTTTTAGTGATGTCATCCGTTATGCTTCCTTCGATTCCCATTCATTCTTTTATGATCTCATTTCTTATGTGATCTGTTCTAGATATTCACATTGATCTTCTTATTGCATCCATTTCGACACTTTCCATTTTTGTTTTGTATTTTTCTGTTACGCGACAAGTCTCTATTCCATACAACAGCGTGCTTTTCACCATTGTTTCATATATGTTAAATTTTACATTCTTTTTTATCTCTCTGCTGCATAAAATACTGTTAAGACATCCAATAACCTTTTTTGCTTTTACTATTCTTTTTTCCAGTTCTTTACAGTCTGTTCCTGTCTTATCAAATGTGACACCCAAGTATACATACTCATTGCATGGAGATATTACTTGTCCATTGTCTAGTTCTAACTCACTGGATTCGTTTCCAATACATAAGTACTGTGTCTTGTCCACGTTCACTGTTAATCCCCACTTTTGGTATTCTTCCATTAACTTTCTCATTATATACTCCATATCCTCTTTATCATTAGCTACAATTACTTGGTCGTCAGCAAACTGTAGTGTGTATATGGTAAATCGGTCGTTAAGTTGTATTCCCATGACGTGCACTTTCCGTTTCCAGTTTTTTAGAGCTACTGCGATATATATTTTAAAAAGAGTTGGAGAAATACAACATCCCTGTCTTAAGCCTTTTGATACCAGGAATTCTTTTGAAAGTCGATTTCCAATTTTAATTTTAGATTTTGACCCTTTGTATAGTTCTTTTATCACTTTTATGTATGTATGATTGATATTAGTCTGCTCTAGCACTGTCCATAGTTTTTCTACTGGAACGGTATCATATGCTTTTTGTAGGTCCACAAAGGTAACATGAGTCTCTATATTTCTGGCGCTCCTTTTCTCAATTACTTGTTTAAGACAAAAACATTATCACTACAAGATCTGCCTGCACGAAACCCACTTTGCTCTTCTTCTTCTTGTTCATGAAAATCCTCTATTAGATCTCTAAGAATCCTACCGTACAATCTACTGAGAGTACTGGTTACTGAAATTCCTCTGTAATTGTTGAAATCCAGCTTGTTTCCTTTTTTGTGTATTGAGGATATGAATGCAATTTTCCAATCATCAGGTACTGGATGTCCGTGTATGTGTATATGTGAGATTTTCGATTAGTTTCTCTGATCCATATTTGAGCATTTCAGCATATATTCCTCCAGGTCCGCTAGCTTTTCCGGATTTAAGCTTTTTAATACTATTTTTTATCATTTCTTTTTCGATGATTACTTCCTCTCCGTGTACTTCTATGTCTCTCCTCGGAGAGGCTGCCAGATATTCGGGTCTCTTTTCCTGCAGCAGTCCCTTGTAGTGTTCTGTCCATTGTTCTGGTTTGATGATCCGGATGTTTACTTTTTCTTTTGTTGGGTTTTTTACTGTCGAAATGAATTTCCATACTTCAGAACTCTGCCTACCTCCTACGTGTGTATTGATATCGTGGCATTTGCGCTCGAACAGTTCATTTTTTTCTGTGCATATCAAATTTCTTAGCTTTCTTCTGGTTTTCCTGTAGATTTCTAGGTCTCTTTGTTCTTTAGTACTGAGCCATTTCAAGTATGTGCATTTTTTCTCTTTGACCATTTCCAGTATTTTCTCCGTTCACCACATCTTCCTATTATTTCTATTATCTTGGTATCCAACAGCTTCGTTGCTTGCTTCCTTCAAGCTTTTTATTATGTTTATATATATCTCTTCAAATGAGTGATTTGTGTTTATTAATTTTTGATATAATCGGTTCTGATACAATCTTTGAGTACTTTCGATTTCTAGACTTCTAAAGTTGTATTTTTGGTTGTCTTCGATGCACTCTAGGTTTTCATTTTCTCTAATACTTTCGTCCTTATTTGTCTTTCTTAAAGGGAATAATATTTTTGCTTTTACCAGATGGTGGTCAGATCCACAGGTAATTTTAACGTTGATAAAAATCACTTGAAACTAACGTAAAAACATTGCTGTTTTAATTTGATAAAGGCGTTATTAAAACGCAGTCAGTTTTTTGCAACGTTATTTTTTATAACGTTAATGAATGACCTATTAAGCTTGTTTTCATATATGAAATAAACGTTTTTTTCCAGTAGCTTTTAAAATCAACGTTTTTTTCTCACTCCTTTTTTACGTGTTAAACACGTGATTGTGCTATGTGGGCGGATACCGTCCAACTGGACGGTATTGAGCATTAGTTAAAGATCGAAATTTTATGAGTTTACTTAGTCGTAGCACAACTTTCTGTATGTATTTTTTGCTTTTTATAATGTGTAGATTGTGAACCATAAACATGTATACGACCTAGTCTATATACAATACATTTTACAATAATGAGAGAGCCGCAGCTAGCATTTTAGGCGCCCGAGGCAGCATTTAAAATTTTTAGTCCCTTTCACCCCTTGATAGAGGTTTTACCAAATCAAAATGGTAAATTATATTTGACATTCTCATATACTTTCCGCACTGTTTTTGAATTAAGTTGTTTGGTATGGAAAGTGGCACGTTTTCGTCTTCACTTTACACACTAAAAAATAGGGCGGACTATAAACAAACAAATTGTGTGTAAGTGATTGGAAGAAAATATAAACATTTGCACGTGTATAAGTACCGGTGTTTTTTTTTTTAATTTATATATTTTATACAGGAGGACGTTAATTAGACATTTTCACCTTAACATTGTTAACTCCTAGAGAATGAGACAGAAATCGAACAAAATGTTCGAAAAAGGGCTGTTTCTATAAGGCTTTACCCGTGTTTCTATGTGTAATTTTAAACAGTGAGACCAACATTGTTTACTGGACCCTATTTCCTGAATATGTACAGAGGTGCCACAAAATACCTATAAAAATAATTTAATTACCTGTCTAAAAATCACTGCTTATTTAGCATTAATTGAATATATATAATTCCATCCACCCTTTTGACATTTTTTTAGATCAATATAACGGCACAGATTTTTAAGGGTCAGAGTTGCGCCGATATTCTAGTGTAAATGTAATTTGGGGTTGTTTAGAAATACACGGTTTTCTCCAAGACGGCTACTGATTTTTACAAAAACTTTCCTTAATTATTGAAAGTAATCTTATGTCTAGGACCAGAATGTTAAAAATTAGATAAAATTATGCTTAAATATAGTCACAAAGCGACAATTTTATAATATTTTTTTTTATAGGAAATAGATCTTTGTTTTAAACGGGGAAGAATTTCCGTCTTACTGGTGATATTCTTCTAAATAATAAAAAAAAATTGTTAAAATAAACTGGCATCTAGGACGTTTAAAACGCTTACAATTTATAAAATGTTCGTATCCTCTCTTCTTTTGATAGGGGTTTTACTAAATTCAAAATTACAAATTGTTTTTTACACTCGCATGCGGAAAATACTGACTTGCAACAATTTTTTTGGATGAGTTTGGTACGGAAAATGGCACTTTTTGACACTGTCGTATTTTCACTTTATTTAGCCATCTTTTAATATTTTTGTTACTGTGTAAATATGAGTTCAAATATGTTGTATGTGAATTGTCAATCTATCTACGGCGTGTTATTAATATAATTTGTTTTTTTATAAAAACCGAGGGGTGATCAGCTGAACCAAATTTATATATATAATTATATAAATTTTTGGGCTTGTAGTGTCCTGTACAGTCCTGACTGACAGGCGCCCATAAAAAAATTCGCGACCAACAAAAAAAAACGTCTTAACTCTCGTTTTTCTTAGAGAGTTGATTTGCCATTGCCGGCCTCCCTACTTAATCATGCTTAGGGCACCCCTTAGGCGCCAGTACCCTCGGGGTCCTGTATAGTCCTGTGGCAATCCTGTGGAAGTCCTATGGAGTCCTGTATAACAATTTTATATTTTAAATACATTTGGTAGAAAAATATTTTAAGGAAAAAAAAATTGCTAGAAAAACATTTGGTATACAAACATTTCATAGAAAACACATTTAAATGGTAAAAAATATTTTTGGTAAAGTACATTTGGTAGAAAGTACAATTGGCAAAAAAACCTATCACAGAAAACACATTTTCTAGAATAACATTTGATAGAAAGTACAATTGGCAGAACAGCAAATGTTAGAACATTGGGTATGAAAATATTTCATAATCTAACCAAACCTATCCTGACCTAATATGTACTTTTAAAATGTTTTTTTACCAAGTCTCTTTCTAACAAAGGTTTTTCTACCAAATCTATTTTCCATTAAATATTTTCTTACCAAATGTTTTTCTAACAAATGTTATTTCTACCAAACTTATTTTCTATCAAGTGTTATTTCACCAAATGCATTTTCTATCAAACATTTTTTTACCAAATATATTTTCTACCAAATGTATTCTACTAAATGTTTTTCTACCAGATGTCAAAGCATCTCTAACCTAAGGTGACCACTCTTGACCTAAACTCAAAACATTTTATTACGCACATTTTGGCTTACTTACTTGGCTTTCTTCTGTTTCATTTTGTATAACGCTTTTCGTATTTGAGTAACTTTTATTGCGGTCTGCGAAAATTAGTAAAGAATCAGCCTACAATAAAATTATTTAAAAAAAAAATGTTTACGTTGGGGTTAAAAAGTGCTCTTTTTATTTTATCAATTGTTTATAGCACTTACCTACCAAGGGATAAAAAGCGAGCGTAGCAAGTACCTAAATTCAACTAGGTACAAACACTTTTATCCCGCGGTTTATTACGCTATTTTTTAAGCCTATATATATATTTATCGGTTTCACAACGTTCTACGTCTTCCGATACCCAATCTCCACTCGTTTCTGTTTGCCCATAATTCATCATCTAGGCCTCTTATTCTTATTTCACTATCTATTCCTTCTCTCCAGCTTCTCCTCGGCCTTCCTCGTTTTCTTCGGCCAATTGGTTTCCATTGTAATATTTGTTTAGGTAGTCTTCCATCATCCATTCTTTGTACATGTCCGTACCACACCCGTTGTTTGGTTCTTATATCATCCACTAGAGTACGTTCACCCATTGTCATAATTTCTCTTATTGTTTGATTGGTAACTCTTTCTCTTTTTGATTTCCCTGCTGCTCTTCTCCAATAGTCCATCTCCGTAGCGGAAAGCATTTTTTCTGTTCTATCTTTGATTGGCCATACTTCGGAGCCGTATGTAATAATACTTTTAACAATGGTGTTATATATAAGCTTTTTGTTATGTTTTGATATACTCTGGTCCCAAATTATTCCATTTAATAAAGTTATTGCTTTTCTTCGTTGTACGTTTCTATCTTTTATAGCTTTGTCTAGTGTTCCGTCAGCTGTAATTTTTAGACCCAAGTATTTATACTAATCACAGGACTGAATTCGCTGCCCAGTATTTAAGATTAGATCCTGTTTCGTTCCACCAATACACATATACTCTGTCTTATTGATATTAACCTCTAGTCCCCACTTATTGTACTCTTCTATTAGTTTTCGTGTCATATATTCGAGGTCGTCATAATCCTGAGCCACCACTATCTGATCATCGGCGAAACATAAAGTATACAAGGTGGTTTCATCCAACGGAATTCCCATGTTTTGGCATTTTCTCTTTCAGACTTTAAGGACCTGTTCCAAATATATCTTGAAGAGCGTAGGCGAGATACAGCAACCTTGTTTAAGACCTTTATTTACTTGAAAGCCTTTGGTTAGTTTTGCTTTTATTTTAACTTTTGCCTTACTATTGCGGTTTAACTATTTGATGGCCTTAATTAGTTGTACGCTTATGTTTGTCTTTTCCAACGCTTTCCAAAGTAGATTTAGTGGTATACTATCATATGCCTTCTGCAAATCTACGTAAAGCAGATGGAGCTCTTGTCCGTATGCCATTTTCTTTTTAATAACTTGGGTTATACAGAAGAGATGATCTGAAGTCGATCTACCCGCCCTGAAACTAGCTTGTTCTTCTGCCTCCATATCTTTATATTCGCTCTCCACTTTATTTCTTATTATTTTGCCATATATTCTGCTTAGCGTACTAGTTACAGATATACCTCTATAATTGTCACATATATCTTTCCATAGGTAAATTTAGTGGGAATAAGGACACTGTTGTTCTGGTAAATATACGTTTTAATCCACCGGTAACGTTTCGACAATGGTTTTTGTCTTCATCAGACTAAAAAGGTTACAACTCATTAGTAAGATAATACAAAATACGGCACATTATTACATCACCAATTAAAAATTATTATTCTTTTCCCAATAAATAACATTTAAAATGACCTTATTGACAATATATTATTTTATTCCTAAATATTTTTTCCCTTTTAATGTATATGTAACTG